>OY720645.1:10167357-10486553 GCA_963169105.1 Ceriagrion tenellum
CACACGGGCTGACGGAAACACAAAATGATTGAATGATCGAATCATTTTCCCGAAATGAATCATGAGTCATTTGACTCACTTGGTGATTCAATCATTTTGAACGAATCGATCATGAACGACCCATCACTACTTCCTTGGCAAATTGTCTTATCAAATGGCTAACTGTATACCTAGATATAAATTCAATGTCTCATTTTACAATCCTAATCGCTTGGACAAACTTTTGTTTAATTCTAAATATAAACTTGGTATGTTAGATAAATTTGGTGTATACTTGTTAAAATGTAATAGTCTTATTTGCTCTAAGATTTAAATTGGTCAAAGTGTACGCGATATCCGGACCAGAGCTAAATATAACCGACATTGTTTAGCCAAACATCTAACTGAAGAAGACCACCTAAGTGACTTCATCCCGGAAGTCCTTCACGCATGCAAATTGGATTATCTGGAAAACCTGGAACTAGTATTACATTCGAAAAGTGAAAATTTGTGTGTGTTCAATGGGTTCTAATATCAGGTCCTGCGACCCGATATCAGATCGCATAAACTCCCCTCGTTAAAATCTAATTCCTAAATCTAGTTCGCATAAACCCCCCTCGAAATTCGCCTTGAAGGAAGATGGCTTGGTGGTGTAACTGGCTAACACACCTGACCGGCAATTGGGAGATCCGGGTTCGAATCCCAGTCAAGGCAAATGATTTTTTCATGGCGAATTTCAACCCTGGTGTATATATGCACCCGTGCGAGTGACTTCGTACCACATCATTCGTTAAATGCAATGTTTGGAAATTCGTCAACTTCGCCGTTTTAATAACGACAATATGTTTGGTTTATCCACCGCGACAGTGGCTTTGTAAGCACGACTTCGTCTCGTGTGCAACAATGTAGACTTTAGGTCTGAACATTCAGTTCGCACAAACCCCCCTCATCGTTCAAATTATGTCACAATATATTGTGAACTTTATTATTTAATTAGGAGAAACTCCCCGAGCGATGGCTTATTCCGAACGACATTATTTTCCGTGACATTTTCTCTCCAACTGGATATATCGCACGCGATTTCTTGTACAAAAACTTAATTATTATAGAAGAAATGCAATATTTGCGGAATCTGCGGAATGTTGTCTGAAGTGCACAATTGTTGAGATATTTTATTTTGATCAATACATATTTCACGCGATTGTTCGTACAATTTCTTGAAGGTGACACCCTGAATACAATTGTCTGTCTAATGGATCTTTTTCCTATGATTATTTCTCTTCAATGAATTTTGTTGAATGCAAATGTTTGGATACGGATCTTTGGTTTGGTTTGGTTTGTTTGGATCAATGCGCAGATCACTACGCTATCCACGCTTCCTAATTCCCATGGCACCATGCGACTGTCGCAGTTGATAAACCCAACATATTGTCGTTATTAAAACGACGAAATTGACAAATTTCCTAACATTGCATTCCACAGTGACAGTGGCTTTGTAAGCACGACTTCGTCTCATGTGCTACAATGTAGACTTGAGGCCTGAACATCTAGTTCGCATAAACCCCCCTTAGAAATTCGCCTTGGAGGAAGATGGCTTGGTGGTGTCACTGGCTAACACACCTGACCGGCAATTGGGAGATCCGGGTTCGAATCCTGGTCAAGTCAAATGATTTTTTCATGGCGAATTTCCACCCTGGTGTATATATGCACCCATGCAAGTGACTTCGTACCACATCATTCGTTAAAATGCAATGTTTGGAAATTTGTCAATTTCGTCGTTTTAATAACGACAATATGTTTGGTTTATCCCCCGCGACAGTGGCTTTGTAAGCACGACTTCGTCTCATGTGCTACAATGTAGACTTGAGGCCTGAACATCCAGTTCGCATAAACCCCCCTTAGAAATTCGCCTTGAAGGAAGATGGCTTGGTGGTGTAACTTGCTAACACACCTGACCGACAATTGGGAGATCCGGGTTCGAATCCCGGTCAAGTCAAGTGATTATTTCCCTGCGAATTTCAACCCTTGGTGAATATGCACCCATGCGAGTGACTATGAACCACATCAATAGTCAATGCAATGATTAGGAATTTGCCAATTTCCTCGTTTTAACAACGACAATATGTTGGGTTTATCCCCCGCGACAGTGGCTTTGTAAGCACGACTTCGTCTCATGTTCTACAATGTAGACTTCAGGCCTGAACATCTAATTCGCATAAACCCCCCCAAGAAATTCGCCTTGAAGGAAGATGGCTTGGTGGTGTCACTGGCTAACACACCTGACCGGCAATTGGGAGATCCGGGTTCGAATCCCAGTCAAGGCATATGATTTTTTCATAGCGAATTTCAACCCTGTAGTATTTAAGACTACTAAGAACGTAGTCTAGAATCATAGAGGGTAAATCGTACAATTAAATACTTAAACAGGAACTCGTAAAATTCGTAAAAAATTCTCGTTCAAATTCAGTCCACGAGGGGCTCATGTGTGGTCTCAAGGGTGACAACTGGAACCAACGTGTCCACGTGGTTTTCAGTAATGTAACACACACAATCAGTCAAAACGCGTGCACCAATTACAATATCAAGTTCATAAGAATATATTCAATTCAAAAAGTTATTGGGCACAAATTACATACCACTATACATACATGTATACATATATATGACCCAAGGTCAACTCTAAAGGCCTGGTTACACGATACTTTAACCCGTGCGTGTTCATGTACAAGCTCATGAACGAATGCATGAACCGAATAGAACAGGTTCTATTTCCCTGTCCACGCGTTCATGCATTCGTACAAGTTGGTGTGGTCACACGATGAATTTTCGCGTTCATTCACGCGTTCATGCATTCGTACATTCACATCTACAACTACGTCATACCCTGCAAGCCACCCAAAGGGTGGGGACTAGAACTTAATCTGAGCAAATGCACGGCGGTGCATTTCTTGCGTAGGTCGTCCAACTATCCCCATGTATATGTTGTGGATGGCGTTAGGATAAATGCGACAGATGAAGTGAAATACCTGGGAGCTACGATAACTTCGAACCTATCGTGGGGGACATATATAAGAAATATTTGTGGCAGAGCCCTGAAGAAGCTAGGATTCGTCGAGCGTGTTGTGGGAAGATTTTCGGATGGAAAAGTGAAGGAGAGGCGCTCGTCCGGCCACACCTTGAATATGCAGCGAGCATATGGGATCCGGCGGAGAAAGACCTAGTCCATGAACTTAATAAAATACAAAGGAAAGCTGCGCGATTCGTCAAAAACTGCTGCGGCCGAACAGAAAGCGTTTCACGGATTTTGAACGATTTAGGGTGGGAGCAGCTGGAGACTCGGAGGCTATGTGCTAGGATTAGATTGCTTGAGCAGTTGAGAATGGATATCTTTCAGAGCGACACGGAGAACATCATATTAGAACCACATTATATTTCCACGTCCGACAGAATCGATAAATTAAGAGAGATATTTTGCCGAACGGATAGGTTTGGGAATTCGTTTTTCCCCCGAACAATTAAGGACTTTAATAAATGCTAGGCGGAACTTTGATTTTTTTTTGTTGACGGCTGGTGTCCTAACACCCCCCGCCACACGCCTTTTGAGGCGGCTTGCGGGTAGTATGTAGATGTACATGAAGGGTGTGTGGCAGGGGGTGCTTCCACACCAGGCACGCATGAATGATACGGTAGAACACCGAAATTACATTGAAACCCGCGTACCACACATGCAAAGCGCCAATTAAAAACCTAATACCCGAGAAACATTCAATCTTCAATCGTTCCAACATGCAAGGGATACAAAGAATACTACTGCAGATTCAAAATATCATGCATAAATGAGAACATCAATATTTGCATCATGCATAAATAAGAGAGTAGATAATATAATGAGAAAGATTTACTGCCTGCCTATTGTCAATACTCGAACTATTCATGACGACGACCACAGCTGTTATGGTCCCGAATGATACGCTGAAAAAATGACATTTCATACCTATCGGTTCTACAATCTATCTCTCTAATTTTATTGGCGCGATCTAATCTGCCGTGGTACGAGGGGGTTAATAGTATGTTTTTCACGTCGTCAGTAAAATGATTTTCTTGAAATTTATTTAGGAGGTTAAGCCTATAATTTAATCTACGCTGTGAATGCGATTCCCATCCTAATTCTTCTAACAGTCCAGACACACACTGGCCAACTTATCGTAGCGTCGTTTCACAAACCTAGCTTCTCTTCGCTATACGCGATCTAACTCTGATATCAACCCCGTTTCGTATGGATCCCATACACTAACAGCATAATTCCAGATGAGGCCCAACGATTGAAAAATAACAACGTTCTTTCACTTTCTCATCACATTTTCCGAGTACTCTCTTGATAAAGCCTAGCTCTTTGTATGCTTGACCGCATATTTCCCGAATATGTTTTCCCCCAAGATATGTGGTGAGTAATTGTGACCCCTAAGTACTTGACAGACTCGGCGTGAATAATTTCCGTATTATAAATTCTGTAAGCCCTACCTGGCCTATTTTTCTATTTCCAAAAGCTGACTGCTAAGCAATGTTTTATGTTTAGTTCCATCTGCCACTTTTCGCACCAAGCTTGAATAGCCTGGTTACACGATACATTGACTCGTACGGGTTAATGTATCGTGTAACCAGGGCTTGAGACAACAATAATCAATCATAAATAAATAAATAAACAAACCTTGGCGGTTATTATGTGACATAATTTCTTATGCTTGAATTTTGCAACAAGTCTCTTCACGCTGTTGGTGAAATAGTAATTATAACGCAGTACATCCAATAGACACTTTTATACAAGCTGCACGCTATTAACATTGAACGAAGACGCGAATTTCAGAAAAGTAGAGGCCCAAGTATAGAGCCCTGAGGCACACAACAAGTCACTGAGAGAATGTATTTTGTAGACGTAATAGATTTCAATCTTTGACTCTATCCTTGACTATAAAACTTTACTTTTTGCTACAAATCTTAGCAGTAAGATAAGATTATTTGCAGACGATACAGTTATCTACCGTGAAATGAGAGAAGACGCGGACTTTGAAGCTCTGTCATCAGACCTTAACAACATTCATTCGTCGTGCCAGAAGTTGGGGTTATACTTAAATATCAGCAAATGTACCACAGTTCACTTCCTGCAAAAGTCATCTCAAATATGCCGTACCTATACTGTGGGTGGAGTAAACATTATATCTTCACATACAGTAAAATATCTTGCAATACTACTGAATAAGTACCAAGCTTCATGCAATCCCACACTGTGCCAAGGTCACCCTCCTCTCTGCGGAAACGAACACCATGCCTCGCCGACGCGAGGGCCTTTAGAATAGAAATACTCTGAACGAGAAACTACTGTAGATATTGAGTCAAAACTTGCAGTGATTGCAATAGTCATCGCAGTGAGGTTAGAAAGTAATCCCCTCCGACGCAGGTCACCGTGATTACACGATAAATGAACAAAACTTTAAGTCAGTATTAACCCTTTGAGTGCGGCATGACGTGATATCACGTCATGTTTTTTTTACGCCGGGGCTGATGACGTGAAATCACTTCAAGGGTGCCTCGAGTGTTCCAGCTTTCACTAGGGGGCCTAGTGAAAGTTCCCCAGTGAAAGCTAGAACACTTCAGGCACCCTTGACGTTACTTCACGTCATCAGCACCGGCGTAAAGACAACCATGACGTGATATCACGTCAGGCCGCACTCAAAGGGTTAATACAGTATTCGTACGCGACGCGCACTGAGCTAAGAACCAATTTACGGGATTGGACGCCGGCAGCCAATCGCTGCTCATCTGCCATGGACAGCTAGGCTTGGAGGAACTCTCCAGTGCACAGAAACTCTGCGATCACTATAGTAACTAACATTTGTAACTAACAACCTAACACTGACTATATTGGAGCTAATTTTTTGCTGTGGTCGCTTGTTGTGCGCAGAAAGCGAGAGTTTTTTGTACCAACTTGTTCGGCAATGTATCTCTCTTATTTTATCGCGTCTGTCAGGCCAGTTTATTTAAGTGTGTACTTTTCTGTATTGATATCTCGCACTAAGGGTCGATGGCAGCGCATTTCCCTTCTCTGATAAATGAAAAACTTATATAACTGAATTTACCATTGCATTTTCTACATCTACATCTACATTTTTCGCTACAAGCCACCTCCAGGATATTTTTCAGGGAGTAACTTATCATCAGTATACTTCTATTGTTGTGAGTGATCAGCACTAGAGTACTACCTAGGTTAAATAGGTTTATTTAGTAGGGCTAAATGTCTTAACATGAATTGTAGAGACTAACCTCACATGAATCTCCGGCATGATATACTCCTGTATGTTTTAGTACCTTGTAGTGCTATTTATTTGTCGAATTAATTATGCTAACCAGTACTTGTATCTTGAGTAGTGTACTGAATGGTAACGTGTTCTTCTACGTATCATTCTCCTGGTTTCTGGTCTGACTGCGCACCGTTGTCCTGACTGCTATTAGCCTGAGCCTGGCATTCGGGGTAACTTGCGCGGTTCTGATTTGAACTGGGATGAGTGCTGCATGCCTAGTGTGGAATCACCCAGTGCCACACACCCTAGTGGTGGTTTGCACGGTATTTCGTAGATGTAGATGTAACATTAGCATCTGACATAGCGCCTTACTTAGAATTAATATTTACCAAATCTTTAGTAGATCACGTAGTGCCTAAGGACTGGAGAGTAGCAAATGTCACACCTATATTCACAAGTGGCGACAGGGAAGACCCTAGTAACTATAGGCCTATTTCTCTCACATCCATTTCCTGTAAGGTGTTTGAACACATAATCGTAAGCTCCATTATGAGTCATTTAGATAGCGAGGAATTATTAATAAATAATCAACACGGATTTCGAAAGGGTAGATCTTGCGAAACCCAATTGGCCCTCTTCGTTCATGACATCTTGTTCTCGGGTGAAAATAATGTTCAAGTTGACGCGATATTCCTTGATTTTAAGAAAGCTTTCGATAAGGTACCTCACGTTAAGTTACTCTCAAAACTACAAGCATATGGAATAGATAAAAACATTATTAGTTGGATTAATCAATTCTTACATGGGCGGGAACAAAGGGTTGTCATAGACGGTATCATGTCAAACACAGCGTTACATCGGGTGTTCCTCAGGGAAGTGTAATTGGTCCACTTTTATTTCTCTTGTACATAAATGATATTAGCAACGTCGTTAAAAGTAAGCTTAGACTCTTCGTGGACGTAGACGCGGTTGTGTATAGGGATATTAACAATTCCGAAGATAGCGACTCGTTAACAATCGACCTACTTGCTATTCATGCTTGGTGCGAAAAGTGGTAGATGGAACTAAACATAAAAAAGTGCGTAGCAGTCAGCTTTTGAAAAAAGAAAATAGGCCAGGTAGGGCTTACAGAATTAATAATACGGAAATTATTCACGCCGAGTCTGTCAAGTACTTAGGGGTCACAATTACTCACGACATATCTTGGGGGAAACATATTCGGGAAATATGCGGTCAAGCATACAAAGAGCTAGGCTTTATCAAGAGAGTACTCGGAAAATGTGATGAGAAAGTGAAAGAACGTTGTTATTTTTCAATCGTTAGGGCCTCATCTGGAATTATGCTGTTAGTGTATGGGATCCATACGAAACGGGGTTGATATCAGAGTTAGATCGCGTGCAGCGAAGAGGAGCTATGGTTTGTGAAACGACGCAACGATAAGTTGGCCAGTGTGTGTCTGGACTGTTGGAAGAATCAGGATGGGAATCGCTATCACAGCGTAGATTAAATTATAGGCTTAACCTCCTAAATAAATTTCAGGAAAATCATTTTACTGACGACGTAAAAAACATACTATTAACCCCCTCGTACCACGGCAGATTAGATCGCGCCAATAAAATTAGAGAGAAAGATTGTAGAACCGATAGGTATAAAAATGTCATTTTTTCTGCGCACCATTCGGGAGCATAACAGCTGTGATCGTCGTCATGAATAGTTCGAATTGTGACAACAGGCAGACAGTAAATCTTTCTCATTATATTCTCTACGTTCTCATGTATGCATGATGTAAATATTGATGTTCTTATTTATGCATGATATTTTGAATCTGTAGTAATAGTCCTTGTGTCCCTTGCATGTTGGAACGATTGACGATGGAATGTTTCTTGGGTATTTGATTATTAATTGGCGCGTTGCATGTGTGGTACGCGGGTTTCAATGTAGTTTCGGTGTTCCGCCGTATAATTCATGCATGCCTGGTGTGGAAGCTCCCCCTGCCACACACCCTTTGGGAGGCTTACAGGGTATTAGGTAGATGTAGATGAAAAGCTTAGGCATCTACGTCTACATCTACGTGATACCCTGCGAGCCACCACGAGGGTCTGTGGCATGGGGGTGAAGATCACCAAACATGCACTATTGCCATGCAACTAGGATATTTAAGGGAGACATGCTGGATAATAGGGTCACGTGCAGCTAGATGGTTTGTTATCTACATAATAAGGAAGGGATTATTGGTTGTTATTACATGCATCATGCACTACAGACTACTATTAACTATATTTCACCTTCCTTATCCCTTTTGCTACGCTGCCTATTCTTCTCTCTTATGGTACGCGGGAAAAATGACATTTTAAATCTATCGGTACGACAATCTATCTCTCTAATCTTGTAAATATGATCAACCCTAGCATTATACGCAGGGTTTCTCAATGTATATATATATATATATATATATATATATATATATATATATATATATATATATATATATATATATATATATATATATATATATATATATATATATATATATATATATATATATATATATATATATATATATATATATATATATATATATATATATATATATATATATATATATATATATATATATATATATATATATATATATATATATATATATATATATATATGTATATACACACACATAAATATTTATACAGAAAGTTAGAAAGAAAGTGGATAGGAACACATAAAATTTACAAAGACAATGGTGGTGTGAAGATGAAATGATGGCCGATTCCAAGCAGAAAAAATTCGACTGGACCGGGAATCGAACCACGGACCTTTGGATGTCGCGTCCACTGCTCAGACCGTCGCGTCCACTGCTCGGTGGTCTGAGCAGTGGACGCGACATCCAAAGGTCCGTGGTTCGATTCCCGGTCCAGTCGAATTTTTTCTGCTTGGAATCGGCCATCATTTCATCTTCACACCACCATTGTCTTTGTAAATTTTATGTGTTCCTATCCACTTTCTTTCTACCTTTCTGTATAAATATTTATGTGAGTATTTGCCGCTGTGCGGTCTGAGTGAATGAGTGAACGAATATATGTATATATATATATATATATATATATATAAATACGTTGATGGATTGGAGTCAGCCATGCGGCGATGAACACACGATGTGGATAGGATGGAGGAGATAGACACAAAAAAAGAGACGATCACACTTACATCGCTAGCTTTCGGAACTAGTCCGTCTTCAAGGCGTATCACGGAACAAAATTTTTTTTTTGATTTTGTATCACGGATTTTGTTCCGTGATACGCCTTGAAGACGGACTAGTTCCGAAAGCTAGCGATGTAAGTGTGATCGTCTCTTTTTTTGTGTGTCTATCTCCTCCATCCTATCCAAATCGTGTATATATATATATATATATATATATATATATATATATATATATATATATATATATATATATATATATATATATATATATATATATATATATATATATATATATAACGTCATCTGTGAACAAATCGGTTTCGAATTTACTTAAAAGGATTAACCTAAATTTCAACCAGCGTCCTGATAGTAATGATTCCCATCCTAGTTCTTCTATTAAGCTCATAACACTTATACAATTATCATAACGGCCTTTGAACAAACCTAGCGGATCTCCTTTGAACACGCGCTCTGATTCTTTTATCATACCTTCCTCGTACGGATCCCATATACTAGGCTTCTGATATATCTCGGAGACCACTCCATTCTACCTCAGAGAAATCGGTAATATCACCGTCTTTCCCATTCAAATATATGTTTTCACATTCATCGCAAAATACTCCGCGTAGCTGTCTATGGTTGAATGCCATCTGGTGGAACGGTCAAGACGGTAAAAACTCTGAAATTGTCAGCGTTCTGAATTTTCTACAAATTTTCCGGGTTTTCTACAGGAGCTCCGTGACATTCTGCTCTTTGAGAGCATGATTGACTGCAAGCTGGAGTGTCTGGGCAGTATATCACAGTCCAAATATTCCCTCGCTGTTCGCGTCCCTGTTCGGGAATCCCGTTTACTTTTCACAAAATCATCAGAGGATCCCGCTGAACGTGGCTTTAGGGGTGTCTTTGCCCTTTTTATGGAATTTGCTCAAGAAATCCTCTTCCCGTTCCCATAATCCGGCTGGTCATAAACACTCCATTGTGCTTCTGGGTTGAGCCGACCGTCCTCATATGACGGCCACCTGCGCGGAGGACGATTCTTTGGTACATGAGTGCAAGGTCTTTGGGCCAGCCTTTGGCCGTTTTCGAACTTGGCAAATCAAGCAATCTTGCCTTGAAACCTAGTACGCATCGAAAGCTATGACGTCATGGACGCGTCGTCACCATGCGCTTGTTCACTAGCTATCGAGGAAAGATACCAAGTCAACGAAAAAGCAGACTTGCTATGCTTGCTAGGTTTTAAGTTAGAACTCGGGGTGTGACAATATGGGCTTGTATTGGAAGATAGAAGCAAAGAAACTTTCAAATGGATACTATTTTATCATTACTACGTGTATTTGTGTGATATTTATTATTTTTTTGCAGAAAAAAAGATGACTTCGCTATATTTGAAGGCTTTTCAGATGTGAATATACTGATAAAAGACTTGGTACCTAATAGTTGTGTGAATAGTTCCATACATTGTAGATGTACCGTCCTTGTTTACTTCATTGAACCTACAAAATCTATCTTCCTTACTGTGGAAGGAAAAGAAATGAAATAATGATGAAAGAAATTATATGAAAGAATTATGGTCCGATGGAAAGTACTCTAAGGCAGCCATAATTTCATTGGCAGCATTATTGTTAGCTAACGAACGTAATAATTGTTAATAACGTTGAGCATTGGAGAGATTTTCAATGCATTCATCAAAAAAGTGGGACAATAAACCTTTAGAGTAAATGTAATTTGTTTTCAGCTTAATTATGTTAGTTACAACGCGCGTATTTATCAGCCAACAGTCAGAGATCATAGGTAGTTAGTTCTGAGTGTAATGCATTAATATATTGTTACGTGTTTTTTCATACAGGCAAAAAATATTATGCCTTTTTTTGCACAAAGACGTTGATTGTGGTGAAATACAGTGAGCGATATGTCGTCCACTTTCGCAGCCCCAAGTAATCGAAGCATATTAGTTAATCACCATATTATGGTATATGAGAATTATTTTATTCATAAGCAATAAGATTTAAAAAATAATATTCTCTGTTACTTTGCCGTATAAGGTTGGGAAGCATTTTAAAGAAGTAATCCACTTCCATCACCCACAATAATTATGGACACGGATAGCGCTTTTCGTATGTTTTACGAAATGAAGGCCGCATGGTGTCTCTTCCACCGTAAAAGGGCTACGAAAGTGTCAAGTCAAGATTCTACCCAGTCGGTCTTGGAATCAAGTTAACTTGATATCAAGTTAACTAGGCGTTTGCCAAGTTCGAAAACGGCCTTAGGTGGCGCAATGTTGTAATATGGTCTGTGTATCTCCCTGTTGTTGCTGTTACATATTCAACTACAATAAAAACTAGAAAAATACAAGATTAAAATGTTGCAGTCTTGTGGACTAATACTTTGTGCCTGTGGCAAGCATTTCTATCTTCCTTACTGTGGAAGGAAAAGAGATAAAAGAAATTATATGAAAGAATTATGGTCCGATGGAAAGTACTCTAAGATAGCCATAATTTCATTGGCAGCATTATTGTTAGCTAACGAACATAATAATTGTTAATAACGTTAACATTGGAGATGTTTTCACAGCATTCATCAAAGAAATGGGACAATAAACCTTTAGAGTAAATATAATTTGTTTTCAGCTTCATTATGTTAGCTACAACTCATGCATTTATCAGTCAACAGTCGAAGATCATAGGTAGTTAGTTCGGAGTGTAAAGTATTATTATATCGTGTTGTATCATAAAGGCAAAAAATATTATAATGCCTTTTTTTGCATAAAGACGTCTGTGGTGAAATACTTTGAACAATATGTCGTCATCAAGTAATCGAAGCGTAATAGTTAATCACCATATTATGGTATATGAGCATTATTTTATTCATAAGCAATAAGATTTGAAAAATAATATTCTCTTTTAATTTGTCCTATAAGGTTGGGAAGCATTTGAACTTGATGGATGTCATAACTATTGATTCCATAGCTAAAAGTTCTTGCAAGCGGCCATTAGATGAATATAAGGTTGCAGTGGTGGGTCCATCGTCGGGTTTAGTCACCGTTTGCTTTCAGGAAGTGTTTTTGGACCTGAAGTGTGATTAATTTTTAATCTCGGAGGGCAATGCGTTGTATGCCCTCGCAAAGGAAACAGTGAAAGAACCGGCCCATGAATATATATTATGGATACGGATGTTTGGAATTGTTGCCTAGGCTACGTGTTGCCTAAATTTCCACTTTTAGTTCACCCAGTCCTTGGCGCCACTTTGATTAGTCTTTCCAGTTGTTATTTTAAATTGACGCAGTTAATTGTTGCTATCGTGAGACTATGTGGTGAATATTCAATAACAATCGAGGAGGCATGAATTACTTGATGATATAAATAATATCTTGCAATTTTTGTGATCTAAAAGTCACTTTGTAAATGATAGAGAGGAAATATCTATTACAGGAAATGTGTAAGAGGTTTATGAAACGTATATTACATGTATATATTACAGGAAATACATATACATAAGGAAATATATCTATTACAGGAAATGTTTAAGAGGTTCATGAAACGTCCATCGTGTGCCGAAGACGATGTTTTGCCAGACTCTGATTATAATTTGAATGCATTAAGGCCGTTCGGCTTGAAAAAAGAATTCAGAATGCCTTGTTTGAACAGAACTTGCGTTGCACCAGGCTGCAGAACAGGGCAAGCGTCTACGAGGACCCAAAATAGGAGACTTGGATTGAAAAAATGAGAATCTGTTCAAGGGGGCGGTAAGTGCGTTCCTTTTCATGTACTCTGCAATGATGGCCATTGGGAATACTCATGAAGTCACCTCGCATTATTATTAAATTTCCGTACAGCGATATTCACGAAGTGCTGAGAAGTTAATTGTGTGTTTGTGTATTTAAATTTGGAGAGGAATTTAATATATCTGTAGACCGGACGATATTTAAAAAGTGTATAATTACGTCCCAGTGTAGTACTACATTTTTTATCCACAGCATTGTGATTAATTGTAAGTAAAACCCATGTATATTCACGGCCAAGCCTGTAAGACGTGTTTATATACAAACTATCGACTGTGTTTACATTCGAACTTCCGTCTTTCGTCGCTACGCGGCACCACTTTCCAAAAAGTTGTTTGTTTCCGGAATTCTAGACAACAGTTTTTGGCGACGAGATCACAATCCATGATATATGTTCATGTTCTTGTGCTAATTATGACGTAGTTAATTGTTGCTAACGTGAGATTGAGGTGAATATTCAATGAGTTGGAGAACTATAGGAGGAATAGGCAAAGAGGGGAAATTTTAGTTTAGGTGGTCGAAATTCTCTCTCGAACCCTCTTGCCGAAAACAAATGTAAAATACTCTGTTCTCTGTTCAAGGTAGCGATTTTCAATTGTTAAAGCGCATTATTTTTACGTTAGAAAAGTAATGAGAATGTCTTCCCGTTATGTACTACGCAAATTTTAAATGCGTGGCGTATGAAAAAGTTGCGATCATCAAATCCGCGTCCCGCATTCAATGCATGAGAACATTCAAGTCGAATTTGACGATGGGTGTGCTGATTTTCGCGTCGGACGAGGTCGTCAGTGTGTCTCACGGACAGTAACGGTTGCATAAATGTGGTCGCTTCGCAAATTCGCAAAATAGCGAATAGCATAGGCGGAAAAGGAGCGAGATTCTCATTAAAAATTTCTGAAAATTGCGACTTCTAACCCGCACGAAATCCAATTAACATCTTCATCTACATACTACCCCGCGAGCCGCCGCTTGGGCGTGTGGCAGAGGGGTGTTAGGTCACCAGCCGTGAAAAGGTGTAAGTTTTTGGGAGATGAAATGTACGTGACATGAATTGTAGGAGTGTATTTAGTGGAGCTTAATTCTTATTGTGGTCGCTTATTGTTCGCGGAAAGAACGTGTTATTGTATCACCTATCTGTTGATGGGAATGTAATATCTCTCCTATTTTATCGCATCTGTCAGACCTAGAGATGTAGCGAGGAGTCATATTAATATTATGATAGGATGGGAATGGGATACCATAATCTATTGACTAGGATAATTATGCCCGTGGAAATTCAGCGGGAATATCACATAATGTTGGGACGGGAGAAATGTGTACTCATTCATCTGCATGGGAACGTACGAGAAAGAAGCTATTTTACACTTGTCAGGCCTCATTTATAGAATATGCCGCTAGTATTTGGGATCCGTACGAGGAAGGTATGATAAAATAATCAGAGCGCGTGTTCAAAGGAGATCCGCTAGGTTTGTTCAAAGGCCGTCAATGATAATTGTATAAGTGTTACGAGCTTAATAGAAGAACTAGAATGGGAATAATTAATATCAGAACGCAGGTTAAAATTTAGGTTAAACCTTATAAGTAAATTCGAAACAGATTTGTTCACAGATGACGTTAGATATATATATTGAGAACCCCTGCGTGTTATGCTAGGTTTGATCAGATTAACAAGATTAGAGAGATAGATTGTCGTACCGATAGATTTGAAATGTCATTTTTCCCGCGTACCATAAGAGAGAAGAATAGGCAGCGTAGCAAAGGGATAAGGAAGGTGAAATATAGTTAAGAGTAGTCTCTAGTGCATGATGCATGTAATAACAACTAATAATCCCTCTCTTATTATGTAGATACTAACCATGTGAGCCTATTATATAGCATGTCTCCATTAAATATCCTACTTGCATGTTAATAGTGCATGTTTGGTGATCTTCACCCCCTGCCACACACCCTCGTGGTGGGCAGCAGGGTAACACGTAGATGTAGATGGGCGTGTAGCAGTGGGTGTACCAGCGCCAGCCGTGTAAATGCATGTTTTTTGGATATGAATTGGTGACGTGCATTATAGGATCACAATAAAAACTGGAGGTCAGTTTTTATTGTGATCGCTTATTTGCGCGGAAAGAACGAGTAATTATATATACCTACCTATCTGTTGATGGGAACGTAATATGTCTCCTATTTTATCGCTTCTGTCAGACCTAGAGATGTAGTGAGTAGTCGTGATAATATTCTCTCTTGAGTCGCTCCCAAAATTTTCAGTTCTGAATTTGATTAAAGCAATCTTAAGCCTTGCGTGTGCTGCCTCCGAGTCTCTCCAGGGTCTCCCTCCTCAATCCCTCTAAATCCCTACTTGATCCTAATTGGATTTATGCGGACAAATTGATGAACGAATAATTGCATTTGTCATTACAATCGCTTCAGCAGTATCGGAATATCGGTTCGCAAGTGATGATACGTTGGCATTTTTTTCGGAATATTGTACCGAGCTACAAATTCTTTTCATCTTTGCTAGCGCTTTGAAATATCCAATTGTTGACGAGCATTTTACGCGTGGTGATGGTGGAGCGCGTGGATGGCGTAGTGACGCATGGCGACGTGTATTTAGTAAAGCTCAGTGTTTATTGCGGTCACTTATTCATCTACATCTACATCTACGTAATACCCTGCGAGCCACCACGAGGGTGTGTGGTAGGGGGTGAAGATCACCGAACATGCACTATTGACGTGCAACTAGGATATTTAATGAAGGCATGCTAGATAATAGGGTCACGAGGAGCTAGATGGTTAGTATCTACATAATAAGAAAGGGATTATTGGTTGTTATTACATGCATCATGCACTACAGACTACTCTTAACTATATTTCACCTACCTATCCCTTTGCTACGCTGTCTATTGTTCTCTCTTATAGTACAAGGGAAAAATGACATTTTAAATCTATCTGTACGACAATCTATCTCTCTAATCTTGTTAATATGATCAAACCTAGCATAATACGCAGGGGTTCACAATATATATGTCTAACGTCATCTGTGAACAAATCGGTTTCGAATTAACTTAAAAAGTTTAACCTAAATTTTAACCATGCGTTCTGATAGTAATGATTCCCATCCTAGTTCTTCTATTAAGCTCGTCACACTTATACAATTATCATAACGGCCTTTGAACAAACCTAGCGGATCTCCTATGCACGCGCTCTGATTCTTTTATCAAACCTTCCTTTCCCTTATTTCATCGTGCTGAATATAAATATGCAAAAGTACTGAACTTCGTCACCGGAAAGGTATCACAATTTATGCCTTAACGTTGTAAGGGTTAAGGCATTCGTGCCCTCGTGGTCTTCGAGTGGTCTTGGGTTTTCTCGTCTGAGGGTGCGTTCCTGGACTTTGGCGGTCACTCCATCCCACCCAGCTTTTGATTGGATGTATTGGTCGATTGATTGAGTTCGACTGACAAATCAGATGACTGGAGAGAACACTAGAATTAACCATGAAATGCAAGATAAACAATTTAGTCTCTATTTTGTTGATAAGAAGTATCTGTAAATGAGACTGAATTCCTTAAGCATATGACGAATAAAATACCATAAAATGAATGATCGAAAATGTTTAGTTCTATATTTTTAGAAATATTGATTATTCTTTGCAAAATTGATGTATGATCGTGTTTGCGATAATATTGATGGCTCCAGGAAGTCAATGCGGGTTTTCCACCGGGTCAGGTTGTCCATGTCTGCCGACGTTTCGATGACCGAGTTGCTCATCGTCTTCAGGGCATGTCAATTTTCGGAAGTGGTCCCCATTATATAGGGTCCATTTGGCGCGTCAGCCTGGGCAGGTGTCACCTGATTGGCTGGATTTTTCCCGCCTTTTTTCTCGGGCTTCTCGGATGCTTCTCAGTACTGGCTTCCAAGAATTACTGAGTGAGTATCCCGCGTCTCGGTTCATAGTTGTTTCTCTCATCCTGATTTCGATCGCTTCCCTCGTCAGCCTTTGCCAAAACTTGTCGATGCGGGAAAGAACTTTCGTTTCTTCCCAGCAGATGACATGGTTTCGGGAGATGCTGTGTTCGGCCACGGTTGATGGCTCCAGCCAACTACATTCCCATGAGAACAATAGAAGACATGACACCCTCATCAGGCTGGTGAGGTATTTGGATTGTTTTGAGAACTGGGAAGACATTGACATCAACCTAATTTCCATGTTCTAAGCCATTATGAAGTCCGAGTGCATTAAAAATACACAAGGGAAAATTGTGTAATACGTTGTGTGCGCGATGTAGCATTTAATGAGCATATCACACCATATTACTATGAATTAAAAATTCTTAAAATTGAACAAAGGAGAAAATTGCAAATGGGTGTGTTTATGCACAAATTTTTAAAAACCGAAACTCCTTCTTACATTTATCAGCCATATATAAAGATAATTTGGTCAAAAAAACAAAAAACACCAGAAATAATGACAAATTAATTGTACCCTGCCACAGATAGTCTTATGTATCACAACTCTTTTCATGTAAATTCATGCATTGTATGGAATTCGATTCCGCAAACGCTGAAAAATATTGAGTCAACAGAAAGATTTAAAAAAAAGCTTGCTGTCTTATTATCTCAGTGACAGTTAATATTTTATACAAAATATCTTTGATTAAATTCATGAATATGCTACCTTTGTGATTGCTACAGTGTATTGCGCATGGAATTGTAATATTTATTGTGGGCAAGTGCTGTGATTTGATAAGATTCTTGTAAATAAGTGACATTTTTTCTATGTGATTGTTATTATTTTTTGCCTGAGTTGTAATTACTTATGCCTGCTCCAAAGGAATTCTTTCCTAGAGCCAATAAATCTTATCTTATATCTTATAAAGAAACTCTCTCTTCCAAGTTACTAATATATTTTAGTCAGAGTGACACTTTTTCAGCGAGATTCACTGTGTTCAACCAGCTGGGAGGTCTTAATCATGCGTTGTTTTAATGTTTTCCCTCTTGATTTGAAGAATCATAAGTAGTTTTTCTTATACATAGATAGCTATCTCTTCCGAGACAATATTGCTCTTAATCCAGAAATTAATGACTTACTTTCCTATTAACTGATACATTATCCTGTTAATTGATATAAATTTCTCCAAAATGGACGTTATTTGTCATGGTTATGGTCTCAAGATATCGGCACAGTGACTATGCATGCAGATTTTGAGTAAAAACATGCATGAAAAAAACATGTAGTTTGAAAATTCTTTCAGCTTTAGGTTAAAGGATAAAGGTTAAAGTATTTTGAGCAAAATATGATTATACCTAGAAATCAATGAATTTGGTCTCACTTTAAAGAAAAATATATCACCCTTCCATTGAAATAAAAAATTCAACCCCTTACTAAATTACTTTCGGAGATATTTGCCAAAAAAAATACCAGCCCTATTTTACATGGGAAATGGTACATGAATGCACTCCAGAGAGACCTTGTATTAACAAAATGAGGCATTTCCTACGCTTAGATCTTAGAAATCTCTTCCTTCTTAGAACTCACAAGCAGAAAAATAACAGTGTGCAGTTTGTGTGTTTTCTCAACTATAAATTGAAAATTATTCATATTGTCACCGCAGTAAATTCTTCTGGATCAAAATAAACATTCCGTTTTGATGGAGTTTCCAACGTAACGCGTGAAAAAAATTAGTCAAGTCAAAGACTTATTTAGATACATATTTCCATTTGATTACTTGCAATTTCCGTCAAATAAAACTATATTATTCCACCATTAATGCAATATTTAATTCAACTGTCTCACAGCTGGTGAAATTAAAACATATACGAGGGTCGTTCCGAAAGTAATGCCTCCTATTTTTGTGTGTTGACTTTGGATGTCCGTGCCAGATGTCGTTGGCGCAGTGCTAATGCTTGAACCTTCCTCTATCATTCGCAAGTGGTTCCGTTGTTCTGCGGTAATTGGCTCCAGCAGAGGAGTGTTCCAAAATGGAGTCTGATATGGACGCGCGTATAAAACAGCGATGTGTGGTTGAATTCCTCACTGCTGAAGAAATTGCGCCGATTGAAATGCCTCGACGCTTGCTAAAGGTGTATGGAGATGATACAATGGACGGGAGCAACGTGAGACGATGGGTACGGCATTTTCAAGGTGGTGAAAAGGGTGTGCATGACAAGCCACGGCCCGGTCGACCCTGCGCAGCTGTCATCCCTCGCAATGAAGAGCGTCTTGATCAACTCATCCGTGCTGATCGGTGGATAACGACCAGAGAAGTGTGTGCAAACCTGAATGTCGGCTGTAATGCCTTCGAAACAATGTTGGAACATTGTTTCCAAGGCATTGTTTCCATTCAAGACTCGGATGCTGTTGTCAAAGCTGTAAGGAAGTAGTTACCCTCAGCTGGTTCCGATTTTTACCAGCGCGGCATGCAGGCTCTGGTTCATCGTTGGCAAAAGTGCTTAACGAATGGTTGTGATGTACCACCGGTAGCCACACCAATTCCACATCGGGCCGCAACTCCTTCGTAATACGAAATGAACTGAACTGAAAAGTAATGAGCGAAATACACACATCACTTCCGAATTATATTCGAACAAAGCTAAGCCTAGCGTCTACACTCCGAGTCTCTCTAGGGACTCCCACCTTAATCCCTCTAAAATATGTGAGACACTGTTATGTTCGCTGGTATTGCAGTTTTTAAAGAAGCGCGCTGCTTTCACTTGTAATTCGTTAATTTTTGTTTGTTAAATTATTATGACCGTGGGTCTTAAATGCTCGCGGCGTATTCGAAGCGTGGCCTTAACAGAGGGAAGTATAGCATCTCTCATTTATAATTTCTCATCCGAGGACCTATTTCTATCAATATTCGCTTAATAAAACCTAGTTCCTTTAAAGCTGTGCCGCATATTTTTGTATGTGTGTTCACCACGATATACCTATCAGAAGTTAACGTAATTTCAAGAAATTTCACCGTATTTAATGATTTAGTGTTTACCCCCGTAACAATGAAAACCGGGCGTATAACGCGCGTGGAGCCAAATCAAACCAAGCGGCCTGGACCGATTACATTCCACTCCTCGCTCCAGGATTCGTCCTTGGCTCCAGACATTTGAATGCCGCCTCCTCGCGACATCCACGCTTGGATAGTGGTGCCACCGCTTGCCGTGCGGCCGGAAGGCGAACTCGATGACGGCTGCAGGTCACATGCGCCTCTTCTCATTTAAACCACTTACCGTGCGTCAACCCTTTGAGTGCGGAATGACGTTATATGACGTCAAGGGCACCGTGAGTGTTCCAGCTATCCCTAGGGAACTTTCACCAGGCCGCCTAGTGATAGCTGGATCATTCACGGTACCCATGACGTGATATTACGTCTTCAGCACCAGAGAAAAGACAACCATGACGTGATATCGCCTTATATCTCACTGAAGGGTACCGTGAGTGTTCCAGCTATCCCTGGGGAACTTTCACTAGGCCGCCTAGAGGAAGCTGGATCATTCACGGTACCCATGACGTGATATTACGTCTTCAACACCAGAATAAAGACAACCATGACGTGATATCACGTCATGCCGCACTCAACGGTGCCGTTCACGTCAAGGGCACCGTGAGTGTTCCAGCTATCCCTGGGGAACTTTCACTAGGCCGCCTAGTGATAGCTGGATCATTCACGGTACCCATGACGTGATAATACGTCTTCAGCACCAGAATAAAGACAACCATGTCGTGATATCACGTCATGCCGCACTCAAGGGTATCGTGAGTGTTCCAGCTATCCCTAGGGAACTTTCACTAGGCCCCCTAATGATAGCTGGAACACTCTCGGTACCTAGGACGTGATATTAAGTCTTCAGCACCAGCGTGAAAAAATCACGACGTGATATCACGTCATGCCCTACTCAAAGGGTGAAACAAATCATATTAGGTTGCCATGGGTGAATTATAGATATTTGATGCATATTAAATGTTGAAAAATGCAGTTCTAAGTGATTTTAAAGTGTTAATATTCATTCGACTTCTCTGTTTCGAGAATCTTGTTTGAAGTTGGCAAAGGTGAATCATAGGTATGTGATTTTTATGCGTTTGTGGATAAATTTAAATATATTTTGAGAAAAAATCTGTGGATAGGTCAAAGTTTCGACCCCAGCATTCATTTCCTGGAACACATTATATTAGAATCCATATTGAAAGACAATCTTTTTTATACGGATGTCCTAATCAAGGCCTTCTCTCAATTCTGTTTTTCTGTAGAGCAATAAAACATTTGGGTCGTTATTCTAATATCATTGGAGGATAAATAGTTTTCTAAATGTTAGAACTGAATATTAACACAGAATGTGTTGGACGTTCTTCCTTGTTGTTCCTTATAAACCACTCAACACGAGAAAAAGGCAGTTAGGTTCATCTGACTGGATGCTGCTAAATTCTTACGATTATGTACGCTGGGGAATTGCGTGGTTTTATCAGTTTATAGTTTCCGCAAAGAGGGGTTAATTACCCTTGAGTAGTCTGGAAAAACTCTCTTTCCTACTCTCTGTGTTATAAAATAGAGAGAGAACAGTGAAAATATTAGTGTAACCTGCGCTATTTAGTGTTTTTTTCTGTCCCATATTTCGTCCCTTTCAGTGAGACTAGCTGACCCGTAAAAATATTTTGCGCAGCGTGCAGCTTCTTCCTGTTTCTTCCTTCTTTCTTTCTGTTCTTCTACCTGTCGAATGTTTCGCACTGTATGCAGCTTCTTCCTGTTTCTTCCTTCTTTCTTCCTGTCTTCTACCTGTCGAATATTTCATACAGTATGCAGCTTCTTCCTGTTTCTTCCTTCTTTCTTCCTGTCTTCTACCTGTCGAATATTTTGCACAGTATGCAGCTTCTTCCTGTTTCTTCCTTCTTTCTTCCTGTTTTTCTACCTGTCGAATATTTCGCACAGTATGCGGCTTCTTCCTGTTTCTTCCTGTTCTTCTACCTGTCGAATATTTCATACAGTATGCAGCTTCTTCCTGTTTCTTCCTTCTTTCTTCCTGTTCTTCTACCTGTCGAATATTTCGCACTGTATGCGGCTTCTTCCTGTTTCTTCCTGTTCTTCTACCTGTCGAATATTTCATACAGTATGCAGCTTCTTCCTGTTTCTTCCTTCTTTCTTCCTGTTCTTCTACCTGTCGAATATTTCGCACTGTATGCAGCTTCTTCCTTCTTTCTTCCTGTTCTTCTACCTGTCGAATATTTCATACAGTATGCAGCTTCTTCCTGTTTCTTCCTTCTTTCTTCCTGTTCTTCTACCTGTCGAATATTTCGCACTGTATGCAGCTTCTTCCTTCTTTCTTCCTGTTCTTCTACCTGTTGAATATTTCGCACTGTATGCGGCTTCTTCCTGTTTCTTCCTTCTTCCTTCCTGTCCTTCTACCTGTCGAATACTTCGCACAGTATGCAGCTTCTTCCTGTTTCTTCCTGTTCTTCTACCTGTCGAATATTTCATACAGTATGCAGCTTCTTCCTGTTTCTTCCTTCTTTCTTCCTGTCCTTCTGCCCATCGAATATTTCGCAGAGTATTGCAGCTTCTTCCTGTCCTTCTACCTGTCGAATATTTCGCACAGTATGACGTTTCTTCCGGTTTCTTCCTTCTTTCTTCCTGTTCTTCTACCTGTCGAATTATTGGCACAGCATGCGGCTTTTTCCTTATTCTTCCTTCTTTCTTCCTGTTCTTCTGCCTGTCGAATATTTCGCAAAGTATTGCAGCTTCTTCCTGTTTCTTCCTGTTCTTTTACCTGTCAAATATTTCGCACAGTATGCGGCTTCTTCCTGTTTCTTCATTCTTTCTTCCTGTTCTTCTACTTGTTTGTTCCCATGGACAATTATATGTAATTTACGCTTGTGTTAGAGATACATAACGTAAACGGCTACACTGACTGCATGTAGAATGTAAACAATGTAACTGAACGATCTGTTAATAGATGGCGCCTCCTACAGTCTTTAAAGTACGTAACCATAACCAACATATTAGTTGATTTCATTGTTAACTAACTGTTTTAAATTGATATATCCTCGTTAATTGATCAACAACCTAGTGATATTTGGGCATGATTCGATAGCACAAACCTTACGTTACTATATATGTTAATATCAAGGTTGTTTATAGGTAATGTTAAACAATAAGTGTCCCTACGTAAAAGTGAACCGCGTTATCGCTTCCATCTTGCGGGCGAGTTGGCGAAAAGTGAAAATTGCATTCCTGCACTCTGAGATAGCACGTCTCGCGGGGAAGGGGACGCTTTTTCATACGGGCGAGGTGCAGTAGCGGGAACCATGGCAACGCGGCGAAAATAATAACGAAAGAAAAAAGAACGGAGGAGAGCGAAGCGCAGTAATGCGAAGTCGAGACGCGAATATCGATCCGACCCTGAAATAATAAAAAGGAAGTTCGCTTTCTCCCCTTCTTCTGTTACTTTATATACATATACCCGTGCGTATTTATGCATTTATGTGGAGCGGGTGGGGAAAATGGAAACAAACGAGGGGGGGAATTCGAAAACAGGCGGGCAGTTGCACTTTACGTCATCACGCGTTGAAAATAAATCTTTTTAAGAAGGATTAATCGCGAATGTAGAAACCCTTAAGTAATATTGTGCACCCGAGTTTTTATCAAATAATTTTAAAATCGTGTTCACGTGATGAAATTGTTGAAACAATTGAAGACTAAAGCTTATCCCATAAAATAACAAATTTTCCACGAATATATACGTTAAGGACCCTTGCTTTACAGCCTTTACCGACGGCCCGAGTGCCTTTCTTACATAAAAACTACATCTAGACCTCAATGCTAGCAAAGATTGCGTATTAACTCATCAAAATTGGCAGTATTATTATATTTTATCGATATTTAGGTAGTTTTGTTTCTTATAAACAGCTCTCCACGCAAATGCCAATTGTATTAGATTAAAAAAAAACAAGTATTTTTATTAATTTGCGAGAATACTAGCAGACGGAAACGATTCGATATATCGCACATCTTATCGATTAGTAGAATCGATGTATCGAACTATACTTTCGACTCCTCGTTCACTCAAACCGCAGATTTATAGTTCTGTCAAAGATTCATCGTATATTTTCCAGTAGACTTTAAATTGGTAAAACGATTTGTGATTAGCAAACAATACCGGCAAACGGAAACGATTCGAAATATCGCACATATTATCGATTAGTAAAATCGATGTATCGAGCTATACTATCGATTCCTCGTTCACTCAAACCGCAGATTCATAGTTCTGCCAAAGATTCATCGTATATTTTCCAGTAGACTTTAAATTGGTAAAACTTTTTGTGATTAGCAAACGATACAAGCCAACGGAAACGATTCGATATATCGCACATATTATCGATTAGTAAAATCGATGTATCGAGCTATACTATCGATTCCTCGTGCACTCAAACCACAGATTCATAGTTCTGCCAAAGATTCATCGTATATTTTCCAGTAGACTTTAAATTGGTAAAACTTTTTGTGATTAGCAAACGATACCAGCCAACGGAAACGATTCGATATATCGCACATATTATCGATTGGTAGAATCGATGTATCTAACTATACTATCGATTCCTCGTGCACTCAAACCGCAGATTCATAGTTCTGTCAAAGATTCATCGTATATTTTCTAGTAGACTTTAAATTGGTAAATGGATTTGTGATTAGTCGGATTTTTCTCATGAAAAAAAAATCGATTTTTTTACTTGAAGACTGTTTTCTATCGATACAAGGTGATAATGTTTCAAAAAACTGGCAAGTTTTCTCTAATGGTCCTCTGATTTCGTTTGAATATGCGCTATGGTACAGACCTCCGTTACAGAGGACGGGAAGGTGAGATTTTTTCAGTAATATGGAAATTAGGACAAGTTTTTCTACTGTTACGAAGGACCAGAGTAAAATAAATCTAATATCGTATTAAAGTTGAAACACAATAACATAGTTTTTACGAGATTACAGTAAAACTTTTGCTAATTTCTTTTTTTCATGTTTTTCTTTTCAAATTTCAGTTAGCGAGAATGAAAGCTATCGGAAAGGGATTGGCATGTCGTTTCGTTTATAAACGATGAAGAGAATCGATATATCGAGGTATAATATCGATATATTTATTCAAACCAACATTTTCAACATTCCGCAAATGATTAATCGTACATATTGGTATAGATTTCGATTTGAAACGAATGTTATCACTCGCAATATCCCTTCTAAACCCATTCTTGTAATGCCTACTCGATAATCGATGTATCGGAACAGAGTTATCGATTCTGGAAACACTTCGATTGATACCTCCCATTCCTACTCTCGCTTTCCATCCTCTGCCATACGCTGACGTAGTCACCAATCGTTCTAGCCGATTGTGTAAACGTCTACAGTCGATGAGTCGTATGGCGCATTATCGATAATGAACATCGGTACATAGGAACTAAGTTATCGATTCTGGAAATATTTCAATCGATATCTCCCATTTCTTCTCTCCCTTTCCATGCGCTGCCATACGCTACCGTTGTCACTAATAATGCACTATGGTTTCGACCCCTGCAATAAATATTATGTACAATTTATAATCTATAAATAACATCGATATGGTGAAACTGAGGTATCGATTCCTTACGAATCCAGGAGCTTTTATTACCACTAATCGTTCTAATCTTTCACTATAACGTATTCAATCGAAGTATCGTGTGTTTTAAGGTCGATGAGGAACGTCGATGTATCGAAAATCATAAATAACTTTTCGATACGCTCTCACTGGGACTATTCCATTTAACCCTTTATTGTAATGCCTGCGATCTTTCTGTCCCGTAGTTTATTGTCGATTAGAATCACCGATGTGTCGAAGCTATGTATCGAGTCGTCCAGCTACTAGATGTTTTCACAGTCAGCATTCATTTCTAACCCATAAGGTGGTTTACACATAAAAGTCACTTAGAAGTCGCTTGCAATCGACACTTCGATATCTCGCAAAGCACGCACTTGCATGGAAATATCGGGGGTCAATATTGGCGATATTCGACCGCGGATGCTACTTGCAAGGAATGTAGACTGGTTTCTATCTATTACAGTGCAAGTAGCACATCGACTCTGCGATATAATCGAATCGAATCCGGGGAGTCATTGTCACGTGACAGCAGAACGAAGATTTAAAATGAAGACAACGAATAAATTTATAACAAACAGACTCACTGATTTGATATATCGAAACAATGTCGAATACTTTATGATCGATATGGATCATCGATTTGTCGTAGTCTTTTCGAATAGTTCATGATCGATTAAGAGCATCCATGTATCAAAATTTTGTCGACTAAGTCGAAATATATAAGGAGAATCTATGTATACAATAATTACAATACGTGTAAGTATTTATTTGCAATTGTATAATTTAAAAAGCAAAATAGCCCTTAAGATAAGCTTTAGGAATTTTCTCTTAAAGGTATTATTATGCTGTCACAGTTGACGCACTTAAAACGACGTAAATATGCATAATTATTTTAATTCATACACATTTATTAAATCCACGGATGCATATGGGACTCAAACAGCGATATACTAACGTCATTGTTGCCTAAGTCGTTCGATTTTCGTAAATGCCATATTCACTGTACACTTTCGTCGTTCATTTGTTTGGAAAAAGCAGGAAGTTACGTGTACGCATAACGATTCATTGCGAGTTGCGATATATGATTCGAGATATCGATAGACTCGCCTATTCCAAAGAAGTCACCTTTCATGTGTGAACCCCCCCCCTCATAATTTCAACGCATGCAATAAATACCAAGCACAATGCACAATCGAATTATCGAAATGGAACTTTCGATTATGACAGCACTTCGATAGATATCGCTCATCCCCGCTCTCGCTTTCCGTACGCTGCCAGACGCTTTCATTGATCACTAACCTTGCCCTTGAAACCCCAAACCCTTTCCCGGAAAGCGTTTCGGATGCAGAGAAAGGGTATGTATCCATATATGTGTACATGCAAGGGACCGTAAGGGTACATGCGTATGTATTTATGCGCGAAGGGTTTTTTTATGTATTTGACGGCAGCCATGTATTTCCACCCCTCGCCTCTCTCCGGAATAAGGATCTTCGATTTAGCCTCGGAGGGATTCCGGACCGTATGCGGGACAAAAAGTCCTGTACCTTGGATTTTTCTCTGTCTCTCTCTCATAGTTTTTAATCGATGAGGAGAATCGATGTATCGAAACTATGCCGAATAGTGCATAGTTGATGGGGAGCATCGATGTATGGAAAGTATGCGGAGTAGTTCAAAATCGATTTGGAGCATCAATGTATCAAAACTTTGTCGGATACTTCAAAATCCATGAGGAGCATTGATGTATCGAAACTATCGAAACTACTAAAACTCAAAATCTATTCGGAACAATGACGTATCGATATTTTGCGAAATTATGCGGAGTAGTTCAAAATCGATTTGGAGCATCAATGTTTCAAAACTTAGTCGAATACTTCAAAATCCATGAGGAGCATTGATGTATCGAAACTACTAAAACTCAAAATCTATTCGGAACAATGACGTATCGAAATTTTGCGAAATTATGCGGAGTAGTTCAAAATCGATTTGGAGCATCAATGTTTCATAACTTAGTCGAATACTTCAAAATATATGAGGAGCATTGATGTATCGAAACTATCGAAACTACTAAAACTCAAAATCTATTCGGAACAATGACGTATCGAAATTTTGCGAAATTATGCGGAGTAGTTCAAAATCGATTTGGAGCATCAATGTTTCAAAACTTAGTCGAATACTTCAAAATCCATGAGGAGCATTGATGTATCGAAACTATCGAAACTACTAAAACTCAAAATCTATTCGGAACAATGACGTATCGAAATTTTGCGAAATTATGCGGAGTAGTTCAAAATCGATTTGGAGCATCAATGTTTCATAACTTAGTCGAATACTTCAAAATATATGAGGAGCATTGATGTATCGAAACTATCGAAACTACTGAAACTCAAAATCTATTCGGAACAATGACGTATCGAAATTTTGCGAAATTATGCGGAGTAGTTCAAAATCGATTTGGAGCATCAATGTTTCAAAACTTAGTCGAATACTTCAAAATCCATGAGGAGCATTGATGTATCGAAACTATCGAAACTACTAAAACTCAAAATCTATTCGGAACAATGACGTATCGAAATTTTGCGAAATTATGCGGAGTAGTTCAAAATCGATTTGGAGCATCAATGTTTCAAAACTTAGTCGAATACTTCAAAATCCTTGAGGAGCATTGATGTATCGAAACTATCGAAACTACTAAAACTCAAAATCTATTCGGAACAATGACGTATCGAAATTTTGCGAAATTATGCGGAGTAGTTCAAAATCGATTTGGAGCATCAATGTTTCAAAACTTAGTCGAATACTTCAAAATCCTTGAGGAGCATTGATGTATCGAAACTATCGAAACTACTAAAACTCAAAATCTATTCGGAACAATGACGTATCGAAATTTTGCGAAATTATGCGGAGTAGTTCAAAATCGATTTGGAGCATCAATGTTTCAAAACTTAGTCGAATACTTCAAAATCCTTGAGGAGCATTGATGTATCGAAACTATCGAAACTACTAAAACTCAAAATCTATTCGGAACAATGACGTATCGAAATTTTGCGAAATTATGCGGAGTAGTTCAAAATCGATTTGGAGCATCAATGTTTCAAAACTTAGTCGAATACTTCAAAATCCTTGAGGAGCATTGATGTATCGAAACTACTAAAACTCAAAATCTATTCGGAACAATGACGTATCGAAATTTTGCGAAATTATGCGGAGTAGTTCAAAATCGATTTGGAGCATCAATGTTTCAAAACTTAGTCGAATACTTCAAAATCCTTGAGGAGCATTGATGTATCGAAACTATCGAAACTACTAAAACTCAAAATCTATTCGGAACAATGACGTATCGAAATTTTGCGAAATTATGCGGAGTAGTTCAAAATGGATTTGGAGCATCAATGTTTCAAAACTTAGTCGAATACTTCAAAATCCATGAGGAGCATTGATGTATCGAAACTATCGAAACTACTAAAACGCAAATTTTATTCGGAACAATGACGTATCGAAATTTTGTCGAATAGTTCAAAATCGATTTGTAGCATCGATGTTTCGAAACAATGTTAAAAAGTTCATTATCGATTTGGAGCATCCATTTGTCGAAATTTTAAAATGGTTTATTATCAATAAGGAGTATCGATGTGTCAAAACTATGTCAAATAGATATAAATCGATTCGGAGCATCGATGTATCAAAATTATGCCGAATAGTTCAAAATAGATTTCAGAAAGAACTTCAGAAAGAACTTCTGCGTATCGAAACGTTGTCGAATACTTCAAAATCCACGAGAAGCATTGATGTATCGAAACTATGCCGAATCATTCCAAATCGATTCGGAGCATTGATGTTTCGAAGTTATGTCAAATAGTTCAATATCGATTTGGAGCATCGATGTTTTTAAACAATGTTAAATAGTTCATTATCGATTTGGAGCATCCATTTGTCGAAATTATGGCGAATGGTTTATAATCAATAAGGAGTATCGATGTATCAAAACTATGTGAAATAGATAGAAATCGATTCGGAGCATCGATGTATCAAAATTATGCCGAATAGTTCTAAATAGATTAAGAACTTCTGCGTATCGAAACGTTGTCGAATACTTCAAAATCCATGAGGAGCATTGATGCATCGAAACTCTGCCGAATCATTCCAAATCGATTCGGAACATGGATGTTTCGAAGTTATGTCGAATAGTTCAATATCGATTTGGTGCATCGATGTTTCGAAACAATATTAAATATTTCATTATCGATTTGGAGGATCCATTTGTCGAAATAATGTCAAATGGTTCATTATCAATGAGGACTATCGATGTATCAAAACTATGTTAAATAGATAAAAATCGATTAGGAGCATCGATGTAACAAAATTATGCCGAATAGTTCAATATATATTAAGAAAATCGATGTTTCGAGACTTTGTCAAGTACTTCAAAATCCATGAGGAGCATTGATGTATCGAAACTATGCCGAATCATTCCAAATCGATTCGGAACATTGATGTATCGAAATTTTGTCGAATAGTTCAAAATCGATTAGGAGTATTTGTTTCGAAATTATGTCGAATAGTTCATAATCGATTCGTGGCATCAATTTGTCGAAACTACGTCGGATAGTTCGTAATCAATAAGGACTATCCATTTATCAAAACTGTCAAATTGTTAAAAATCTATTTGGAGCATCGATGTTTCGAAATCATGTCGAATAGTCCATAATTGATTAGGAGCATCGATATAACAAAACTTCCGTGTAGTTCATAATCGATTAGTAGCGTCGATGTATGTACAATTTGACGACTAGCTCAAAATCGATTAGGAGCATTAACTCATTACAATAATGCCGAATTGTTTATCAACTATAAGGAGCATCGATGTATTGAAAATATGTCGAGTATTTCTAAATCGAAAAGTAACATCGATGCATCAAAGCTATGTCAAATAATTGATAATTGATTATGAACATCGATGTTTTGAACCACTGTCGAAAAGTTCATAATCGATTTGTAGCATCGATTTATCGAAACTTTGTCGAACATAATCGATAAGGAATATTAATGTATGAAAACTATGTGGAATAGTTTATGATCGAATAGGAGCATCGATGTATTGAAAATATTTCGAATATTTCTGAATCGAAAAGTATCATCGATGCATCAAAGCTCTATCAAATAGTTCATAGTAGATTAAGAGTATAGATGAATCGAACCAGTGTCGAAAAGTTCATAATCGGTTTGGAGCATCGATTTGTCGAAACTTTGTCGAACATAATCGATAAGGAATATTAATGTATGAAAACTATGTGGAATAGTTTATGATCGAATAGGAGCATCGATGTATTGAAAATATTTCGAATATTTCTGAATCGAAAAGTATCATCGATGCATCAAAGCTCTATCAAATAGTTCATAGTTGATTAAGAGTATCGATGAATCGAACGAGTGTCGAAAAGTTCATAATCGATTTGGAGCATAGATTTATCCAAACTTTGTCGAACATAATCGGTAAGGAATATTAATGTATGAAAACTATGTGGGCCTAACCTGAGAGAAGTACAGCATCTCTCTTTGACTGTTTCAGGACCTATTCCTATCCATACATCTTAAAATCTGTACGACATATGTTATTGGTACGCGTGTTTTCCAAGATACGTCTGAAGTTTTCTAAGGGATGAAGGTGGGAGCCCCTAGAGAGACTCGGAGGCTGCACGCCAGGCTTAGTTCCCTTGAATATAAATTCAGAACTGATGTGTTTTTCAGAGCGACACTGAGAATATTATCATGACGCCTCACTACATCTCTAGGTCACACAGAAGCGATACTATAAGAGATATTACGTTGCCATTAACAGATAGGTGATACAAATACTCGTTCTTTCCGCGAACAATAAGCGATCATGTTATAAAAACTGACCTCCACAAAATACACTCATATAATACACGTCACCAAATCATCTCCCAAAAAACTTACGTATTTATACGGCTGGTGACATAACACCCCTCTGCCACACGCCCAAGCGGCGGCTCGCGGGGTAGTATGTAGATGTAGATGTAAATTGGATTTCGTGCGGGTTAGAAGTCGCAATTTTCAGACATTCTTGATGAGAATCTCGCTCCTTTTCCTCCTATGCTATGCGCTATTTTGCGAAGCGACTGCAAATTCCAGCTTCAGAACACAAATTTCTAAAATCCCAGATAAAAGTTTAAAATTATGACTTTAACGGTAGGTAGGAAAGAATCGATTTCAAGAATAAGATTCTTCAAACCTTCATCCTCATATTTGTGAAAGAATCAGTCTTGTACCTCAATTATTTCATATTTTAATGAACGAAAGAAAAAAGGACTAAACTAAAATTTTTCATTTTTCCCATACACTCCCATAATACACGTCACCATTCCCTGATCCCTTACATGTTTGATGTCCTATCACCCCCTGCTACAGGCCCAATCGGCGGCTCGTGGTAATATTATGTAGATGTAGAATTATTTCCCACTTTTAGTTTCGTAGGTGCGCGCAACCCAGTTTCTCCCGCGCGAAATCCGCCGCTCGATCTTCATCTGTTTCATCAACCCGTCTTCGTGTTATTTAATTACATTCCCCATCCCTAGGTGGCGGGGAGAGGTGCCTAGGAGAGACGCGAGAGGTCTTTGCACTTGACACCCTACCCTTCCCAGCGACGCCCACTAGGTTGCCATGGCGACGGAGAGGGGAAGCTAGGCTCTCCGGCCTTGACCATCTCGCCTGCGTGGAATCAAAATGTCTACGCATTTGTTGCGGGATATTGTACAAAATCACTTTGTGTTTGGAGGATTTTCAAGATGGGATTTTCCGCTGAAGTATTTGTTAGCTCGCTGTTCCGTGAATCACATGGGTGTAATGTATACTCCGTCCGCGATTACTTAATCGAACCCCCGCAAATCTCCTTTCCTGGCACTGGAAGAAATAGTACACTCACAAAAAAGACCGATCTTAGCTAATCTGAAGTTGGCATATTTTATTCGGCAGCATTTGTTTAAACTCAAGCGAGCATTTTAAACATTATTGACTCCTGGCATCGGAGAGGTTCATCTGCAAAGAAAAAATGAGGAAAATAACCTATTTTGTTTAAATAATACATTCACGACTAAATTATACTATTGACAATGCGTGTGATAGATTAGTCAACAGTTGAAGATCACAGTTTTTTCATGTCCTACTTGGTTTGGATTCATTACCTGATTTTTGGAACAAACGATCGTGAATCAATGTGTTTTTTCTTTACTAACGGTCCGAAATATAAGCGAATATATGATTGTAACGCTAAGATAAGCATTTGCGAGTAATCGATGATGATCGTTACTATCGAATCAGCGGTATCGCGCTATCGGACAGCTCCTGGTCGTTACTGGAATGATTCGGAAATATAAACTCGCTGATATATATTTCTTGTGCAAAATCAGTTTGTGTTTGAGGATTTTCCAGATGGGATTTTCTGCTGAAGTATTTGTTAGCTCACTGTTCCGTGAGTCACCTGGGTGTGACCCACAAAATTCCTCTTTCCTGGCACTGGAAGGAATAATACACTCACCAAAAAAGACCGATCTTAGCCACTCTGAAGTTGGCATTCTTTCATTAGCAGCGTTTGTTTAAACTCAAGCGAGCATTTGAAACAATAATGATTAACGATTATGAATTTTTGAAAAAAGAATGGCTTTCCCCAGAATAATTATTGCATCAAAGAAAACAAAATATGTAACGTAGATTCAATTAAATACTTAGGCGTCAACATCACTGAAGACATGTCATGGGGGAAATACATCAGGGAAATAATAACTAGTGTAGCAAACCGTAGATTAGGATTCGTAAAAAGGGGTCTAGGCAAATGCGATGAGAGAGTACGATAAAGAAGCTATTTTACACTAGTCAGGCCTCATTATACTGAACATGCCTCTATTATATGGGATCCGTACGAGGAAGGTATGATAAAAGAATCAGAGCGTGTGTTCAAAGGAGATCCGCTAGGTTTGTTTATAGGCCGTTATGATAATTGTATAAGTGTTACGAGCTTAATAGAAGAACTAGGATGGGAATTACTATCAGAACGCAAATTAAAATTTAGGTTAAACCTTTTAAGTATATTCGATACCGATTAGTTCACAGATGACGATAGATATATATATATATATATATATATATTGAGAACCCCTGCGTATTATGCTCTGTTTGATCAGATTAACAAGATTAGAGAGATAGATTGTCGTACCGATAGATTTAAAATGTCATTTCTCCCGCGTACTCTTAAGAGAGAACAATAGGCAGCGTAGCAAAGGGATAAGGAAGGTGAAATATAGTTAAGAGTAGTCTGTAGTGCATGATGCATATGATAACAACCAATAATCCCTTTCTTATTATGTAGATACTAACCATCTAGCTCCATGTGACCCTATTATCTAGCATGCCTTCATTAAATATCCTAGTTGCATGTCAATAGTGCTCGTTTGGTGATCTTCACCCCATGCCACACACCCTCGTGGTGGCTCGCAGGGTATTACGTAGATGTAGATGACTCCTGGCATCGGATAAGTTCATCTGCAATGACTAAAGAATGAAAAAAATAACCTATTTTGTTTGAATAATCCATTTACGACTAAATTATTTTATTGACAACGCGTGTGATAGATTAGTCAACAGTTGAAGATCACATTTTTTTAATATCCTACTTGGTTTTTATTAATTGGCTGATTTTTGGAACAAACGATCGTGAATCAATGTGTTTTTTTTTCTTTAATAACGCTCCAAAATATAAGCGAACATATGATAGTAACGCTAAGATAAGTATTTGCGAGTAATCGATAATGGTCGTTACTATCGAATCAGCGGTATCGCGGTATCGGACAGCTCTTGGTCGTTACTGGAATGATTCGGATATATAAACTCGCTGATATAAATTTTCCTATTATCGCTTGTTCGCTCACATTTTATTTTTCTTGTGAATATTTAATAAAATACACTGGTCGAGATTTGTTCAAATGAATCCTACACGACAAATATTTATTGAATAAAATATTTATTGAAAGCAAATAATATTTATTGAATAAAATATTTATTGATAGTAAATAATATTTATTTAAAGTAATTAATATATATTGAATAAAGTATTTATTGAAAGTAAATAATATTTATTGAATAAAATATTTTTTGAAAGTAAATAATATTTATTGAATAAAATATTTATTGAAAGTAAATAATATTTATTGAATAAAATATTTATTGAAAGTAAATAATATTTAATGAATAAAATATTTATTGAAAGTAATTTATATTTATTGAATAAAATATTTATTGAAAGTAAAGAATATTTATTGGATAAAATATTTATTGAAAATAAATAATATTTATTGAATCAAATATTTGTTGAAAGTAAATAATTTTTATTGAATAAAATATTTATTTAAAGTAAATAATATTTATTCAAATATTTATAAAATAATTTAGTGTTAAATTATTCAATGAATTTAGGAGTAAAAAATATTTATTGAAAGTTTTAATGTCTTTTCGTCGACTATCTGTTTTATTTTCCAGTTTGTGAGACATTTAAATAAATATTAGCGAAATAATCCGATGCAATCGCTCCTGTGGTATCGATACATCGGCGAGTACGTGATCGATGGTGGAATGAGTCGAAAATAATTAATACATTTATCGTTAAAATTGCCGTTATATCGGAGTACTGTTGATGATTTCTTGTCTCATGTTTGGAAAAATTTATTGACAAACAATTTATTTTTTTCCATTATACTGCTATTAAAATATCCGAATTTCGACGGTTGTTAATTTAAATCGTTACTATTGATTCATGGGTACGCGATACTGGCGAATAGATGGTCGTTGCTGGAATGCGTTGGACCAAAAAATCATCCACTATGAATAATTCCCACTTAAAGCTTATTCGATTGCAGTCTTCCTATCTCTGCACAGTTTAATATTAAATATTAATCATACAAAGTTTAATTGAACCCTTCAAAAACCTATTAGAGGTTGTTATTCTTCCTACTGATCCCGTTTTATTTCATATTTAGGGAAATTAAAAATCGAAAACTTTCGTTAAGTTATACGTTACTATCGCTACAGCAGTATCGGAATATCGGCGAGTACTCGATCGTAACTGGAATGGAACGGAAGTAATAATTCGCTGATTATTTCATATGCCGTTACTATCGCTTTAGAAATGTAGAGATATCGGTGCGGAAGGGATGATCACTCTACTTAAATTTGGATTCATTAAAGACTAACACATTCTTTTCATGCTTACCACCGTTTTGAATATATCGAAGTATTGACGAGTAATTTTTTCAATCTTTACTATCGCTTTATCGGAATCGAAATATTGGCGAGTACTCGGTCGTTACTGGGGTGAGTCGGAAAAATAGACCGTTCAAAAATCCTCTCTTTTCGCTTATTTCGAGTCAGTCTTCCTATATTTTGATCATTTTAATGTTAAATATTAATTACTTGAAGTTTGATTGAACCCTTAAAGAATAAAAATATATTAATGATTCTAATTCTTCCTACTGAATCCTGTTTTATTTCCGAATTAGAGAAATTAAAACAAAACTTTCGTAAAGTATTGCGTTACTATCGCTTCAGCAGTACCGGAATATCGGGGAGTACTCGATAGTAACTGGAATGGAACGGAAATAAAAATCCTCGGAAAATTTAATCCGCCGGTACTAACGCTTTACCAGTATCGGAATATCGGCGAGTACTCGATAAAAACTAGAATTGAACGGAAATAATTATCCGCTGATTATTTCATCTGTCTGTACTATCGCTTTAGCAATACAGGGATATCGGTGCGTAAGGGATGATTACATGACTTTCATTTGAAATAATTTACCGACTAACAAATTCCTTTCATGTTTACCACTGCTTTGAATATATATCGAAGTATTGACGAGCAATTATTTCAATCTTTACTATCGCTTCATCGGAATCGAAATATTTGCTAGTACACGGTCGTTACTGGGGTGAGTCGGAATGATAGATCGTTCAAAAATTCTCTCTTAACGCTTATTTCCATGCAGTCTTCCCATCTTTTGATCATTTTAATGTTAAATATTAATTGAATTAAGTTTAACTGAGCCATAAAAGAATGAAAATATATTAATGATTCTAATTCTTCCTACTGAATCCTGTTTTATTCCCGATTTAGAGAAATTATAACAGAAAACTTTCGTAAAGTAATGCGTTACTATCGCTTCAGCAGTACCGGAATATCGGCGAGTACTCGGTAGTAACTGGAATGGAACGGAAATAAATATCCTTGGAAAATTTAATCCCCCGTTACTAATGCTTTACCAGTATCGGAATATCTGGGAGTACTCGATAGTAACTGGAATGGAACGGAAATAATTATCCTCGGAAAATTTAATCCGCCGGTACTAACGCTTAACCAGTATCGGAATATCGGCGAGTACTCGATAGTAACTGGAATGGAACGGAAATAAGTATCCGGTAATTATTTCATCTGACTTTACTCTCTCTTTATCAAGATAGGGATATCGGTGCGTAAGTGATGATCACTCTAATTTGTATTCATTTACAGACCTAACACATTCTTTTTGTATTAATTTTAATAGTCGTTTGCACTATCGTTTAAGTCAGGGGTGGCCAACCCGCGGGCCGCATGAACATTTTTCCGGCCCGCGAGATTCATCACACTATAATACAATAAATTTTACAAAATAACGATAATTCATTATGTTTCAATTGTTCACTCCAAAAAAGTCTATAGTGGGTTTATTTCTACATACATACATAACCATCACGCCGTTCCCTTCCGGGGTAGGCACAGTCTAAATGTTTCACTCGTTAATACATAATTGTACACCATCTCTGCTTCAATAATTTCCTCCATAGACTGGCCTATCCTTGCCATAAACCTCTTTTGCCTCATTCACCCCCATTATACACTGCTTCATACACACCTCCTGTTTTTAAGACTCCTAATATTCCTCCTCCTTAGAATTTCCTTTCAACCACATTCAACCACAACTTTCTCGGCCTACCTCTACCTCTCTCGCACCATTCATTCTACTCTCATATATATATCTGTTTCGTTATTCGACTCTCATCCATTCTCTCAACATGGCCACAAACCAACGAAGCACACTCCTTTCATATACTATGCCCATTACTACTGGAGCATTTAACCCCACATTTATTCCTGACCCTATCCATCCCTACCTTTGCCGAAAACACTCCTCAGATAACTCATACCCATGGAGTTTAGTCTCCTCTCATGTTTTTATCCTGACATACCCATGTTTCACTACCATATAGCAAAGTGGGGAGAAGTACACTTTAGTACACTATGCGAATTTCGCTTCCTTAGAAGACAGGCACTCATTCCTTTGATGTGCTCCACGTGCTACACCTCTCCACTTTCCTTCCAGCATTCGCACGTCTCTTTATCTCCTCATCTATCGTCCATTCTTTCGCAAACACCTTACTTAAGTACACAAAATCATCCCCTTGTTCAATTACTTCACCATTCGCCCTCATTATACAGTTATTCTCCCCATTCTCCTCATCGAAAACTACTACTTTAGTCTCGCACACATTTACCCTCAATTCCATTCTCTCCGTTGATCCACTAAACTTATTTAGGAGCTTCTGTATACCCTGTTGAATCTCGGAGATCATAACAGCCTCATCCGCATATAGGGTGTTATGTGGGGATACATAATTTTATATGGGGGTCGCTGAGTTATGATGCATTTCTAAAGTGGCCCGCAATATCATTTTGGTTGGCCACCCCTGGTTTTAGTGACATCGAAATTTCGGCAGGTACTTCTTCGGTACTGGGATTAGTCGGAAAAAAATAAACCACCGAAAATTACATCTTCCGTTACTATCAATTCATTTATGTCTGGATATCGGTGCGTAGTCGACGATTACTTGGGTTTTGTTTGGAAGTATTGACGAGTCATTATTTGTCGTTAATATCGCTTCAGCGGTATCGAAAGATCGGCGAGTAATTCTACATCTTCATCTGCGTAATACGTTGCGAGCCGCCGCATGGGCGTGTTGCGTATTTTGCTAGGTTTGATCAGATTAACAAGATTAGAGAGATAGATTGTCGTACCGATAGATTTAAAATGTCATTTTCCCCTCGTACCATAAGAGAGAACAATAGGCAGCGTAGCAAAGGGATAGGAAGGTGAAATATAGTTAGTCTGTATTGCATGATGTACGTAATAACAACCAATAATCCCTTCCTTATTATGTAGATACTAACCATGTGACCCTATTATCTAGCATGTCTCCCTTAAATATCCTAGTTTCATGTCAATAGTGCATGTTTGGTTATCTTCTCCCCCTGCCACACACCCTCGTGGTGGCTCGCAGGGTATTACGTAGGCGTAGATGAGAGAGTACGAGAAAAAATACCCCTGCGAGCCGCCGCATGGGCGCGTGGCAGGAGGGTGTTAGGACACCAGCCGTGTAAATACATAAGTCTTTTGGAGATGAATTGGTGACGTGTATTATAGGAGTGTATTTTGTGGAGGTCAGTTTTTATAACATGATCACTAATTGTGCGTGGAAAGAACGAGTAATTATATCTACCTATCTGTTAATGGCAACGTTATATCTCTTATAGTATCGCTTCTGTCTGACCTAGAGATGTAGTGAGGAGTCATGATAATATTCTCTCTGCGTCGCTCTGAAACACGACCAGTTCTGAATTATATTCAAGCAATCTTAAGGCTAGCGTGCAGCCTCCGAGTCTCTCTAGGGGCTCCCACCTTAATCCCACTGACATTTGTGGGACACTGTAAATTCGCCCGTAATTATAGTTTTTCAACGAATCGCGCTGCTTTCCTGGTCCAACCAGAGCGAAGTGTAGCGTCTCACGACGACTATTTCATCCGAAGACTCCCTCCTCAATCCTTTTAATTCGAGTGTCACACAGCTAGGACGTCTCGCTCGTAATTATAGTTTCACGACACTCTGTCATCCGAAGTGAAGCCAGAGGAATCGAGAAGAGAGTAAACGATGGAGAGATCGATTTTTTTAACCCTTTGTTAGTCCGGTGGGGTGTTTAGACACCCCAACATCTTATTTTTGCTCATAATTCAGCTTTGTTAACACTGATAAACCTAAATTCTACATACATGCGTATCCATCACGCCGTTCCCTTCCAGGGTAGGCTCAGTCATTAATGTTTCACTCATAAATACATAATTGTACACCTAACTCTGCTTCAATAATTTCCTCCATACTGACCTATCCTTGCCATAAACCTCTTCTGCCTCATTTACCCCCAAAATACACTGCTTTTCATACACGCCTCCTCCTTTCTGTTTCATCATTCTCTCTTCCTGTTCTTCTATCTGTCGAATATTTCGCACAGCAATGCGGCTTCTTCCTGTATCTTCCTTCTTTCTTCCTGTTCTTCTACGTGTCGAATATTTCGCACAGTGTGCAGCTTCTTCCTGTATCTTCCTTCTTTCTTCCTGTTCTTCTACGTGTCGAATATTTCGCTCAGTATGCAGCTTCTTCCTGTTTCTTCCTTCTTTCTTCCTGTCCTTCTGCCTGTCGAATATTTCGAGTACCTTCGTAAATGTATATCAATAGTTTACGTTTTAATCTTCATTTGATCTGGTTTCATGACTTGTTTGCCGAGATAATTGGTTTTCCAGTTGGGGTCTCCCTCCTCAATCCCTCTAAATCCCTACTTGATCCTAATTGGAATTTTGCGGAAAAATTAATGAACGAATAATTGCATTTGTCATTACAATCGCTTCAGCAGTATCGGAATATCGGTTCGCAAGTGATGATACGTTGGCATTTGTTTTCGGAATATTATACCGACCCACAAATTCTTTTCATCTTTGCTTGCGCTTTGAAATATCCAAGTGTTGACAGTATGTAACGCGTGGTGATGGTGGAGCGCGTGGATGGCGTAGTGACGCGTGGTGACGTGTATTATGGGAGTGTATTCAGTGTTCATTGCGGTCACTTATTCATCTACATCTACATCTACGTAATACCCTGCGAGCCACCGCGAGGGTGTGTGGCAGGGAGAGAAGATCACCGAACATGCACTATTGGCATGCAAGTAGGATATTTAAGGGAGATATCCTAGATAATAGGGTCACATGGAGCTAGATGGTTAGTATCTACAAAATAAGGAAGAGATTATTGGTTGTTATTACATGCATCATGCACTACAGACTACTATTAACTGTATATCACCTACCTATCTCTTTGCTACGCTGCCTATTGTTCTCTCTTATGGTACGCGGGAAAAGTGACATTTTAAATCTGTCGATACGACAATCTATCTCTCTAATCTTGTTAATCTGATCAAACCTAGCATAATACGCAGGGGTTCTCAATATATATCTAACGTCATCTGTAAACGAATCGGTTTCGAATGTACTTAAAAGGTTTAACCTAAATTTTAACCTGCGTTCTGATAGCAATAATTCCCATCCTAGTTCTTCTATTAAGCTCGTAACACTTATACAATTATCATTAACGGCCTTTAACAAACCTAGCGGATCTCCTTTGCACGCGCTTTGATTCTTTTATCATACCTACCAGAGATGTAGTGAGGAGTCATGATAATATTCTCAGTGTCTCTCTGAAAAATATCAGGTTGGAGTTTATCAAGCAGTCTTAATCCTAGCGTAGGTGTCGCGTTGACGAGTATTTAACGCTGCGTTTGGACTTTGAGTTAGGTTAGGTGACAGGTGGTGGAGCTGATTAATTCATATCCCTATTAATAAACGTTTCTCATCTGTCGAGTGGTGCAAACACCGTGTTATTCATGTTCTATGCAAATTCTTGTATCACGTTCACATAGCTACAATATTAAATTATTTTTTTGGCTTCTGTAAATTTGTAGCATTCATATGACGTGGTGCGTGTTGGTGAAAGTAAATTTTATCGTTGTAGTTCACGTTGGTGATACGTCACCCCCTGTCAAACACCCCTGTGGTGGTGCAGGTTAATAATTATCGTAAAAGTAAAAAAAAATATTTACTCGGATCGTTACCATCGCTTCAGCGGTATCGAAATATCGGTGAGTATTGTAACAATGAATATATATTATGGATTGTGTATTCGTCGCCGAAAACTGTTGTCTAGAATTCCGTAAACAAACAACTCTTTGGAAAGTGGTACCGCGTGGTGACGAAAGACGGAAGCTCAAATGTAAACACAGTCGATAGTTTGTAAATAAACACGTCGTACTGGTTTTAACATGAATATATTTGGGTTTCACTTACAATTAATCACAATGCAGTGGATGAAAAATGTAGTACTACACGCTGGACGTAATTATGCACTTTTTTAGATATCGTCCGGTCTACAGATATATTTAATTCCTCTCCAAATTTAATTACACAAATGCGAGATTAACTTCTCAGTACTTTGTGAATATCTCTGTACGGAAATTTAATAATTATGCGAGGTGAGAAAGAGGAATGAATTAAAAGACATTTATAAAGTTTCTGTTTATGTCTCAAGAATAGCCAGCTATTATTCACAGCATCAAGTAGGTCCCATCTCTTAAATCATTGTTGAATATTCACCACACAATCTCACGTTAACAACAATCAACAACGGCCATTTTTGAGACGACTGAGGAGACTTTTTCCCAAGTTGCGCCAAGGACTGGGTGAACTAAAAGTTGAAATTTAGGCAACAGGTAGCCTAGGCAACGATTCTAAACACTTGAATCCAGTATGAGCATTCATGTTAGCAACTATCAACAACTTTATTGTTACTCAACAATACCATAAATTGGGAGTCCACAAATTTGAAACCTTAAAAAGAGTTAATGGAAACAATAGCTTCCTTAAGCGTTATGGTTGCATTCTTTACAAATTTAACGCAATTATATTTAATTCCTCTCCAAATTTAATTACACAAATGCACAATTAACTTCTCAGCACTTCGTGAATATCGCTATACGGGAATTTTAATAATAATGCGAGGTGACTTCATGAGTATTCCCAATGGCCATCGTTGCAGTGTAGGTAAAAAGGAATGCACTTGCCGCAGCCTTGAACAGATTCTCATTTTTTCAATCCAAGTCTCCTATTTTGGGTCCTCGTGGACGCATTCCCTGTTTTGCAGCCTATTACGAAGCAAGTACTGTTTTAAACAAGGCATTCTGAATTCTTTATTTAAGCCGAACGGGCTTAATGCATTCGGAATTAGAATCAGAGTCTGGCAAAACATCGTCTTCGGCACACGATGGACGTTTCATAAACCTCTTAAACATTTCCTGTAATAGATATATTTCCTCTCTAGCATTTAAAAAGTGACTTTTAGATCACAAAAATAGCAAGATGTTATTCAAATCATCAATTAATTCATATCTCCTCGATCGTTATTGAGTATTAGCCACAGTTTCACGTTAGCAACAATGAACTACGTCTATTTACAATAACAACTGAAAAGACTCGAATCGAAGTGGCGCCTAGGACTGGGTGAACTGAAAGTGGAAATGTAGGCAACACGTATCCTAGGCGACGATTCCAAACATCCGAATCCATAATATACAGGGTGTTTCTAAAAAAATGACCTTTCTTCCTGTTTCTTCATTCATTCTTCCTGTTCTTCTACCTGTAGAATATTTCGCGCAGTATGCGGCTTCTTCCTGTTTCTTCCTTCTTCCTTCCTGTTTCTTCCCTCTTTCTTCCTGTTCTTCTACCTGTCGAATGTTTCGCACAGTATGCAGCTTCTTCCTATGTCTTCCTTCTTTATTCCTGTTCTTCTACCTGTCGAATATATCGCACAGTATGCAGCTTCTTCCTGTTTCTTCCTTCTCTCTTCCTGTTCTTTTACCTGTTTATTCCCATGGGCAATTATGTGTTATTTATGTTTGTGTTGAAGATGCATAACGTAAACAGTAAACGGTCACACTGATTGCATTTGCAATGTAAACAATCTAACTAAACGATCAATTGATAGATGGCATCTCCTACAGTCTTTTAAGCACGTAATCATAGCCAACATAAACTTTAATTTAAAACAATTTGTCTATTTTCGTCAATAGTGGGGAACTTAAGCTGTAAAACGATGTTTGAATCATTAATTTTGATGAAGAATTATGGGAGCTAAGGCTTAGGGACAAAATACACCTTTGAGGAATGTTATATGTTCATGATTCGAACGTCACGCGAAGGAATTGGAAATATAAATCTACGGCTGAGATAATGTATCGCCGCTACTATCGGCGCGGTAGTATCCAAGTATTGGGGAGTAATTTTCGGGTACCGGATGGTATCGGGAGCATTACCTAGTTTTCATTTCGGAGTGAGGGGGGATTTGTAAATACATATGTAAGCGTCTCTTACGCTGCGCCTCCTTCCCCTACTTCCTCTCCCCCACCCCCCCTCCCGGCCACCCCATATTCACCTCACCTCCCCTATTTCCGCCCCTCCGTTCCCACACCCCACTCCATATTTCGCCCACCCCCGAAAATCCCCTCCCCTACTTTACCCTTGGAACCGAGAGGGGTAGACACACTCCCGCTTCGACTCGGCAGTGTGGTCACACCCGAAGCGGACGCTTTTGCGGGCGTCCCGTGTTGCCCACTGCACCCTGGACGAACTAAAAAAACCTTACAAGGACGAAATTGAAGAAGTAACGGCCGTGGACGCTGGGAAAGACGTAGAGAGCGATCCCAAATCTGTCTCCCTGGGCGACGAACCCGGCCGCACTCGGTCGCCATGGATACGGCAAACAATCAAACATTGCGAGAGTGAAACTTGGTGTCCTTTTTAATTTTGACGAAACATAATATCCTTCCAAGTTTCGTCGTTTTCGTGTGCGTTTTGTTTCCGCGGATAGTGTTTCGACCTTGAGTCGTTCGGTGGTGTTGCAGAAGAAAATCCAGCGGACCCACAATCCCCCGCGGGTGGACGTAACGTGATCCGCAAGACTCGGGTGTCGTGTTTCGCTACGCTGACCCAAAGCGTTGCGTAAACCTAACCTTGGCCTTGAAAAACGGCCTAAACCGTCTCCTTGGAGACGAAATCGAGACCTCGTCTCGACTGTCCGTGTGGACTTGACCCGTATCGAAGACGGGAAGTGACGTAACGGATGTGCTAGGCCAGTTTATACATTTTTCGACTCGTGTTCGGTAACAGTGAAAGTGTAAATACGGCCATCCCGACAATACAACCGCAAGAGGTGCGGGGTTTGATTGTTCTGGGGCAACGGAGCGGTCCCTCTGGCATTGTCGTCGCACGCTTGATCGCTGTGATATTGTTGCGCCGGTTCATCGACAAAAGGTAATTCATTCCCATATTGTCTACAACAATCGATCAAATCCTTAAGGTAGTCTGAGGAAAATAGTTTCCAAGTTGTAATACAGTCATTGTTGGTGTAAACAATACAATTTAATGCTATTGTTGCAATTATATACTGTTTAACGATTGAAATTCTTATTAATTAAGAAAAAATACGTACTCAAGTCTCTGATACGACTCTTCATGTACGCGGTACGTTGAAATATCATTCATAATGGAAGGTTTTTTGCGATCCTGAAAAAATACTGTGGTAACTTCGACAAAAGGTAATGTATTCGCATATTGCCTACAACTATTGTTTAAACCGTTAATGTAGTTTGAGGAAGATAGTTTCCAAGTTGTAATAGAGTCACTGTTGGTGTAAACAAAACATTTCAATGCTATTGTTGCAATGACATACTTTTTAATGTTTGAAATTCTCTTTATTTTTGAAAAAATACGTACTCAAGTCTCTAAGATGACTCATATTGTACGCGGTACGTTTCAAATTCATTCATAGTGGAAGGTTTTGTACGATCCTGAAAAAAATACTGCGGTAACTGTATGTTTTATCATAAAAAATCGTCGAGAAAGCAAAAAACTATACACTGTTGACTCCTTGACGAGGTCTGCCTGTTTTTAAATACGTAATGGAGTCATCGAATTTGCAAAATAATTACTGTTATGTTATTGTTGCAATGATATATTTTTTTATGATTGAAATTCTCGTTAAATAAGAAAAATATATCAACTCAAGTATCTAATATGACTCATTTTTTACGCGTTACGTTTAAAAATCATTCATAATGGAATGTTTTTTTTGCAGTCCTGGAAAAGTTACAGCAGTAACTCTACGATTCATGTTTAAAAAAATGTTCGAAATGACAAAAAAAATTATGAACTGTTGATTTTTTTTCGAGGTCTCAATTTTTTAAATTCCTTTTTTTTTTATGAATGATTTCTCTCCTGGGTTCAAAAACGTACCGTTTGACGACTCTATAAAATGGCTGGCATATTTCGTCGATAATCTCGGAGGGTATTTCGGTAAAGGGTCTGAAATGTTGGTGTTTATTGGAAGAGAGTGATATGTTGTATTCAAAATTGAGAAAAAATTCTTTGATTAATTGATAAAAAAAACGATATTTCCGTCAAACTGCTTTAGTAGTTCATTTTTTCTGCATGTTTTTGCACTTTTATTTTTTATAAAAAGATCAAAATGAAATGAAATTTCTAAGTTTTCATTAAACCTGATCGAAAATGCTTTCAATTTTGTGCAAATATTGATGCTATATTGCGTTTTTACGATATTTTTTTACATATTTTAGAGAATCAGGGCATTTTAATCGATAAAGTTTGACAATTCGTCAGTAGATAGGGCCCTGCTTTCCGTTAAATGTCTCTCTCGCGCAGAAAATGGCATACTTTTCGCGTAATTAACGGTCAAGGGTTCGACCCCCGGACGAATAAAAGAGTTTCCGTAATAAATACCCGAAAAGTTCATTTTTATCTTCCGCAGACATTTTTGTTATTCGCATATTTAAAATAGAAGTAACTGTTGCACAGATTCGCGACAAAGACCGTTGGAAATGTAATTTAATAAATATTTTATTCATTATAATTTATTTTAGTTTTTCATCAAATATACTGTATATATTGAAGAAAACATTCATGAAATTGCTGAAAATTGAATGTTTTTGGCGCAATGTTTTCTTGACGATCGATAGCATTGTTGAAGCCATCCCTCATGAATGGATATATGTGGTAAAAAAAAGGTTCAATGACAAATTCTTTGTAAAGTTTAATGTTTTTTTACCCTTTGGAAATTATGCAATAGAGCGAAGCAAAATGGCACATCTCTGCCATATTGAATGAATTTTCATTGGCAGGTTGGATAAAATGGTCTGAGTACCACAAGGACCTCAAAGTGGGCCAAGAAATTTCAGTATAACATTTTTAAGAAGAAAAATGGGCCTATTTCACTAGTAATTTTAATAAATATTTAGAATTGGAGGAAATACTTTCTTTAATCATCAGAAATAATACAATATTTCACTCTCTTAGTCCTCTCGTTAAGGGTCAATGGGCATTTCTGCCAGTTTCGTCCATCTTCGGAAATTTATCAATGCTTGTCAATGCGAAACTTGGATGAATTTCAGAGTTCACAGGGAAATAAGCCTTTTAATCTGTTTAAGAAGAGAATTTCGTTTATTTTTCATAAAAAATTACTCGTATTTTTGGCTGAAATTGCGAAAAATAGGCCAAATTTGTTTTTTTTTCTGTGAAAAAATACCCATAATTTAACAATGCCGCCATTTTTATGTTATTTAGTTAATGGTTGCCCTGTTTACCTGAATCCAGGTGCGTGTTTGCAAATTGTTTATTCAATTTTTTCCATTGAAATTACGTAACAAATTTCTTCTAGTTTCGTCTATCTTCGGAAATTTATCAATGCTTATCAATCCAAAATTTGGGATGAATTTCAGAGTTCACTGGGGAATGAGTCTTTTCATCTGTTAATGAAGAGAATTTCGTTTATTTTTCATTAAAAATTACTCGTATTTTTAGCTGGAAATTTGAAAAATAGGCCAAATTTGATTTTTTTCTGAAAAAAACCCATAATTTAACAAAAGGCGTATTCTGCTGCCATTTTTATGTTATTTAGTTATTGGTTGCCATGGTTACCTGCATCCAGGTACATGTTTGCTAATTGTTTATTCAATTTTTCTCATTGAAAGCCGTCAGATTTATGAGAATGAAAATTATGGATTCCTTCTAGGTGAACCTTATAAATTTCTGTACATATTTCTGTTCTGTACGAACTTATTTAATATCAGTTGTACAATTTATTGATAAATGTGTGTTCCTTTTAATTTTAAATCATAATTTCGCCAGTTTAGTTTCCTTCAAATTGACTGTTCGTTTTAATTACGAAGATGATATTTTTCATGAGTATGTTATTGACTAATTAGCCTTAGTTACCGGTATCCAGGTGTGTCTCTATGGGGTGTTTATACATTTGTCATTGTTGAATTTTCTGGATGAATGTCTCAACTGAATGACGATTGAATTGCGTAATAAGAACATTAATTTTGCACGATGCGCCATTTTTGTGAAAGTTTCGAAAAAATGCGATACTGAGACAACAAATTTATTGATTTGAAAAATTATATACCGTTTCATTTTGTGGAAACTGCATTTGTAGTCCCCGACGTTTGTTCACAAAGTATTGGCCCATTTTTTTTAAATTTTGCATACATACATACATACCAGTCACGCAGTTCCCTCATGTGGGTAGGCACAGTCGCAAAGTTAATTCTCTCATAAATACATATTTGTAATCCCAACTCTGCTTCAATGATTTCCTCCATAGTGACCTATCCTTGCCATAAACCTCTTCTGCCTCATTTACCCCCAATGTACATACTTCTTCATACTTCCATCATACACTGCCTCTCCTGTTTTTAAGACTCCTAATATTCCTCCTCCTCAGAGTTCCCTCCTTATTCCTTCCTAATATTCCTTCTAAAAATTTCCTTTCAACCACATTCACCCACAACTTTCTCGGCCTACCTCTACCTCTCGCACCATTCATTCTACTCTCGTACATATATCTGTTTCGTTATTCGACTCTCATCCATTCTCTCAACATGGCCACCAACCAACGAAGCACACTCCTTTCATATACTATGTCCATTACTACTGGAGCATCTAACCCACATTCATTAATTACCCACACACATTCCTGACCCTATCCAATCCTACTTTTGCTGCAAATACTCCTCAAATGACTCATACCCACGGCGTTTATAGTCTGCTCTTATGTCCATATCCTGACATACCCAAATTTGAAAACTATACCACAAAGTTTGGAGGAGTACACTCTAGTACACTATGCGATTTTCGCTTCCTTGGAAGACAGGCGCTCATTCCTTTGATATGCTCCACATGCTATACCATACCACCTTCCATCCAGCATTCGCACGTCTCTTTATCTCCTCATCTATCCGTCCATTCTTTCGCAAACATCTTACTTAAGTACACAAAATCATCCCTTCGTTCAATTACTTCGCCATTCGCCCTCATCACACAGTTATTCTCCCCATTCTCCTCATCAAAAACTACTACTTTAGTCTTGCACGCATTTACCCTCAATTCCAATCTCTCTGTAGATTCATAAAACTTATCAAGGAGCTTTATACACGCCCTCCTGTTTTTAAGACTCCAAATATTCCTCCTCCTCCTTAGAATTTCCTATCGACCACATTCAACCACGACTTTCTCGGCCTACCTCTACCTCTCGCTACCGTTCATTCTACTCTCATACATATATCTGTTTCGTTATTCGACTCTCATCCATTCTCTCAACATGGCCACAAACCAACGAAGCACACTCCTTTCATATACATACGTCCATTACTATTGGAGCATCTAAACCCACATTCATTCAATTACCCACACTCATTCCTGACCCTATCCTATCCTACTTTTGCCACAAATACTCCTCAGATAACTCATACCCACGGCGTTTATAGTCTACTCTCATGTCTATATCCTGACATACCCATGTTTTCTTTCAGTTTTACTGTAAAATATCACAGAAAAAAGTGCGTTTTTAATGGACGAATCGAAAGAGATCCTTCCTCATTGGTCCCCAAAGGCTTATCAGTTTATATAACTACGCTACCGTTTCTTACGTCCAACAATGCTCTGACCAATTGTGTAAACTCTGCAGGGGACGGACAAGGCAGGATTAGGGCTGCAAATACCAGTCTTAAGCACAAACTATTGGCACAAAAGAACGTGCATTCCTTCTTAAATAATCTTCTCATCTAATCCACTGGAATAATTACACCAAGGTTTTGTCCACATCACTAATTTGGACGGCTAAGAGGTGATAACTGTCGTATACGCGTAAAAATTATGTGAACCGATGTTTGAACACTGATTAAAAATGAACCATAAAATCTGCACGAATGCAAGTTACATCAGATTATAGCCCATTTTAATTCTGCGTTTAATTATGACTGGCGATTATCCATGCAGTGAATGTCTGATTTTATATCTCAACAAGTAAATGGGTGCTTGAAATTTGCAACCAGGGGGGGAAGTGTTATATGATGATACTCTTTCAATCAGGAAAAAAAATCAATGAAACCTCTCAAGTCTGCGTGCTACTAGTAAGCGAAGAAAAGTATAATTCTCGAAAATGAAATACGCGCCCCATGAGGTATGGATACCAGACAGTTCTAGTGCAAACTTATGTATTGTATGTCATCCGGTTATTAACGACTTTTCAAAATACTATAATCAGTACACCGAAACGAACGTGAAACCACTGGAAGATCGTCATAACCTCATTTGACGGCATATAAGACGCTCTTCTACGTTAGATATTCCATTTCAGTACAGCACACTTAATAAGAGCTCACATTAAGATTTTTACTATATAAATTCGATCGAAATCGAGATTATTAATAAACTAATTTTCATATTCAATTTTTCTCTTTCAATCTTCTACATGGACTGCATGTTTTTTTAATGAAAACTACAATATCATGAAGCTTGGTTGGTTGAAATTGGCCATCAAAGCTACGGTAGAGGCCAGGAAGAAGTTTAAGAAATTATACCCAGTACTTAGCAGTGCGAAAAATGGTATAAAGAAGACTAAATAACATGCACTTAGTATACCTAACTCAGATATGTAAAGCTATCGATTGCAATATCTCGAAGCCTAATCGACTCTTTTAACTTTTCCGATTTTACCCCAAATCGACACATAAATCTAACCCTCCCCCTGAAACTGGCCAGCATCGCTGAGTTCCAAACCTCGAATCGACACTCGGCCCGGCGACAATGGAGAAATATATCCATAGCAACGAAAGTGATAAAGTTACTAAAATCCCAAATAAAAGTTGAAAAATATCAGTTTTACGGTAAGGAGGAAAGAATCGATTGCAAGAATAAGATTCTTCAAACATTCAGCCTCATATTTGTGGAAGAATCAGTCTTATAGCTCAATTATTTCATATTTTAATGAACGAAAGAAAAAAGGTCCACACTCAAATTTTTCACGTATTGTCCCGTGTAAAGCTATTGATTGCAATAAATCGGAGACTTATCGGCTTTTTCGACTTTTTCGATTTTTTCCCAACTCGACACATGATTCCAACTCTACCCTGAAAATTTCACCCGCCCAGCTCGTTTAGAAATGACCCAGGAGTTTTGATGAGTTTTTCGAGGGGTATTATTTCTCGTACTCTCTCATCTAAGCCTACGTGATACCCTGAGAGCCACCACGAGGGTGTGTGGCAGGGGGGTGAAGATCACCAAACATGCACTTTTGACATGCAAGTAGGATATTTAAGGGAAACATGCTAGAGAACAGGGTAACATGCAGCTAGATGGTTAGTATCTACATAATAAAGAAGGGATTATTGGTTGTTATTACATGCATCATGCACTACAGGCTACTCTAACTATATTTCACCTTCCTTATCCCTTTGCTACGCTGCCTATTGTTCTCTCTTAAGAGTACGCGGGAGAAATGACATTTTAAATCTATCGGTACGACAATGTATCTCTCTAATCTTGTTAATCTGATCAAACCTAGCATAATACGCAGGGGTTCTTAATATATATATATATCTAACGTCATCTGTGAACAAATCGGTTTCGAATTTACTTAAAAGGTTTAACCTAAATTTTAACCATGCGTCCTGATAGTAATAATTCCCATCCTAGTTCTTCTATTAAACTCGTAACACTTATACAATTATCAATGACGGCCTTTTAACAAACCTTGCGGATCTCCTTTGAACACGCGCTCTGATTCTTTTATCAAACCTTCCTCGTACGGATCCCATATACTAGCGGCATATTCTATAAATGAGGCCTGACAAGTGTAAAATAGCTTCATTCTCGTACTCTCTCATCGCATTTGCCTAGAACCCTTTTTACGAATCCTAATCTACGGTTTGCTACACGAGTTATTTCCCTGATTTGTTTCCCTCATCATGACATGTCTTCAGTGATGGTGACGCCATAAGTGTTTAATCGAATCTACGTTGGATATTTTCTTTTCTTTGATGCAATAATTATTCCGGGGAAAGCCATTCTTTTTCCAAAAATTCATAATCGCGCATTTTTTCAAATTTATTTCTAGCTGCCATCTATCACAGCAATCATCAATCGCATCTAAACCCTTAGCTAAAGACTGTCTGTCCTCTTCATTTCTAATTTCCTTATACACTACTGCATCATCGGCAAAAAGACGGAGCTTGCTATTTTGTTACTACATTATTCAAGTCATATACGTTCAGAAGAAATAAAATTGGGCCTATCACGCTTCCCTGGGGAACACCCGATGCAACCTTTACTTCGCGGGCTAACTAACTGAGGCCTGACAAGTGTAAAATAGCTTCTCTCTCGTACTCTCTCATCGCATTTGCCTAGAACCCTTTTTAACGAATCCTAATCTACGGTTTGCTATACTAGTTATTATTTCCCTGATGTGTTTCCCCCATGACATGTCTTCAGTGATGGTGACGCCCAAGTATTTAATTGACTCTGTGTTACATATTTATTATGTAGACTTGGATGTAGAAAAGTTTCGAGGAAATCTTATTTCGCCTTATGTTTACGAGTTTTTATTATTTATGATGAAATTTAAAGGACACTAAATTACTTTTAAGTTACACGCTGCTCCATTTTATTTTTTTAATGTTGGTAATAATTATTTAGTTCAATTTACAGAGAAAATCTCGGTAATTACACGAGATCTTGTGCAAATTTCACCTTACATTCAGGCGTGTTTTCTAAACACGCCGGCAGTCTCTTGACGCACGATAGATGTGGGAATTCTGGTTCATTTCGAAGATTCGTGTGATTCGATTCATGTCAATGACTCGTACTTTTAAATCGTTCGTGATGAACGAAACGAACCACGGGAGAACCAAATGACTGCCGCGATGAGTGATTTCGCGACGACGAATGATTTAACTACGAGGAATCAAGTATCAGCGAGGAACCAAACTGAGGCAAAGGACCGAATCCAACCTATTCGTACCATTAGGAAAGCTGCCTGCGCGGAGTTATTGCGTGATATGAAATCTGATTTTCAGATTAATTTAGCTTTATCGTCGAATATATATGGAGACTTGAGGAGCGTGAAAGTGCCTATCCTTTGAACAGCTTATACCGCTCATACCTGGAGTTTTGAGCCTAAAAAGTCGCCCATAATTCCGCGGCTATTGGAGACTACATCTACATATATCTACGTGATACCCTGCGAGCCACCACGAGGGTGTGTGGCAGGGAGAGAAGATCACCAAACATGCACTATTGACATGCAAGTAGGATATTTCATGGAGACATGCTAGATAATAGGGTCACATGCAGCTAGATGGTTAGTATCTACATTATAAGGAAGGGATTTTTGGTTGTTATCACATGAATCATGCACTACAGACTACTCTAACTATATCTAAATCTACGTAATACCCTGAGAGCCATTATGAGGGTGTGTGGCAGAGGGGTGAAGATCACCGAACATGCACTATTGACATGCAACTAGGATATTTAATGAAGGCATGCCAGATAATAGGGTCACATGGTTAGTATCTACATAATAAGAGAGGGATTATTGGTAGTTATTACATGCATCATGCACTACAGACTACTCTTAACTATATTTCACCTTCCTTATCCCTTTGCTACGTTGCCTATTGTTCTCTCTTATGGTACGCGGGAAAAATGACATTTCAAATCTATCGGCACGACAATCTATCTCTCTAATCTTGTTAATCTGATCAAACCTAGCATAATACGCAGGGATTCTCAACATATACATCTAACGTCATCTGTGAACAACTCTGTTTCGAATTTACTTAAAAGGTTTAACCTAAATTTTAACCTGCGTTCTGATAGTATTGATTCCCATCCTAGTTCTTCTATTAAACTCGTAACACTTATACAATTATCATAACGGCCTTTAACACTAACAGACTATATATAAGTGATTAATGCACTTGAGATTTTTGAGTGGATATAGTTGTGTTCTGTGTTATAATCAATCAACTTAATATGATCCCCTCTATGAAACTGTTCCTTAGTTTTTATCAGTAAATTCTACGTGCGACCAAGAGACTAGAGAGTTTGGTTTTATCCCAAACAAGTTGCTTTTCATTCATAAACGGCGTGATTTGGTTCAATTTGAACCAAAACAAGTTGTTCTGGATTACTCATTAATCGTGTGATTCTTCACAAACCACGCCACACGACCTCTGAACGAGAACTGCTCGTTTTGATTCGTTATGAACGATTTGAATGGATAACGTGATTGAATTCGTTTGGTTCGTGCCAACGAATCGTTCAAAATGAACGGATCACTCATGATGGACGTAGCTCAAGCATTCAAAATAATAAAACGTACACATTATTGTGTTCCGCGACGGATCCCGGGCAACAATCGCGCTGCCGCATTGTCATCGACCCAGACGGCAACAATGGACGCGGCTCGCCAACAATGAACTTGACCCCGGCGACGGTGGGAGCCGTGAGATGTCGTTAACCTTCAATTTTCTCTTTCGCCAGCGGATAGATGCGTGCGCAGCCTTGAGTCGGCGGGGGAGGGGGGGGAGGTTGAGGGGAAGTGGAGGGGAAGCGACTGGAGGGGAGGGAGAGAGAGAGGGGAGGTAACGAAACAAGTGAAAGTCTTTTCCGTGGAGTCGTGTGGTTGCGTCACAGCTCCTCGTGCGCCTCGTAAAACGTTTTGTTAAAACCCTGTGCCGGCATTTCGTTCGTGTGATTGTGCGTGTTTAAAAAAAAAACGAAGCGTATTTCTTTGAGGCATGAGCGTCGCGTTTGAAAAATAAACAAGAATCGTTTCAGTTCTCATCGTTTCCTTGGTTACTGCTTTCTGTTTCGTCGCGATTGTTTTATGTTTTTGTGTCGCGAGTCGCCGTTGAGTCGCCGCTGCACAAACGGAACGGCGACTCGCGTACCGGGCTGCATTTGGTCGGTCCGCGTTCCGCGTTTCCCTCGTCTCGATTAGCGCTGCTTGATTCGGGAAAGGAGGAATTTTTTTGGATTTTCGCCGACGGAAATGCCGGACTGGGCCGGGGCTTGGATACTCGACGGTCGCTGAGGTATTTACTCGGTCCCGTGGTTGCTAAGCAACACGTCTTTAACCGAGGTCAGTTTATTTTTTATTTATCAGCGTAAGCATTTATCGCACGCCCTTTTTAAATGAGATTTTAATGCTTTTTTTTGGCGAATGTTTTGCATGAATTCTTCTCGTTGATTTTTATGTAAACGTTGTTTGGTGAAATGAGGGAAACTGGTGGTAAAAATGAGATTTTTCTATCAAATATGAACACCTGTTACATGACAAACGGTTTTTAAAGAGATTTAACTCTAGGTTAATTATTTAAAATGTAAATGAATCCACCATACCGTCTTATTCATTAATAAATCGGCTAATTTCTGCGGACATTTAATAGAGAATGAGCTTATTATTTTAAAATGGCGCTGAAATCCGTGTTTAAACTATGAAAAAGCATTGATAAAAAATAATTCTGTGGAGTTATTGTCATTTTTTTCGTGCCATAAGTTAAGTTTTTTCAAAATAGGTAACGCATTACTGTTGTCATTGTTGATCAAGCGGCTAAGAATTGTCTTTGGCGTTAAGCTTTTTTGAACAAAAAAATAGATTTTTTTTTAAATTCAAGAAATTTTTGGAGAAGATAAATGGTTGAAACGTGAACTTTAATTTTTACAGTCTTCCTGAATGTGTTGCTGGTGAACTATCTAGAGAATAACGTTCCAAAGTTCTGTTTCCGGAATTTCTAAGATAGTAAATCGGATCGGAACGGACTTCCCGTGCATCCAAGCAGCGTAAATGTTCCCTCTCTTCAGCGGTCACCCTTGCTAGGCGGCCGTAAACTCCGGTTGGTCTGCAGGTGGCAGTTTAATTCATATTCCACTCTATCTCCGTTCGTTATGAGTTAGTCTCGTCTTTTCCCGTTCCAAATATTTCTAATTTAATCACTGCTATGGAGATTAGAAACTGCCATAGCACAAAATGGACACAATTCTCGTATTTTTACGTTTTACTTATTCAGAGTGTATTGTTCATTTTAAGGAATTGTACTTGCGGATAGAAATATTGAAAAACTTTGATTCAAAATTATTAATAACTTGACTTATCCCATGTGAAACATGACAGAAATTGATTTTAATACAGAGAAAAGATACTTTTCGTGTATGTTTACACGTGTTTGTATTTTTAAGATGTGTTTTTATAGACGTACTGTAAAGCCCATTTCACTCGGGGCACTTAATTGCGCAATATGATGCGCATGCTTTCGTGCATTTCAATTCGCGTTTAATTGCATGAACAAATGCATGAACGCGAGATGAAAAAATATCCCCTGCTCTAATTCGGTGATAATCGCTCGCCCAATTGAGAAAGACATGCAGTTAAAAATTGCACAATTTCGTGCTCCGAGTCAAGTAACCACCAGTCAAGTATGACGGAAATTGATTTTAATACACGGAAAGATATCTGCCGTGTCCTCTAGGACGTAAGCTGTGTCAGTTTTACTCGAGGCAATTAACTGCGCAATCCAATGAGCATACTTTTGTGCATGTCAAATTACGGTGAACTGCATGAAAAAATGCATGTACGCGACATAGTCAAATATCCCCTGCTCTAATCCGATGTTAATTTCACGCCGGATTGAGAAAGACATGCATTTAAAATTGCACAATTTCGTGCCCAGAGTCAAGTAACCACCAGTCACTTACGAAGGAAATTGATTTTATTATACAAAAAAGATACTTATCGTGTCCTTACGAATGCATTTTTAAGCCCGTTGTTGTCGGGGAACGTAAATGCGCATTCTGATGCACGTTGCAACGTGAATGTATCGAATAATATTTTGCTGTAATGAGTGAATTTAGAATTAGTGATGCCTTGTAAATCCTTTTAAAGTTTCATGTAAATAATCCTTTGGGTTTGATTTTAAGGGACATAGCGTTTAACTGAAGCTTTTAACTCGTCAAAAAAACCACAAATTATACTTACTGCAGTAAAAACAGTCTCCTAAGAGGATGGCTTGTATATTTTATGGAAAAATAATGTTTTGAATGTGTTTTTTTTATAGTTACGCTCAACACCATCCAATTTCTGGTTCAATTTTCGATAATAATTGCACGTAAGGAGGAAACTTTGTTGTTCAAATCAGATAAGGGTTTCCTTAAATATATATTTATTATATACAACAAATATTACAATTCCATGCTCAATACATTGTAGCAATCACAAAGGTAGCGTATTCATGAATTTAATCCAAGATATTTGACAAAATACTAACTGTCACCGAGATAATAAGACAGCAAGCTTTTTTTTAAATCTTTCTGTTGACTAAATATTTTTCTGTGTTTGCGGAATAGAATTCTATACAATGCATGAATTTACGTAAAAAGAGTTATGATACATAAGACGTTCTGTGTGCAATTAATTTGTTATTATTTCTGGTGTTTTTTGTTTTTTTTGACCAAATTATCTTTATATATGGCCGAAAAATGTAAGGAGGAGTTACAGTTTGTGTGTATTATATTTCCTTAATGCATTCAAATCAGTTAAGGGTAAGTTTTTCCTTAAATATTCAGAATATGAACGAAAATTGGCAGTTCATGTCCTTTCTCGGTTGTTTCAAGTCGAGGAAATAAGCCGGTTTGCTCATTAATTGGCCCGTTTACATTACTGTGGTTAAAATGATGGATATAGTGTCCGTTTAACTGGCAGGGGTTTAAACCGCATTCCTAACCCCTAGTTATCATGCTGGTGGTCTCCCGGTGGGGAGTCAAGAAGGTGATGTAGCCCAACATGCATCGCAAGTCTCGTTTCATTTGTTTCCTGGGCTGTATTCGGCTAAATTCGCGAGACTTGAATGGGCGAGAGAAAGGATTGACTATGCGAATTTTTCGCACGGTTAGACTTCTCGTTTATAAGTTTTTAACTATGTACTTATCATTTCTAGTCTCAACATTACTTAACACTACAACGACGAACCTAGCCATTTTGGATATTTTTCAAATTCTTTCCTCCACCCTGTGCCCATAAATGTATTTTTTTTATTTTGCCTTTTCGTGACCTTTCATCCATTTTAGAGATCTTTACGTCTGTGAAGTCACAAATTTACCTTGCGTATATTTTAAGAAATAATTTGAGATTTGCCTAAGGCGATGAACGTAGCCCTTTCGGCTAGCATATATTTACTTTCGGCGCAATGTGTTTCAGCTATATAACTGTTTTATCGTGATTGCTAGAAGGAAAAAAAATGAAAAAAACAGAATAAACCAGGTTAATCAAAACTTTATTACCTAGTGTTACCTTGTTGCAAATAAAAAATATTGACTAATTTAAGGTGACATTTCACGCAAAGTTCTTTAAACTAAAACTGTTCGCTTTTTCCGGCAATATTGAAAAAATAAAACTCGTAACTAAGTAAAAAACAAGTATTTTCGTAATTGTTACTAAAATAAAAGAATGAAACATTTTAAATAGTCGAGCAAAACATATTCTCTTTTGTGATTTCGTTTCGTAACCATGAATAGCTCGCGAAATTCGAAATACTCAAAACAGCCTTAATAGGCTTAAGTATGTCCTTCTTGTCAGTACCAAAGTCCCGTCGTTCTAGTGTTAATGCGTCAAAAGATGAACATTGAGAGGGCAAATTTTCCTTAATAGAACGACGTCTCACTAGTTTATACTTTACCATTAAGATACCCCTGGAATATTACGTAATTGAGTCGTTTTCAGTCTATTATTACAGATAAAAACAATTCAATATGTTACCTTGACATTCAATACTTGTAAATAACTTCCATCTCGAGTCCTTGCCTCAATAAATGCAGCGAAATAAACGACTTTTTCAGACGATTACCGCCCATGGCCACTTGCGATTTTAAGGTAAATTTTATATATTTATTTTTCTTTATATATTTTCACTGCTCCGAATACAGCACATTAAGGCCATTTTAAGTTGGGTGAACAACAGTATACATCTACATCTACTTAATACCCTGCGAGCCACCACGAGGGTGTGTGGCACGGGGTGAAGATCACCAAACGAGAACTATTGACATGCAACTAGGATATTTAATGAAGGCATGCTAGATAATAGGGTCACGTTGTTAGTATCTACATAATAAAACAGGGATTATTGGTTGTTATTACATGCATCATGCACTACAGACTACTCTTAACTATATTTCACCTTCCTTATCCCTTTGCTACGCTGCCTATTGTTCTCTCTTAATAGTACGCGGGGAAAATGACATTTTAAATCTATCGGTACGACAATCTATCTCTCTAATCTTGTTAATCTGATCAAACCTAGCACAATACGCAGGGGTTCTCAATATACATATCTAACGTCATCTGTGAACAACTCTGTTTCTAATTCACTCAAAAGGTTTAACCTAAATTTCACCCTGCGTTCTGATAGTAATTCCCATCCTAGTTCTTCTATTAAGCTCGTAACACTTATACAATTATCATCAACGGCCTTTAACAAACCTAGCGGATCTCCTATGCAAACGCGCTCTAATTCTTTTATCAAACCTTCCTCGTACGGATCCCATATACTAGCGGCATATTCTATAAATGAGGCCTGACAAGTGTAAAATAGCTTCATTCTCGTACTCTCTCATCGCATTTGCCTAGAACCCTTTTTACAAATCCTAATCTACGGTTTGCTACACGAGTTATTTCCCCTGATGTGTTTCCCCCATGAAATGTCTTCAGTGATGGTGACGCCTAAGTATTTAATAGGTAACAGTAGCAACGGACGAGACACAGGAAACCATGTCCTGGGCAGATAATATTTTACCCAGGCGGGACTCGAACCCGCGACCCTAGGTGTTGGGAGGCGATGACTTTACCCCGCCGCCACCGGGGCCGACTGAGCTGAATATAGGGTTCATTATTTACTCATGCATTTAAATACATCAAGCAACTTGCTACTGATGCACGGATTCGGAATATGACAATGTAATCTCTCGTAATGCATTGTACGCTTCAAGTATAAGCTTCAATATTCATCGATAACTCTCATTGGGGATCGGGTTGGTGTGGTGGCTGGAGTACTGACTGACCACGCGGACGGCCAGGGTTCGAATCCCTGCAGAGGGGGATGTTTTCCAGAGGAAACCCGATTCCTACTTGAGTGTCTTGTGGAGGTCACTTCAAGTACAGTACTCAGTCTGTTGGATGAGACGTTAAACCGTGGTCCCCTTGGCGCCTTTCGTTAAGAGCAGGCTGATGCCGACGCCGGGTTTCCATCCACCCTTCCTCCCTTACCTATCCCCTATGGCGCAAATGACCTAAGCAGTCGGTCGCCTCACCAAATATCCTATCCAATCCAAATCCGAAAAACCTACACCTTGTTCACGGCTATCGCGGGCATCGGCAGGAGCTATTTCTGAAGTTACTTCTCCATTTACGCGGAAATCAATTTCTTCATGACTAGGTGAGCGTAATAAGTCGATGGAGATGTAGGAGTTTAATAAATTAGTTTTTTTCCTAGCTGATTGTCAGTACTTCGTCATTATCGTTTCTCAGTGGATTAAATGTAGGTCTCCTGCCTTGACGTAACGTTGCCACTTCCGTAACGTGCATATTTGGTGATCTTCACCCCCCGCCACACACCCTCGTGATGGCTCGCAGGGTATTACGTAGACGTAGACGTATAGGGCCCATCCCCCTCCAGCATATCCTTCTTCGCCTCAGCATACGATCTACCCTTCTTCATCCCACATCGATAAAACCTATTCCCTTTCTTCCCCTAAATCCTTCCCTCTATCACACTCATGAGCAACCTATTACATCCTGCAGCCATCTACCGTGGATCTACTGAATTTCATTCATAAGCTTCCTTCCCTCGCCCACCATCTCAAGCACTTCCTCGTTAGTCTTACTCTCCGTCCACCTAACCTTCTCTACCCTTCTCCACGCCCACACCTCAAATGCCTATTCTCGTCCTCCTATCTCAGGGTCCACGTTTCCGCTCCATACAATGCTTCACTCTCCATATCAAGCTCTTCACACCAGCCTCTTCTTCACATCGTTACCTAATGTCCCTGGTATCAGGTCACTTCTGTTGCTAAATGCCTCCTTAGCTAGCGCTATTCTCTTCTGTACATCTTGGCTACAGTGCCCGTTTTCCTCTAGCGTGCTACCTAAGTCATTTGACTGTTCTTCCCTTGACCCTGCCCCTGATTACATCCTCCAGCCACCTACCCAGCCTATGACAGATTTCATTCAGAAGTTTCCTTCCCTCGCCCACCATCTCAAGCACTTCCTCGTTTGTCTTCTTCTCCGTCCGCCTAACCTTCTCCGTCCTTCTCCACGCCCACACCTCAAATGCCTATTCTCGTCCTCCTTTCTCAGGGTCCACGTTTCTGCCCCATACAATGCTTCACTCTCCATATCAAGCTCTTCACACCAGCCTCTTCTTCACATCCTTACCCAATGTCCCTGGTATCAGGTCACTTCTGTTGCTAAATGCCTCCTTAGCTAGCGCTATTCTCTTCTGTACATCTTGGCTACAGTGCCCGTTTTCCTCTAGCCTGCTACCTAAGTAATTAAACTGTTCTACTTGCTCTAGTTTGTGTCCTCAAACTTCAATCACAGGCCTCGTTTTCTTTGTCCTTCAGAATCTCGTTACTAATGTTCTCTTATGATTTATCTCCATTACAAATATCCCGCGCTGCATTTCTGAAGAATCTGCCAAAGCATTCAGTCCCTTTGAAGATCCACTAACCAATGCCAGATCGTCCGCGAATCTAACCGAATTTATCAGATGCCCTCCTGCTTTGATTCCATCCTCTAGTTCTACCCATGACTGTCTTACCATTTCCTCAGCATAAACGTTGCAAAATAATGGCGACAACGCGCACCCTTGTCATACCCCGAAGCCTAATTAAAATAATTTTCCCGTCGAAAATTAAGATTATATATTTGAACGAGTGGATGATTTCCGTGTACTTAGGTAAGGTGTTTGCGAAAGATGGAGGGATAGATGAGGAGATAGAGAGACGTGCGAATGCTGGAAGGAAAGTGGTACAGGTATAGCATGTGGAACATATCAAAGGAATGAATGTCTGTATTCTAAGGAAGCGAAAATCGCATAGTGTACTTAAGTGTACTTCTCCTCACTTTCCTGTATGTTAGTGAAACATGAGTATGTCTGGATAGACATAAGAGTAGACTAAGCGCCGTGGGTATGAGTTATCTGAGGAGTATTTGCGGCAAAAGTAGGAATGGATAGGGTTTAGGAATGAGTGGGTCATGAATGAATGTGGGTAAAATGCTCCAGTAATGGACATAGTATATGAAAGCGGTACAGGTAGCATGTGGAGCGCATTAAGTCATGAGTGCCTGTCTTCCACATCTACGTCCACATAATACCCAGCGTGCCGCCGCATGGGCGTGTGGCAGGTGGTGTTAGGTCACCAGCCGTTTGAAGGTGTAAGTTTTTGGAGATGAATTTGGTGACGTGAATTATAGGAGTGTATTTAGTGAGCTTAATTTTTATTGTGTTCGCTTTTTGTTCACGGAAAGAACGAGTTCTTGTAATACCAATCTGTTCGGCAGTGTATCTCGCTTATTTTATCGCATCTGTCAGACCTAGAGATGTAGTGACGAGTCATGATAATATTCTCCGCGTCACTCTGAAAAATATCAGTTCTGAATTATATTCAAGCAAGCTAAGCCTAGCGTTTAGCCTCCGATTCTGTAGGGGCTCCCACCTTAATCCCTCTAAAAGTTGGGAGACACTGAACGTACACTCTTAATCCTGTTTTTAACGAAGCGCGCTGCTTTCCTTTGTATTTTTTTAGTTTTTTTGTTCAAGTCTGTATTACCAGGGTCCCAAATGCTCGCGGCGTATTCGAGGTGTGGCCTAACCAGAGCGAAGTATAGCATCTCTCTTTGACTTTTTCGTCCGAGGACCTATTTCTATTAGTACACGCGTAGTAAAATCTAGTTTCTCTAATGCTGTTCCGCATGTGTTTTGTATGTGTAGTCCCCACGATATATCAGAAGTTAAAGTAATTCCATGTAATTTTACTGTATCTGAAGATTTTATGTTTACTCCACCCACACAGTATAGGTATGGGATTTCATGTGATGACTTTTGCAGGAAGTGGACTGTGGTGCATTTATTAATATTTAAGTCTAACCCCCACTCCTGGCACCACGAATGAACGTTTTTAAGGTCCGACGACAGGACTTCTGAGTCCGCGTCTTCGCTCATTTCACGGTTGATAACTGTATCGTGTGCAAAAAATCTTAATTTGCTTTTAATAGTGAAATACTTATGAAAAATATGATGGAAAATGTCTATAAATCCGGATGGGACTTTGCAGGGAACCAACATTTCAAACAATATTCATTATCCCCCAATTATCACCAATGGCGTCCCACATGGAAGTGTTGGGCCTAAGTTGGGACAACATTGAGCCACTCTTGGTGTGCAATTGATATGGGACTCTGCTGAGAACCAATATATATCAAATAATATTAACTAACCCATTATTATCATAAAACAAAGTCCCACGCGGCAGTGTTGGGCCAAAGTTGGGGCAACATTGGGGCAATGTTAGGGTGCAATTGAGACATAGTTGGCACACTTTGGAATTCTATTGAGGCACAACTGAGCAGAGAAAACCAATATGGTCATAATTTCCGTTGTTATGGTTACATTTTGATGACGTAATGCCCTGTTCATCTTCCTCAATGATATATAAAGCACAATACTTGCAAATTTATGATAGAAAATGTAAACAAATCCCGATTTTGGCCCGAATCCGAATCCTAAATTGTGTGTGGAAAATCCAGGCGTCCTAGTAATCTTTCCAACTGGTCGTGGGTGGAGGGCAGTTGGTCGAAGTGCACGCAGGGGTAAGGAAACAGCTCAGTAAACGCATAAAAAGGGTATTGGGGTGGAGAAAGAATTTGAACAGCAGGGGACAGGGTATATAAGAGGGGGGGGTGGGGTGAGAATGGGACGAACCCTGAGGCCCTCCGTATCCTGTTAGGAAAGGGAAGTCAGTCGGCTTGTATATAGTGAGAGGAGGAGATTTGGGATGCCAGTGGTTGAATGAAGGAGGCCATTGGCACACCCACCCTAGAGTGGAACAGCCGACGTCCTCCACCTCCCCAAAATCATCCCCCCCCCTGCAATGCCAAGCTATGAACGAGAGGGGAGGGCAAAAGATTGATCCACTCTATGCCATCGTTATGTAGAGCGCAGGGACGCCATGTTGGATACGCGCGGCGCCATGTTGGGGAATAATCGGTTGCGTTTAGCCTTAATATAATCTATACAGCAAATTATACTAATCTTAAATAAACAGCACATCAAAACTCAAGTCCCTTCATGAAACCAATATTCGACGAGATAAATTTTACATAAAATTTTGAGTAAATTAACATAGATGGCTGATTTTTTCCAATAAACACCTGGTTTAAACAACCTTAAACTCGTGACTTTAGGTTGATTGAGGGAAATACAATTTCACACAGAAATAAATGATTTGATAAAATTTTTGAAGAAAAATTTTCAGCCTTCCAAAGATGTAAAGATATCTGCCCCTTTATCAAATTAATTTCAGAGTTTTTTGACGTAAAAAATGCCAGCCTTTTAATTGCATGGGAAATTGCAATCGGATTCTCTTCAAAGGGACATTTTTTCGTACAAGAAATGAGGATGTTTTAACTACCAGATATCGTCAAAAAATTAACAATGTAAAGTTTGTATGTTTTTCCAGTTACTTTCCGTAAAAATCTGTGCGCTATTCGATATTCGTGAACACAAATTAATAATTTCACCCTCTCGAATATGTTTTACGAATCGACTATCGATATATTTATTAATTTTGTAGCGTATGTCAGTTATTCTGTGTCCGTTGTGTTCCCTTCTCCTTCGATTTTTGAGCTGGAAGTGTGAGGCTTGGTGCGTTAAATGTGGAATCTCTTGTCTTCATGATTTGGTTAGTAATTATGGATTTTTACAGCTTGGGCTATGAATAATAATAAAATGAATAGCATATTATGCTCAAAAGACATAAGTAGGAAAACGATACTCAAACGATATTGTACTGTCTACCAAGCTATATATATATATGAGCCGTTTATTTTGAAAGTGGCCTAAGTCCATTTATCTTCAAATCGAGATATTTAAGGGTTTGCGTTTCAATGAATTTAAAAATATATACGTATACGATACTAATGAGTCATACTGCTCAAGTGTATCTAAGGGTGTTAAATTTATAGTTCCTATTAAAATAGTGGCAATTGTTAAGTGAAAATATGCGTTTTCTTATCAATAATGGAGTTAGGCCACTTTCAAAATTAAGAACCAGATTCATTAGAAAATTTGAAGGTGCCCAAGTCCATTAAACATAATTTAAGATGCTTCTAATTGAAAAAAACAATACTGAATTTATTTTACATATCTTTAAAAACCCTTTGGAAACATAATTTATGCGATTCAAAACATTTTTTAACAAATAACGTACGAAATTACAAACATAGATTTATTACAATATTACATATTTTCTAGCAGTCATCATCAGGTAAGACCAGACGACTGCTAGACAGTTGAAACACGCGTTGTGGGAGTTGGAAATAAATTTGGTAGACAGTACCATATCGTTTGAGTGTCATTGTTAAATATGCTGTTCAACAATACCTCCCCGGAGAAGGTGGAGTTTACAACAATTGCGTTAAAATGGAAATAAGAATTTCGGGCTTCCTTTCGTCCTTGCGCTTTTCCGCCATCTATTTATCTCGCTTCCTCCCAGGGGCGTCGTCATGACGACTGCATTCCTCTCCTCTCCCCCCTCTTATATGACCGCCAAGTCGCTCTGAGGCGTTCATTGGAGGGGAACGAGAGGTAGCATTTGTTTCCAGTAGTGACGCGACGCATCGCTGGAGAAATCCTGCCTCGAGAAGTTTTGTTACGTGTTTTTCTTGAGCTCGCTTCACTCTGGATCCATGGGTCAATGATCACCGCTTCATTTCACTCTTCATAGGGCGCGTTCCGAAATTCACTGCCAGTGCTGCCCGTGCTGGCGAAAATGGGAACGGAATACAGTACCGCCGCTGTGGCAAAAGCAGAAATTTCGGGACGGCCGGCAGCAGATGCTGCCATCCATTTCACCGGAAATTTACGATCACCACTATCGGAGTCGCGTGTAAGAATTAAAAACTGTACAGGATAAACTTAAGGCGTTGATTAGAGGCGAAAGTAGATGATAAACTTGAGGCAGCTCTCACATTCTAGCATCTGAATGGGATGCAGGAGATCCGCTATGTTTGTTAAAGGCCGTTATGATGATTGTATGAGTGTTACGAGCTTAATAGAAGAACTAGGATGGGAATAACTATCAGAACGCAGGTATTTCCTCGGTATTTCTATTTGTACGACCGGTTTCGTTGCATAGGTAACATTTTCAGGTACTTAAAAGTCATATTTCTCCGAGTATATTCACAACTACACGACACTACTTCCCCTTATCCCTATAGTAGTGTATATATTCTGAGAAATATGACTTGCATGTACCTGAAGATGTTGCCTATGCAACGAAACCGGTCGTACAGATAAAAATACCTGTGAATAGTTACTGTATAATTTTCTTTATTGATTTCAGGGAGAAGAAATTTATCGAGAAAAACTGACAGTCAATGCGAAAGTTATTTTAAAATATTTCCCGTCCATTTCAGCCATATTCTATGTTTATAATATAGAACGTAAATTCTATCAAGGATAAACAATGCACTTGTTTATCCTTATACTTGTTTACTTACACTTGTCAGGCCTCATTATACTGAATATGCCGCTAGTATATGGGATCCGTACGAGGATGGTATGATAAAAGAATTTGAGCGCGTGTTCAAAGGAGATCCGCTATGTTTGTTAAAGGCCGTCAATGATAATTGTATAAGTGTTACGAGCTTAATAGAAGAACTAGGATGGGAATTATTACTATCAGAACGCATGGTTAACATTTAGGTTAAACCTTTTTGGTAAATTCGAAACAGAGTTGTTCACAGATGACGTTAGATATATATATTGAGAATCCCTGTGTATTATGCTAGGTTTGATCAGATTAACAAGATTAGAGAGATAGATTGTCGTACCGATAGATTTAAAATGTCATTTTTCCCTCGTACTATAAGAGAGAACAATAGGCAGCGTAGCAAAGGGATAGGTAGGCGAAATATAGTATATAGAGTAGTCTGTAGTGCATGATGCATGTAACAACAACCAATAATCCCTTCCTTATTATGTAGACAACTAACCATCTAGCTCCATGTGACCCTATTATTTAGCATGTCTCCCTTAATATCCTACTTGCATGGAAATAGTGCATGTTCGGTGATCTTCTCTCCCTGCCACACACCCTCGCGGTGGCTCACAGGGTATCACGTAGATGTAGTTATAGTTAGAGTAGTCTGTAGTGCATGATTCAGGTAATAACAACCAATAATGCCTTTCTTATTATGTAGATACTAACCATCTTGCTGCATGCGACCCTATTTTCTAGCATATCTCCATTAAATATCCTACTTGCATGGAAATAGTGCATGTTTGGTCATCTTCACTCCCTACCACACACCCTCGTGGTGGCTCTCAGGGTATTACGTAGATGTAGATATAGTTAGAGTAGTCTGTAGTGCATGATGCAGGTAACAACAACCAATAATCCCTTTCTTATTATGTAGATACTAACCATCTAGCTGGATGCGACCCTGTTCTCTAGAATGTCTCCCTTATAGCCATCCTTTATGAATTGCGTGGTACCCACATTGTATAATTCAAGCATTTAATACAAACCTAAACATCAGCAGTGTTCATTTTCCCCTAATTTAGGGATTCGTTTCTATTTCAATGACAGTGCATGGGGTAGGGTCACTGAAAATCCACCAGTTTTCACACTTGTTTTTAAGGATGATCAGTTAATAAAACACATGTTTTCACTTAAATATTCGAGTCTCTTTCACTGTAGATATCTTCGATGAACGCCTGTTACACAGCAGTATCTGCTGAATATTGGAACTACCCGTATTCAATGTGTGGTTATCATATTTCCATTCCTCGTGCTTTATGCAGTTTTGTCGTGTTTTATGCAGATCTCCAGGATCATTAACTTAAATTAACATTAATTAACATTAACATTAATTTGAAGATTTAACCAAAAAATTAATAAAATACAAAAGAAAGCAGCGCGCTTCTTCAAAACCTGCAATACGAGAGAACATATAGTGTCTCACAACTTTTGGAGGGATTAAGGTTGGAGCCCCTAGAGAGAAACGGAGGATACGCGCTAGCCTTAGGTTGCTTGTATATAATTCAGAACTACTGTGTATTTCAGAGCGACGCAGAGACAATATTATCGTGACTCCTCACCACATCTCTAGGTGTAACAAATCCCTCTGAGGGATTTCAGAGGGGTTTTCATTGTTACGGGGATAACATAAAATCTTCAAACACAGTAAAATATCGTGGAATTACCTTAACTTCTGATAGGTATATCGTGGTGAACACATATACAAAAATATGCGGCACAGCATTAAAGAACCTAGGTTTTGTTAAGCGTATATGAATAAAAATAGGTCCTCGGATGTCAAAGTCGAAGAGAGATTGCTATACTTCGCTCTGGTTAGGCCACACCTCGAATACGCCGCGAGCATTTGGGACTTATGGTCATTAAATATTTGAACAAAACAACTTAACAAAATACAAAGGAAATCCGCGCGCTTCGTTAAAAACTGCAATACGAACGAACATATGGTGTCTCACAGCTTTTAGAGGGATTAAGGTGGGAGCTCCTAGAGAGACTCGGTGGTACCACGCAAGGCTTATGGCTGCTTGAATATTATTCAGAGCTGATATTTTTCAGAGCGACGCAGAGACAATGTTATCATGACTCCTCACTACATCTCTAGGTCTGAAAGATGTGACAAAAAAGGAGAGATATTACGATGCCATTAACAGAGAAGTGATACAAATACTCGTTCTTTCCGCGAACAATAAGCGATCAGAATAAAAACTGACCTCCACAAAATACACATACTGTACATATACAGCACAGCATATGCGCAGCAAAAGAAACTAGATTTTATTCAGCATATAACAGGAAGGTCTTCGGATGAAAAAGTCATCGTGTGACGCTACACTTCGCTCTGGTTGGACCAGGAAAGAGGCGCGGTTCGTTGAATAACTATAATCACGAGCGAATTTACAGTGTCCCACAAATGTCAGTGGGATTAAGGTGGGAGCCCCTAGAGAGACTCGGAGGCCTCACGCTAGGCTTAACTTGCTTGACTATAATTCGGAAGTGCTGTTTGTTTCAGAGCGACGCCAGAGAATATTTTCATGACTCCTCACCACAGGTTTGGTTGCTTGAGAAATTCAGAACTGATATTTTTCAGAGGATAGACTCAGAGAATGTTATCATGACGCCTCACTACGTCTCTAGGTCTGACAGATGCGATAGAATAAGAGAGAGATTACATTCCCATCAAGAGATATGTGTACGAGGACAAGGAAGACTATTTTACTGCCTTAAATTATGTGAAAATACAAGAGGAACTTTCTTTGTTGTGACTAAAATTAATAACAAATATGGCGAACGTTATAGGCAGCATATTCTCCCAAATTTATTGAACAAATATTCTGTGGAGAGTTAGCAGAAAGAAAAAAAGTGTAATCAGTTTCAAAAAAATTGTAAAAAGGAATTCTGCAGAGACAAATGTCAATGGAATTGTGAAAGACTATTTTTTTATAAATGTCTATTGTTGTCGTTTTTCTCCGTTATTTTTGCTGTTATAATTTTTCAGAGCGACGTACAGAATATTATCATGACTCCTCACTACATCTCTAGGTCTGACTGATGCGGCAAAATAGGAGAGAGATTACATTCCCATCAAGAGATATATGTGTAGATAATTTCGTTCTTTCCGCGCACATTAAGTGCCCGCAATAAACACTGACACACTCCTATAATACATGTCAGCATTTCATCTCCAAAAAACTTACACCTTTACACGGCTGGTGACCTAACACCCCTCTGCCACACGCCCACGCGGCGGCTCGCGTGGGGTATTATGCAGATATCAGTCCAGTCTGTGGGGAAATTTGAAGTTTTTTTCGTGATACAGGTTAAGAATAGTAATATTTATAAAACAAAAACGCCCTTTTTTTGTAAGCGTTATTTGAGGGGTTGAAAATAATTTTTTTCAACTTTTCTTTATTATTATTAAATTTTGGACCTTTACGAAGAGAATGAGCCTTCATGCGACCCTGTATGTTGGTCCAATAAAAGGTTACAGCATTGAACATTAGACATGTTTTTAATAAACAAATGGAATAACTCAGCAGCAAATTAACCAAATTGGCTGCATAAATCCTATTTTTTTGTCATAATGGGGGCCTTAATTACAAAGCAAAAAAGTATTTATAAAGTCGTTTTTGCAATAAATAATTGATACGCAAAAAAACGCCATTTTTGGGGGGTTTTTCAAAGTTTTTGCAATAAATAATTATCGAAAATAAACTTACCATAGCTCAAATTATGCGTTTTTTAATTGTCTACAAAAAACATTTGAAACATTTTTTCCTAAAGTGAATACCTTGGCTTGTAGAATTAAAAAATCGTTTTTAGCCAACTTTGAACACCTATAATTTGTTTATAACGTCTAGTTCGAAGTTTAAAAATATATAGGTATACATAACTCTCCCTTTCCTACAACTTTTGACTATTCTTAACCTGTATCAAGACAACGTCATAAATGACCCTTTTTTCTCTCCACAGACTGGACTATATGTAGATGTCTTTTGTCTGCGCGTGAGTAACCATGTACGCCTCTCATTGACCAGCGCAAGTACTACCCTTACGGTTGGAGTACGTACTAAGCCTGGTGACGTCATCTCTCCCTATCATTGATCGCTCCTCGTCCTCGCTAGAGTTCGTTCATTCATGACGGAGAAATATATACACACAACAAATGGCTGACGTCAAATGCAGCGGGGGTAACTCTTGCGGAGTCAAATGGCGCCCGGATTCCCCCTTGCTTAAACGTTCGGGCAGTTCCACATTCTCAAAATTAATGGGAAAATCAATGTTTATTAAGTTTGTCCGAGCGTGATAGTTTCCTAGTCATAATGGAGACCATATTCGAAAAATACGTTTAAATTTCACCAGCTGTAGGACACGTCAATTGAATATTGCAAAATTAACCGACGTTTCGTCTGCTTACTCTGAGTGAGACTTCCCTGAGGGCGGCTGCAGAGTAAGCAGCCGAAACTGAATTAACAAAACCTACTTTCTTTAATGAAAGATTTAAGGTTTTCTCGGAGAATAGAATCCCTGGAAGCCTTTCTACATTCTATTCACCTGCTGCCACCCAGTCACTTCCAACCAATCAAACCAATATATGAGTATATATATATATAATCGTTCGTTCATTCGCTCAGACCGCTCAGCTGCAAATACTCACATAAATGTTCATACAGAAAGGTAGAAAGAAAGTGGATAGGAACACATAAAATTTACAAACACAATGGTGGTGTGAAGATGAAATGATGGCCAATTCCAAGCAGAAAAAATTCGACTGGACCGGGAATCGAACCACGGACCTTTGGATGTCGCGTCCACTGCTCAGACCACCGAGCTACCCAGTCTACTAAAAATCCTTCCCGGTCCAGTCAGGGGTACCCCTTGTAAGAGGGAATCTGTGGGTTTTGCACGCCAATAAATCAGACTAGCCACGGAGTTCCACTTTTACGGAGTTTATCTTATACTTCTTATCTTCCTACCTCCAACGCTGACTCCTTCCTCTCTCCCATCAAAAGATTTATGGATCTTGTCCTCAACATATATATTGAACAAGTTTGGCGACAGACAGCATCCCTGCCGTACTCCTCTGCCAAGATCCACCCATTCTGTTATATCCTCATTTATTGAGATATGCATTGTCATGAGATTGTTGCAGTGCTGGGAAATGTTTCCCGTTTCACTGTCGTCTCATAGTTGTGTGTTACTAATCAAATATGATCCTTCCGGACAGATTTCGTATCTTTCGAATGATTTCGATCGAAGAATTCGATGTGGTTTCGATCAAATTACTCCTAACGCTTCGTTTTTGTCAAACCGTCACCTTGACGACCGATGAGATTGTTGCAGTGCTGGGAAATGTTTCCCGTTTCACTGTCGTCTCATAGTTGTGTGTTACTAATCAAATATGATCCTTCCGGACAGATTTCGTATCTTTCGAATGATTTCGATCGAAGAATTCGATGTGGTTTCGATCAAATTACTCCTAACGCTTCGTTTTTGTCAAACCGTCACCTTGACGACCGATGAGATTGTTGCAGTGCTGGGAAATGTTTCCCGTTTCACTGTCGTCTCATAGTTGTGTGTTACTAATCAAATATGATCCTTCCGGACAGATTTCGTATCTTTCGAATGATTTCGATCGAAGAATTCGATGTGGTTTCGATCAAATTACTCCTAACGCTTCGTTTTTGTCAAACCGTCACCTTGACGACCGATGAGATTGTTGCAGTGCTGGGAAATGTTTCCCGTTTCACTGTCGTCTCATAGTTGTGTGTTACTAATCAAATATGATCCTTCCGGAGTGATTTCGTATCTTTCGAATGATTTCGATCGAAGAATTCGATGTGGTTTCGATCAAATTACTCCTAACGCTTCGTTTTTGTCAAACCGTCACCTTGACGACCGATGAGATTGTTGCAGTGCTGGGAAATGTTTCCTGTTTCACTGTCGTCTCATAGTTGTGTGTTACTAATCAAATATGATCCTTCCGGAGTGATTTCGTATCTTTCGAATGATTTCGATCGAAGAATTCGATGTGGTTTCGATCAAATTACTCGTAACGCTTCGTTTTTGTTAAACCGTCACCATGACGACCGATGAGATTGTTGATGCCGAGTCACACGTGAAAGTAAAGGAAATTATGTAAACCCATGAAACGGGTTAGCTGGAATTGATGAATAACGTTTGTAAATATGGAAAGCATATATATATATATATATTCTTAGTTATTCTAAACTAAATTCCTTTTAACATTCCCGGGAAGACTCATACATGGAGGTGGTTGATTGAATGATAACCACGCATTAAATCGTAAATAATCATTATTGAGTCTCTACTTCGTACTAAACGTGTGTTTTGAAAACCGGTGATCTTTAAAATAAGCGCATGTGTATATTAATTTTATTTTGCTGTTAAATATTACACAAAATGTTTCCCGTTTCACTGTCGTCTCATAGTTGTGTGTTACTAATCAAATATGATCCTTCCGGACAGATTTCGTATCTTTCGAATGATTTCGATCGAAGAATTCGATGGGGTTTCGATCAAATTACTCGTAACGCTTCGTTTTTGTCAAACCGTCACCTTGACGACCGGTGAGATTGTTGTAGTGCTGGGAAACGAGCGGTAGGAGCGGAGCAGTTGTTTACTGGAAACCAGTCGGTAGCTCCGACTGCTCAGAAACGCTGCGTCACGCAATGTTTTGGTGGTATTTTAGCATTTCTTATCAAGCTGCAGGAATAAAATTTTTCGTGGAAGTTCTCAAATGTCCGACAAGTCGGAAAAAAAACGAAAACCCCCAACATTTAGGCCTGGGTTCCAGCCCAGATAGGATTTCATGTTTCAATGAGATTAGATGATGAATCAAAACTTGACGAAAATACTTATAAAATACTTAAAAAATAAACTTCAAGCTATCCGGGACTAGCCACGGGAGGTCCAATTTTACGGAGTCTCCCGCAATGCACACATGTGCGAATTTCCACAGAGAAACAAATCATCCGCCTTGACCACGCACTTAGATATTACAGGACTGGACACTACCGGTCTATGGTGTCACCGCTACTGTCGCCGCGAGGAAACTCTACGTAGAGATGGCAGCACAATTACTCGCCCTTAGAAGCTGTGAATATATAAGGTTAGCATGCGTGAAGAGTGGGAGAGATTGTGAATAATTTCAAAGCATGTTCTTTCTGAGTGTTTAACTTTTTACAAATAGATTTGCACATTAACTAGTAATGCCAGGGCATCGTTGTATCGCTCGATTTTATGAATGAAGCACTGCAAGTGCACAAAGAGACATAACTAGCGGAGAAAGTCATCACTAACTTTCTTTAAAGTGCTTATATCACTTTCCCATGTTACGAACAAGGAAGTGAATTGGTTGCACGCATGGTGACCTATTATTTAACCATGAGACAAAGACAATTCTCTGCCCAACAGTATAGAGAGGCTGCGAAGGAAAATTGCCGAAAAAAGAAACTGGCAAAATTAACAAAAACCTAATAAATCATTTGAATGTATTCCTGTTTGGTAATAATTTTCATAGATTCCTTTTTACTCTGTAATCTGACTAGCGATTAGCACGCCTTTAAACCATTTAGTTTTGATCGCTCGTAAGTAACGCATGCGGGAACTGTAGCTACCCTCTTCGTTGTTAGGCCAAGAAATAAATGCCAGAAAAGTCCAAGCAACACTTTATCAGGACAATGATGAGGTCACCAGAAAAAAACTGGACTGAAATTCGTATTTTTCATCACCAATGAGCACCAATATTTTTTTTAAAGTTCCCAAAAATTGTTAAATAAATAAACGGTAAAGTTTTGGCTATCGGATAGAGGGAAACGTGGTATAAATATGTTTTGCGTAAGGTTTCGTGCCACGAGTAATTAATTTCTTCCTATTTTCGAACAGTTTCGACGGAAAGTCTCGAAAGTTTTCGAGGAACTTGACGAAGGTTCGAAGAAATGGTTTCAGACCGCAATTATTTTCGAAAAGTTTCGACGGAAAGTTACTTTTTACTCGATTTGTCATGCTCTAACTTAGGCCTCGTTGCTCTTATTTCGATTATCATAGTGTTTGAAAATTGTACTTCCTCCTAATCCGAAAATATCAAGTCAATGCTATGCTGCTGCACTGAAAATCTCATTCCCAACTGCGACTAGAAGGTAAAACGCTAGGGCGAGTAACTGTGCTGCCATCTGTGGTAGAAACCTTGGTAAAGCGACATTAACGGCGACATTGTTTTACATGGCCGGTATAGGGCAGTTGCGGTGGGCTGGCCTTGACCGGGATTCGAACCCGGAAGTTGGAACTCCGTGTTTAGTACCGGATAGCTTGAAATTTGTAAAAATGAGAGTGAACGCTTCTCTGTGTTCAAAGTTTGATCTTTCCTCGTGGGCAGTGGCGCTAAGCGCACAGTAGCGACTGATTTTTACATTGTATGTCCGGCAGTCGAGAACATATAGTCCCGCAAAGGTCACAAAAATCCACAGGGGAAGAGGACGCCTCGGTAGCTAAACTGGCTAAAGCACTCGGCCGGAAATCGAGGGATCTGAGTTCGAATCCCGGTCAAGGCGGATGATTTTTTCTCTGTGGAAATTCGCACTTGAATGAAGCGGTAACTATGTAGGGTACAATGAAGTGGTAACTACGGACCAATGGATCCATTGATCCAGGGAGAAGCGAGCTAAAGCAAAGCATATGATTGAGAGAGACGCTGTGCCTCAAGGTTACTGATGAGAGAGTGTTTTTCACGCTAATAATTTGCTCCATAAACACAGGATTCCAAGCAATAATGACCTCACACAATGGACCTTTTTTTGATCGGTCTCCAAACCGGATGAGACATAATTTCTCCTTTTTCTTTTAAAGTTAAAGAATAAGAAAGTTTGGTTAATTATGGAAATGCTATATTAAGTTTGATGAAAACATTTTTGTGACGAATAATAAAAAGAACTGAGGGTTTGGATTTAGATTTGCACGTGTTATTTCCCAAAATGTCGTCAATTTTAATTACGATCGAACGTGAAAATTTTTTCGTCGTTCAATTTTTAAAAAAATGGTGTTGCGTTCCGAAAACAGCCAAAAAAACAGGTTCATTTTTGTTCATTGTTGTTGTTTTGTTGTTATAAAATCGGACATGGATTGTAAGAACGGTGTGTAATCTTGGATGAATGTGGAATGAAGATTTGTTTGAGCGAAAGATCATTTCACTCAGAAATGAATGAATTCGGTCACATTTTAAAGAAAAAAACTCACCTATCCAATGACGCAAAAAAAAATTGAGCCCCTTTTCCGCATTACTTTCGCAGTTTTCCCAAAAAAAATACCAGTCATTTTACATTTTAGTAAATTGAAATAGAAGGAACGGAATGGAATAGAACTTTAGCTTACATTTACCAGTAGGAATGGTACGTTTCCGGTGATGAATCGAGTTGATCAAGGCACAAAAGAATCGTAAATAAACAAACAAACAATCAAGACGACAGGATAAACTAATCACGTAATCAGTTATTGAAATATATTATTACGCATAACTAGTTTTGTGTGTTCATATGGTGTTTACCCTCTGTTGAAACACCTCAAGTTTCATATGAAATCTATTGAATACTTCACTTGGCAAATCGTTCCAGTGGTATGGAGGCTTCCGCGATTTATTGAGGTCAGTTTACTCGGTTTTTTCCCGCGTTGATTCATATTAACGGACAACATTTTCGCTTAAGTTACAGCTAGCGTCGTCAGGTCCTGAATGAGCTGCAGAGATTCATGTTCCTGTATATACCCAACGCCTGAGTTCGTCGGGCGCAGGCTGATTGGCCGGCTGAACCTTTGAAACCAATTGTTGTAAAAGACGTTTGAACGTGGAGGAGAGAAGATAACCGTCTTCTCTGTTGAAATGTTCTTTGTTTTTGGCTATTTCAATCACCTCAGGCGTTTTAGGTTTCCCTAAAGTGGAAAATCTTTACATGAACCTGCAGGCGTTGGTAAAGGTAGCCAATGGTGAATTGGGTTAGGTCGTTATTGGACGGGGAGTGCCGCAGGGGTGCTGACTATCGCCATAACATTTTAAAGTGTCTCCTGGAGAAATGGTATGAGAGGAATGATGAGAGATGGCGGTAGAAATAAAGGCAGAATGGGTTGTGATTAAGGTAGTTGGGTCGTAATGTCATTTTACTTAGAAATCAATGAATTTGGTCTCATTTTAAAGAAAAATATCTCACCCTTCCTATGACACCAAAAATGTAACCCCTTTCTACATTAATTTCCGAGATATTTGCCATAAAATGCCAGTCATTTTACATGGGAAAATGGTACGTGTATGCACTCCAGAGAGACGTTATTTACAAAATGAGGTATTTCTAACGCTTTCGTGTCGTAAAAAAAATAACAGTGGGTAGTTTGTATGTTTTTCCAACTATTTTTAAAAATTAATCTCTAAATTAACTGTCTCCGCAGTCGGTTCCTGGGTTATCACAAAAAACCTTCCGTTCTGAATGAGTTCCAAACCCACCCCCGAAAAAAATGAGTCAAGTGATTGGTTTTTTAGATATTTTCATTTAATTACGTACAACGTCTGTCATGTAAAACAATATTATTTCGCCATTAATAATGCAATATTTAATTCGTGTGTCCTATTGCTGGTGGAATCAAAACGTATGATTCGGATATGGTCTCAATTATGACTAGGGAACTTACTCGGACTACATTAACCCTTTAAGTGCGGCATGACGTGACATCACGTCCTGATTGTCTTTACGCTAGTGCTGATGACGTGATATCACGTCAAGGGTACCGTGAGTGTTGTAGCTTTTGCTAGGGAACTTTCGATAAGCCCCCAAGTGAAAGCTGGAACACTCACGATACCCATGACGTGATATCACGTCATCAGCACCAGCGTAAAACAATCATGACGTGATATCACGTCATGCAGCACTCAAAGGGTTAAAAAAAGCAAAAGAATGATGCTTCTCCGATCATCGTCGGGGTTTTTTTTTCATTTTTTATCAGTCTCCAAATTCGACAAGACTGTGCCACCGACTTCTGCAATGGTTTCTGATGGTTTTCTTATTTCCCCTTACAGGCAGAGCAGCGATGTGCTGATCCGAATACCATGACACCTTGTGAGCCGGAGCGGAAACACCGAGGACCCCCTTGGAAAGCAATAGCACGTCCTGTGGCGTAGGGACACACCAGAGTGAATCGGCGGGAGGCATGACGTCACCTGGCACGCGCGGAACTACATTCCATCGGCGGAAGAATCGTCTCTGAGGAGAACCAATCAAACGGCCCTATTTAACTGTTGCCCTCTTGGAATGCAACAATAAAGCAGGACGAGGCAATAATGCAACGGGAGGGATGAGGCAATAATGGAAGTATTTCACGTCATTTGACAGAAGGGAATACAAATTTTAAAAAAAGCAATAAAACCACGGAGGGAAGACGATGCGAGAGACGAACAATGTCACCCAATCAACAATGTCCTCCACAGCTCAACAATGCTCTTCAGCTGGGACATTGTTCGACCTTTGATATCGATGGGGGTTCGTATCGAAATACATTTTCCCGCTCGCTTCAAAACGAAGACTGAAATATCGTAAGCATCTTTTCTGGAAACCAAAGAGCTCTATCGAAGTCTATCGATACTTATCGAAACTTCGATACATATATGTGCGGAAATATTGAGGGGAATCGATGGCAATACTACATTGAATAAAAATCGAAGTTTAGGTGGGCGTGCGCTATAAGTCTGACGATTTTTTCCAGTGGATATCAATTTTTTTCGTGAAAATTGTATTTTGAGGTACTATTTTAATAATAACTTAATATTATAGATGAATTAATATACATGTGTACATAATATACGTGGTATCATAAAAGAGCGTAGGATTCTGATGTACAGTTAATTTATCGAGAGTTATTTTAAAAAAATATCTACAATACAGGAACACATTTTTTCTCTTGCCATTATAAGACTGCGAATCTCATTTTAGGAAAAAACCCTTTGGATGACAAAGGAGAGCAAATTAATTTATCGATTTCATTGTAAAATATTTTCTAAACTTTTTTTGAATCCAATACATTTTTGGTAAAAAAATTATTGCATACATAAAAATATATTTACGTATAATATTGTCTCTCTGTGTGGATATATTCTTTAAATTTTTTCAAGTCGATAAAAACGCTTCGGAAGAAACAGATAAATCCTGTTTTTTGGGCCTAACCTCACTGCAGATTAACGTGTGACCTTATTTTGAAGTTATCTTTAAAAAATCTTGTGGCAATCTTTTTTTAACAGGCTCCAAACCTTTTTTTTCTAAAAAAAACAAGTACTGATCTCGCGAATATTATTTTTTGTAACGAAAAAATATCGATTCATATTTTTTAAAGTAACTATTATAATTATTTTACGAATTTATTTGTGATAACTTATTTATTTACCTCCACAACTAAAGATAACCATTCCTTTTTACATATATATATCCGATTCAAACAAATTGAGGATCATTGCTAATCATCGTATTATTATTTAATCCATACATCTGTATATAATATACATATATTTATTCATATTTAAAAACTAATTTACTGCCAGCTTTAACACTGACCGAGAAGAATATTATCGTTTTATTATTTGTTTTTTTTTATATCTTTTTATACATTCATATATCAGTGTAACAATAATATATGTATTTATTTATATGGTTTGATTGGTGTAAATATTCAGGTATTTTTCTCGTTTACTGCGCTCCTGTTGAATCGGAAGCAGTCGAATGCTTCAAGGCTCACCGCCCCATTTGGCGTGCACAGGCGAACTTTCGAGCTTTCGGTTCAAACTCCAGCTTTCGGTTCAAACTCGAGCTTTCGGTTCAGAGTCGAGCTTTCAGAGCTTCAAGGAAAATAACGCTAAGTGCAATATCCCTGTAGTACGTCGGTGAGGAGCATGCGAGCTTTCTTGTAGAAAGTCTTTTTATGAGCTCGACATCACTTCGCAAAGCAATATATGTCATTAATAGACGAAATATATATATTTAAATTAATAAAAAATATACACATGTACCTACATGGACTCTGGTGATCTTTCCTCTCAAAATATTTGAGGGAAAAATAACGTGCAATATTTATTGAATCAAAATATAATTACATTAAATCAGTTGGGTAGTGATCTGACGACGTATCTAGGGTTAAATTCATGTTTCAAACACATACGTACATTTAGGTGATCATCGTATATACCTTTCTTAGACAAACGCAGAGAGATTCATAGTATATAAGGAAATTATAAAGATATATTTCTTTCATATTGTCGATTTAACAAAAGACTTCCTCCTTTGACCGTGATATTTTTACTGCATATATTTTTTCTTAATTGACGTTTCGATAATCAAACGTTTTGTCGACTGTATTTCACTGCAAAAATTCGTAATTTTTCCTTTAACCAGTATTTATTCAATTTTTTTACCAAGGGTTGTAAAAAAAAACTTTTTTTTTGCAAAATAACAACGATTTTATTCCTATTTTTGTATTCTGACATTAAAGTTACTTTATTAATTACGCCACAAAGGTCATCGCTAAAGAATATTTGTTCCAAACAACCAAACAATCTTTCCTAACGATAGGATAAAATTAGGTGATACTTCAGACCGTGGTTTTAAATATCGTATCTGACTCGTATATCTTGCTCACCTCACTTGATTAATCGATACGAAAATTTTTCGATAGTCGACCTCGAAGAATCCATCGACAAAAATTTTCGATAGTCGCAATAACAGGTTGCGCACGCATGCGAGTCTGTTACAGCCACGCCGTAATTATTACCTCTCAGTATCTTCAGATCGATACTTATCGATCGACTGAAGTGACGTGGAATTTTCGATTCATACACACTCCTTAGTTTTTTTCTTGACTCTTTTTTTGACTCTTTTTCTTGACTCTTTTTACCTCTCAGTATCTTCAGATCGATACCTATCGATCGACTGAAGGGACGTGGAATTTTCGATTCATACGAACTCCTTAATTTTTTTCTTGACTCTACAATAGAATAAAATTTTAGATTGGCTGACTATCGACCTATCGAAGGGCATAAAACTTCGATTTGTGAAATACTTTCCCTTATCCTAGGTCAAGCCATCAAATTACTTCGCCAATTTATTGAAACTGCTATATTTCCAGGTGATAATTATTACGTAAACCGGTGTATATTCGCGGCACATTGTAAAAGGCGGCTTTGGACGTAGATTTTGGCGTAACTTTCTGGGTGATATTACTTGTAGTTGTAAATTACCATTAGTAGGGAACGGTAACTGAATGAAAGAAGGCAACTGATACATATCTCATGATTAGAATCATCCCCTTGAAGGCTTGTTAGTTTTTTGTAGTGAAGGCAGTTAGGTTTTGGTCATTCAGAGACCTCGCTACTAAAAGTGTAGGGATATTCATTAATAGCAAAACATTGTAGTGTCAATGGATGACTCTTTCTGTTCCTAACGTCTGAAATCCTCCTGAACACATCACGTACTGTTTATAATTCGCAATTCTTCGCAACTGAAGACTTTCCAAAGACGTCATCGAAATAATTCCCCAAAATCTCTTCGTGTAAATTTCCTTCTCCAATTTTGCTCAATTTTTCCGAAATAATCGTATATTTGAATATATGTCAATTGGAAAACCAGTGTGGGTGGTGTAACCTGTGTCTGAATGAATTAGAAGTGAACTGCTGAAGGTAAACTTAAAAATTTGGAAAAAAGCGAGAGTTTCGAAACCATTTCGGGCTAGTTTCGAAGTTTCGTCAGAGTCTTCGAAACTTTTCGAGACTTTCCGTCGGAACTTTTCGAGAACAATAGCGGTCTGAAACAATTTCTTCGAACTTTCGTCAAGTTCCTTGAAAACTTTCAAGACTTTCCATCGAAACTTTTCGAAATTAATAGCGGTTTGAAGCCATTTCTTCGAACCTTCGTCTAGTTCCTCGAAAACTTTCAAGACTTTCCATCGAAACTGTTCGAAAATAGGAAGAAATTAATTACTCGTGGCACGAAACCTTACGCAAAACATATTTATACCACGTTTCCCTCTATCCGATAGCCAAAACTGTACCGTTTATTTATTTAACAATTTTTGGGAACTTTAAAAAAAGAAAACTTTTGGTGCTCATTGGTGAAGAAAAATAAGAATTTCAGTCCAGTTTTTTTCTGGTGACCTCATCGTTCTCGTGATAAAGTGTTGCTTGGAAACTGAAATTTGCTGGTCTATTCTTCTGCTTTTGAAACATTGAACCTAAGTCAAATTATCTCATGGTTCTCTTGTGCTAGTTTCTAAAACTATCGAGGGTGCTTGGAAACTTATTAGCAACATCTCTTTTGGTTTGAGGGGTGAGTGAAAAAAAAACTTCTCAAGGTAGACAAAATTGAACGTGGTTGACATTTTGACAAGAACGTTGAGCGGTGACCGAGAGAATCGACACGTGCGAAATAGTGAGTGGACAGCGAGGAAACGTGACATTTTTCCCTTGCCTGACAGTCGCGAACTGCTTCAGTCGAGTAACTGTTAGGATAAAAACACAGACAGCATTATATACCTCGTGTGTTTGTGACAAATATACTTTTGTGCTTTCAGATCAGAAGGATTTTGGTCATCTTGTAATGTGTACTTGCTGAACGGCAGAAAACTTGTGTTGCAAAGCTGACACAGGCACGCAGTGAGAATTATAAAATTCCTGTCAGCTAACACAGGGTGAATATTTGAGCGATTTCTTCCCATCCTGGTTTTCTGTGCTTCAAAACCCGGTCTTTATATAAGCATCAGTGTTCTACCCAGGTCAGGCTCAGGACCCTTTGAAACAGTAGACTACGATAACACAATTGTGTTCCAAAGTGAGCTCATTAGAAAAAAATCGTAAAATATATAAACACACACGCACGCTTTCCGACTGTCAGTTGTTCTCCCAGTTGAAGAAATGACCGGCAGGGATCACTCGAGCGAGGGGAGGTCCGCGAGCGTGACGTCATCGTCCTCGCCTTCCCAGCAACCACCGCAGCAGCAAGAATCGGGTAGCCACGGCAACCCGAAGGAGTGCAACGAATCGGGCGGGGACGAGCGGGGCGGTTGCCAACAACAGCAGCAACAGCGCCAGTCGGAGGCTCCGAGGAGCTCCGGTAGACCGAACAGGACGGCGGAACCGGAAAACAGGGTGGCCAACTTCGGGAATGCGTCGTCCGGTACGGGTGGCACCGCGACAGCTCCCGGTCCGGCCAGAAGAGGCGGTCACAAGCTCCCCAAGAAGGCTTACATCCTGAGCGAGGCGCTCAACAAGCAGTTGGACGGCTCACAGCAGGGCGGCCAAGCTTCTAACGGAGATCAGGCGAAGCAGACGTCCTCCGCGGAGGTCAGGGGAGCAAACCGAACCGCCAGCAACAACGACGGCACGGCGCTTAAAAACTCCTCCCTGAAGAAGAAGTTGCTCGAGGTTGCCAGCTTGGGCGAGGGCGGGTCGCAGAGGGGAGGCGACGCCACCGCGCAGCAGCAACGGGGCGGAAACGTGGCAACCCCGCGTGACTCTCCGTCGTCCTCCACCAATGGGGGGTCCAAATCCGAAAGCCAGGCCAATCAGGGATACCCCACCTCGCCCGTCGTGAAGAGGGAGACATCGCCCTCCTTATCTGTGACCCAGGTGGACAAAATAAGCTCCGTCAGCTACCAAAACGATTCATCGTCCAGCTGCGACGCCGTGGTCCAGGGAGGAGCACAGACCGAGGCTTTTCCCCCTCAGGGACCGATCAGGCCAGCCTCCGTTGACAGGAACAACAGTTCCGGCAGCGAGACCAACTCGCCCACGTCTGCGTACGAGATGCCCTTCCAGGTCAAGTGCGAGACCGACTCCGAAGACAACAGTCGCATGTCCACGAACAGCGGAGACATAACCTCGACCATGTCCTGCAGAGATCCGTATCCGCCTCCCCAGGAACCCGAACACCTGGCAAAACCGCCCGTGACACCGGCACAGAGGAAGCACCACCCTAATCAGTACCACGCACAGCAGGTGCAAGCCCTTCACCAGGACCAGGGCGGTGTCCGGGGTTGCTACGTGGAGGAGCTCAGCATCCAGGCCCAGCCCGGCAGCAGGGGGCCCTCGCCGGCCAGGTCCGTCTCCCTGGTCAAGCTTGAAGACCCGAGACTGACCTCCGGCCAGGATTGCTACCGAACTTCTACAATAAGGGAGGGCTACCCAGGACAGGTCACTGGACCCGTGCTCTGCGACCCGCGGAAGAAGCCTCAGCCCCCGGAGGACTTGCAGTACGTCCCGAAGGCGCCAATAACATCCAGTTCGTCCCCATCTTATTTCGCGGACGGTCCACTCGGCAGGCAGTCGGATTATCAAGGTTTCCAGAAGCTCCCCCAGTCCGCTCCGACCTCCACCCTGGGGTTCGCCAAGCAGGGAGCCTCGCAGGGAGCGAGGGGCGTCTCGCAGGGCGCGAGAGGCGGCGGGGCAGTGTGTCCCGGCCCACACGCGGGGCGACAGTCGAAGTCTTCTGATTGCATGCGTCCGCCGACGCAGCTGCCGCCGTCGCTGGCGTCGCTGCCGGGCGCCGGACACTGTCCACCCTCGTCGTCATCCTCATCGTCCACTTCGATGAGGCCGCCACCTCCGCCTCCGCAGCACAAGTCCAAGGCGGACAAGGGACACCACGGTGGACACCACGGGAACCACCAGCAAGAGGAACCATCCAGCTCCATTCCGGATTTAGGTGAGTGCTATATACTTTATTCCAGAACCTATATGTGAGCCAGAAGGCGCAGAATATGTGCAGAATCGGAATGGGCCGTTATAGGTTGGGGAGTGCCACAGTGATGCCGACTATCACCGTTGCTTTTTCAGGTGGAATCTGCACTTTTTTGCATTGCAATACAAATGAAAATGACAAATCAGGAATCTCTTTTTAGGCATTGCCTGTATTTAGAAATACTCGTAGACAAATTAAGTTACAAATAGCTGAGAAATTATAAAAAAACTACAAACCACATAAAATGCAAACATTTGCACGAAAAAAGATATAAGTTTTGCTTGTTCTCGTCTGTCCTGCGTACAGTTAATAATGAGTGTGTACCATACAATTTACAAAAAAAATATGTAGATTTTCTACATTAAGTAACCATCTTTTTTCTCTGTTCAGAAAAAAATCTCAAGGGATTACTCCCCTCATATTATCTGATTAAATGAGACAGTATTTTGGCTCTAAATAGATAAATGAGCATTTGTATGAGGTAAAATATTACTTGGGCAAAATTGAATTTAACGCGAAACGTATCACCAACGTGAACCACAGGGATAAAATTTACTTTCACCAACAGGCACCACGTAATAGGTATGCTGCAAATTTACACAAACCAAAAAAAATAATTTAATACAATTTTTTTTCATTATCACAACATTTTCCAAAAAGCTGTCTGTTTGCGGAATTCTAGACAACAGATTTTGGCAACGCGATAACAATCAGTAATATATAATCATTGTACACTCAATGAATGTGGATGTACTTAACGCTTAATTATTGAATCGTTTAGTACGCGGGAGGATTCCATGTCATAGTTTATATTATTATAAGAAAGATTTCTAGGAATCATTAACCCTTTGAGTGCGGAAAGACGTGATATCACGTCGTGGTTGTCTTTACGCTGGTGCTGATGACGTGATATCACGTCAAGGGTACCGTGAGAGTTCCAGCTTTCAGTAAGTAACTTTCACTAGGCCCCTTAGTGAAAGCTGGAACTCTCACGGTACCCTTGACGTGATATCACGTCATACCGCACTCAAAGGGTTAAGGCACACTGGTGTTTGTGAAAAATGTTTCTTCCCCTAGTCCATTTTTCGCATTTGTGACATCGTTTCGATTTTAGTGCCGTAATCGTGAGGATGAGAAAAGTAACTCTCCCGACGATCGAGATACTAACTTCTTCTATCGGTATCGGACTTCAGGTAACGAGTATCGGTTTGATGGGTAATGAGTATCTTCCACCGGCGCACAGTCGTCTGAATACCCTCATTTCCCGGACAAAAGTCCCCTTTTCGAATATGATGCGTGTTCCTCAAATTGGAGTTCAAATTGTTGTTTAATGTTCATCCCAAGTAAAAAAAAAGAAATTTTTTATGTCCATCTTCAACTGTTCCGATGCTACAGACCTGAGAATATCGATAGTTTTCGTCAACTCACGCGAGAAAAATCTCATTCGAGTTGTAGATAAAGAGCTAGTAGCGTAAAAAGTACCTATTTGAGCTATGTAAATAAAAGCCTATTGTACAATCAATCGATTAGACCTATCGATAGCGTATAATGAGGGCGAATGGTGAAGTAACGAGTGGATGATTTTGCGTACTTAGGTAAGATGTATGCGAAAGATGGACGAATAGATGAGGAGATAAAGAGACGTGCGAATGCTGGAAGGAAAGTGGTACAGGTATAGCATGTGGAGCATATCAAAGGAATGAGTGCCCGTCTTCTAAGGAAGCGAAGATCGCATAGTGTACATAAGTGTACTTCTCTCCACTTTGTAGTACAGCAGTGAAACATGGGTATGTCAGGATATAGACATATAAGAGTAGACTATAAACGCCGTGGGTATGAGTTATCTGAGGAGTGTTTGCAGCAAAAGTAGGATTGTATAGGGTCAGGAATGAGTGAGGGTAATTGAATGAATGTGGGTTTAGATGCTCCAGTAGTAATGGACATAGTATATGGAAGGAGTGTGCTTCGTTGGTTTGTGGTCATGTTGAGAGAATGGATGAGAGTCTAATAACGAAACGGATATATATACAAGAGTAGAATGAATGGTTGCGAGAGGTAGAGGTAGGCCCAGGAAGTTGTGGTTGAATGTGGTTGAAAGGAAATTCTTAGGAAGAGGAGGAATATTAGGAGTCTTAAAAACAGGAGGAGGTGTGTATGAAGCAGTGTATAATGGGGGTAAATGAGGCAAAAGAGGTTTATGGCAAAGATAGGTCAGTATGGAGGAAATTATTGAATCAGAGTTAGGTGTACAGATATGTATTAATGAGTGAAACATTTTAACTGTGCCTGCCCCGGAAGGGAACGGTGTGATTGGTATGTATGTACAGTTCACCACACTGTTCTTTTCATATTCGACTCAAATGTGATGTTTCTAGGCAGCTGACGATTACTCTCGAAACTCACGCTATCGAAAGGTGTAATCGATTGATTGTACTATCGACTTCCATTTAAATTGGTTTATTGGTCAGCGCACTACATACTATGGATGTGAAACTAAACTGATATTTTTTTCGTGTGAGTGGACGACAACAATCGAACCTCGCGCTATCGATAGATCTAATCCTTAGATTGTAGGATCGACTATAAATTTAATCATTTAAATACTTGTTACATTACTATTTATATATAGGCCGCACAAATGAGATTTTAGTCGAAATTGACAAAGTTGACAACTATTGAACCTCACGCTGTCGATTAGTCTAATCGATCTGTTGTAGGATCAACTTTTATTTGATTTGTTCAAATACTTTTTACGCCACTAGCTCTTTATCGAAAACTCATATGTGATTTTTCTCGTGCGAGTTGACGAAAACTATCGAATCTCACGCTATCGATAGGCCTAATCGATCGATTGAACGAAAAACTTTTATTGAATTTCTCAAATAGGTACGTTTTACGCTACTAGCTCTTTATCTACAACTCAAATGAGATTTTTCTCCTGCGAGTTGACGGAAACTATCGAACCTCACGCTACCAATAGGTCTAATCGATCGAATGTACGAACAACTTTTATGAAATAGCTCAAATAGGTCACGCTATCGATTGGTGGAATCGATCAATTTTATGAATTACTTTTATTAAATAGCTCAAATAAGTACTTTTTACACTACTGGCTCTTTATCTACAACTCAAATGAGTTTTTTCTCGTGCGTGTTGACGAAAACTAACGAACCGCATGCTACCAATAGCTCTAATCGATCGAGTGTACGAACAACGTTTATGAAATAGCTCAAATAGGTCACGCTATCGATAGGTGTAATCGATCGATTTTATGAATTACTTTTATTAAATAGCTCAAATAAGTACATTTTACGCTACTGACTCTTTATCTACAACTCAAATGAGATTTTTCTCGTGCGAGTTGACGAAAACTATCGAATCTCACGCTATCGATAGGCCTAATCGATCGATTGAACGAAAAACTTTTATTGAATTTCTCAAATAGGTACGTTTTACGCTACTAGCTCTTTATCTACAACTCAAATGAGATTTTTCTCGTGCGAGTTGACGAAAACTATCGAATCTCACGCTATCGATAGGCCTAATCGATCGATTGAACGAAAAACTTTTATTGAATTTCTCAAATAGGTACGTTTTACGCTACTAGCTCTTTATCTACAACTCAAATGAGATTTTTCTCCTGCGAGTTGACTTAAACTATCGAACCTCACGCTACCAATAGGTCTAATCGATCGAATGTACGAACAACTTTTATGAAATAGCTCAAATAGGTCACGCTATCGATTGGTGCAATCGATTAATTTTATGAATTACTTTTATTAAATAGCTCAAATAAGTACTTTTTACGCTACTGGCTCTTTATCTACAACTCAAATGAGTTTTTTCTCGTGCGTGTTGACGAAAACTAACGAACCGCATGCTACCAATAGCTCTAATCGATCGAGTGTACGAACAACGTTTATGAAATAGCTCAAATAGGTCACGCTATCGATAGGTGTAATCGATCGATTTTATGAATTACTTTTATTAAATAGCTCAAATAAGTACATTTTACGCTACTGACTCTCTATCTACTACTCAAATGAGATTTTTCTCGTGCGAGTTGACGAAAACTATCGAACCTCACGCTATCGATTGGTGTAATCGATCGATTTTATGAATTACTTTTATTAAATAGCGCAATGAGGTACTTTTTACGCAGCTAGCTCTTTATCTACAACTCAAACGAGATTTTTCTCGTGAGAGTTGACGAAAACTATCGATCCTCACGCTATCGATAAGCCTAATCGATCGATTGTACGAATAACTTTTATTGAACTGCTCAAATAGGTACTTTTAACGCTACTACCTCTTTATATACAACTCGAATGAGATTTTTCTCGTGCGAGTTGACGATAACTATCGATCCTCACGCTATCGATAGGTCTAATCGATCGATTTCACGAACAACTTTCCCCGAGTTGATCTGCTCTGATTGTTCGGAAATTCACAATCGGTACCAGAGTCACTGGGTGACTAGTTCTCTCCTCCTCCGGCATATCCTCCGGTGTAATGCGAGCATATATTTTACGCGCCCCTCGTCTTTTTATTCCGGGCGCCCGGAGTTGATTTTTCCGGACGGACTCGACTTTCACTTTTTCCCCTTCTCCTCCGGGAGAGAGAAACGGGCCAAGGTTAACACTTCCCCTCCCTTCCTCCTCCACTTCGCCTCTCCACTCCGGCGGTCGGCTCCGGGCGCGGTCGCCATGGCAACCGCCCCTAATCCCTCTATACATATCGCTGACTGCGTTCCCCTCACCCCTCAACCCACCTTCCCACAATCCCTTGCGTCGATCGGATTCCCAACGGAAAAATAGTAACGTTGCGCGTGAGCCTTGGATATTAGCAACTACAGATTGATCTCTACTCAGTTTGTTGCTACTTTTAAGGCAGTCCGTACCCTACTACTTCAGTCAAAATTCAACTAAAAATGTCAGAAGTAAAGATATTTAAATAAATTTTAAACCATGAATAATAATTTTAATATTCTCTGGAATTTATTGAAATGCATGGCGTCTAAAAAACGTAGTAAGCAATATTTTAAATAAAAAAACATTAAGGTTGATCTCTGTTTTTCGCTCCTTTTTTGGAGACTTCTAAGACTAACTACGCTAGTCAAATATAAGTTAAAAAAGTCAGGAGTAAAAAAAACTATCAAAATAATTTATCATCGATTTATAAGTGTAATACATTCTGGATATTATTGAAATATATCCTGGAGTAATAATTACTGAAATATATTTAAGTAAATAATAATATTTCCATTGATTCATGCTTGTTACTCCTTTTAAGACCGTACTTAGCCAACCACTTTGGTAAAAAGTTCGATACAAACGTCAGAATAAAAAAAATAATGAGATAACTTATCAGTGATGAATAATTGCCGTAAGTATAGGAAATTGTTGTAGTCATTAAAACTGGATTAGTAATATTTAAAAATTAAATAATATTTGGTGTGATTTATTTTTGTTATTTCTGTTAAGGCTGATCACAGCTTACTACGCAAGTTTATAAATAACAGCGAACGTCAGAATTAATAAAAATGAAAATTATTCAGCATGGAAGGATAAATGTGATACATTCTGAATATAATTGAAATGTATCCAGGTTTGAAATTATACATTTCAAACAGAAACATAATGCATGGCAAAATACAGTGATACATTAATGTAACACAGAGACACATTGCAGAAACTCACAAAATATGCTCCAAGGAAATGCGTTGCATAAATAAAATACAGAAATATAATACAGAGGTAAAATACAGAAATGTAATACAGAGATACAATACATGAATGGAATACAGATACACATTACGGAAAGACATTACATCTTCACTCGAAGGAAATACATCACATAAATTCCCTCAATGACAATATAGAAGTAAAATACTCTAATACATACAGGAATATTGTAGTATTTATTTGTCAATATATTTTTCAAGAGTTATTTGCCGAAGATTTAGAACAGATTTGGATAGCAGATGTTTTTCGCTTTACATCCGCTAATTGGTCCATTCTGTCGTGTTCATTAACGTATTTATTCCTGCTCATATAAATGATGAACAAAATGGGGCGGATTATGCTACCCTGTGGTACTCCTAGTTAAAATTTCCTACTATTAAAGTAGAATTATGTCAAGATACATTACCACATATATATGAAATCGAAAAATGAGATTAGAGATATGAAAAGGAAATTAAGGAAAGAGGAGGGCGAACCAATATGGTCGTCATTCTGGTTGTCACGGTCACAGTTCGATGACGAAATGCCCACTCCGTCTTGCTAGTTTGTCCCCGACATGGCGTCTTAGAAGCGCCGCAACACTTTGTCCGTTGCGCAGCATCCGGTTGCCATGGGAGACGCGCAAGAGCCGCGTCTCTCCTCTGCGGGTCCAGGCATCTCCACGCCGCCCGCCTCTCCCCACTCCCCCAAACCCCATCTCTCCTCCCGACAAAGGGATCGGCTCGCCCGAGAATTCCCAACCTGCCCTCATCTCGCCCCGGCGCCTTGTCGCGTGGCCTTGACCCCGCGCGGGGAGGCGCCATCACAGTTCGCCACCAAGAGGCGCCACTCTACCGCTCTGGAGCCTGGGGGGGTTGTGTCTGAACCGATCGAGATAATCTCGACCACGGAACTTAGGAATCACGTGGTACAATCACGAAAGGGTTCGAGATTTTGGCGTCTTCGAACCACTCGCAAAAATCTCAATTAACCTGTCCGATCGAGTTTTTCTCGCGGTTTTACTGTAAATGGATTTCTATATCCCGATTTTAGCCACAATAAACGACTTATTTGACGATGAATATAGCCATTCGAGTGTGTAAAATTCATCAAAATCTCCAAACATTCGTTGCAGTACCACGTGACCCCTTAGTTACGTAGTCGGGATCATCTCTAGCGATTCAAACACACCCCCCCCTGGAGGCGCTTGGGAGGAAAGGGATGCTCGTATAAATGGACGTCTTTATTCCTGCAAAGCGAGGAGTTATTTATATAAATGATGAAGAAAAGAATGCGTGCAAGAATAAGGTAGTTGTTTTTCATGAGGAGAATGGGGAAAATAACTGTGTGATGAGGGCGAATGGTGAAGTAATTGAACGAGTGAATGGTTTTATGTACTTAGGTAAGATGTTTGAGAAAGATGGACGGATAGATGAGGAGATGAAGAGACGTGTGGATGCTGGAAGGAAAGTGGTAGGTAGCATGTGGAGCATATCAAAGGAATGAGTGCCTGTCTTCTAAGGAAGCGAAAATCGCCAGTGTACAAAGTGAACTTCTCTCAACTTTGTCGTATGCCAGTGAAACATGGGTATGTCAGGATATAGACAAGAGTAGACTAAACGCCGTGGGTATGAGTATTTCGAGGAGTGTTTGCGGCAAAAATTATATGGATAGGGCCAGGAATTCATTCTTAGGAAGCGAAAATCGCCGTGTACAAAAGTGTACTTCTCCCCACTTTGTTGTATGGTAGTGAAACATGGGTATGTCTGGAAAAACTTGTGAGAAGACTAATCGCCGTGTGTATGAGTTTTCTGCAGAAAGTTTGCGGCGAGAATAGGATGGATAGGGTGAGGAATGAGTGAGGGTAATTAAATGAATGTGGATTAGATGCTCCAGTAGTAATGGACATAGTATATGGAAGGAGTGTACTTCGTTGGTTTCGTCATGTTGAGAGAATGGATGAGAGTCGAATTACGAAACATATATATGTATGAGAGTAGAATGAATGGTGCGAGAGGAAGAGGTAGGCCGAGAAAGTTGTGGTTGAATGTGGTTGAAAGGAAATTCTAAGGAAGAAGAGGAATATTAAGGAGTCTTAAAAACAGGAGAAGGCGTGTATGAAGCAGTGTATATGGGGGTAAATAAAGCAAAAGAGGTTTATGGCAAGGATAGGTCAGAATGGAAGAAATTATTGAAGCAGAGTTAGGTGTACAAATATGTATGTATGAGTGAAACTAAGTGACTTTGCTTAGCAAGGAAGGGAACGGCGTGATTGGTATGTATGTATGTATGAAGAAAAGGGGGCGTATTACACTTCCCTGTGGTACCCTGAGTTAAAAATTCTACTTCTACATAATACCCTGCGATACGCCGCGTTGGCGTGTGACCGGCAGATGTTAGGACACCATCCGTGTATATGTTTAAGTTTTAGGATGTTGAAATGTGACTCGTATTATGGGAGCGTATTAAGCGGAGCTCAGTTTTTATAAAATGCTCGCTTATTTCGCGCGGAAAGAACGAATTTTTGTGTTGCTTACCTCTTAATGGGGAAGTATATCTCTTATTGTATCGCTTCCGTCCTACCGAGAGATGTAGTGAGGTGTCATGATAATATTCTCTGTGTCGCTCTTAAACGCACTACTTCTGAATTATATTCAAACAATCTAAGCCTAGCGTGTAGCCTCCGAGTCCCTCTAGGGGCTCCCACCTAAATCCCCCTAAAATTTCAGAAATACTTTTCATTAGCCGTAATTACTCGACGTGCCACTTTCTAAGGCGTCACTTGGGCTGAAAGGCCATAAAAAAAGGTTTCCTTGGTTCTACTGGCCTTCTAATTTTTTTGAGAAATGGGAGAGATTAGCGTTTTGTGCTGAACTGTACAGACCACGGCCGCATTTGCAACATTGCAGTTCTTCCTACCCTGGATTTAAAATTCCATAATGGAGCTACTCAATAGCTATGTTCGCTCGTATTGAAATTTTTGACCAATCGTGCCGCATTTCTTGGAATTTTATTGATTTTTTGGTTAAATCTTTATGACCAGGGTCCCTAATGCGCACGGCGTATTTGAGGTGTGGCCTAAAGTAGCATCTCTCTTTTATTTTTTCATCCTAAGACCTTCCTACTATACGCTTAACAAAACCTAGTTCCTTTAATGTTGTACCGCATATATTAGTGTGTTCCCAACTACATAGCAGAAGTATTGGATGCATCAGCTAAGAGCTTATTATTACTATAACCCGTGCAGTTATATTTGTCTATCGAATATGATCAGAATTCCAAGTATTTCAATAAAAATATCCCCTTTTGTCTATAATATGTCCCAATTTTTTTCAAGCCAGAAATTTCGTCTTTCTGGGAAAAGTAAAGGCTAAATATATGGCATGGGAAGAGATACTTTTGGTTTTAGCCAGAGATACATCGCACACTTAATGTAATGACGCATAAATTTGCTGAATTTTCTGAACGTCTCGTATTTAAGAGTGAACCACATTAAAATGGCCCAACCGATCCTTGGAAATAAGTTCAGATTCGTTCATTTATTCTTATGGAAAAATAAGAATTATTTTATTGATATTTATTTCATAGTAAAATTCCAAAAAAGTATAAATTCAATTAAATATTTTATTTAAGCAAACTCTTCGATTGGACCAAAATTGAGCATGGTCGATTTACATGCTCCGTCGTCCCATGATAATAAAAAGTTCTCATTAAAAAGGTGATCGCGGATTAATGGGAGTTTTTTGTTCTCTGATTATGGTTATAAATAGCCAGCGTGTTCCCCATCAGCTATTGCAGGATTAAAAAAATGTACTTTTTAATTAACTTGGTATTCAAAATTTGCTTCGACTCGATTAGTCTGGGTGTAACCAATATAATCCGGCCTATTTGAGGAAATTCCCACGCGAGGGTACGCTAGCTCCATCTCTTGATCGATCGGGGGAACCCACGTCTTTTCCCTTTTCACGGGGTCAAACGTTGACCTCCCACTTTCCCTCTCTGTCGTCATTCCGAGACCGGCGAAAAAAATGGGATAGCTGTGCGAATGTTTTCGCAGAAGTGCGCCGTGCGCGACCACTCTACCTTCTGAAATCCACAAATACTGCGATGAATTAGGCGGAAAAAATATGAAATAACCCAAGGTACTTTTAATATAGGATGGAAATTTTGTAGTATCCCTCTACGTAACTGAAATAAAACTTGTTGAATAAATTCTCATCCTATGAATTCTAGTTACTGGCTAAAAATAATGCTTACACTACACAAAGCAGAAGGGTCTTTTACTACTTTTTTCTGTAATATTTTAGTAGCAGATTATCTGTCAGTTCCTCGGTAACCACAATGAAGTTCTTTCAGAACAGGTTTGTTTCAGGGCAAAGCAGAGAATATCATTTTGACCCCAAACATGATCTCTAGTTCCGACGGATGTGATAAAATAAGAAAGATACACTCTCGAACAGATGGATAAATAAATTCGTTTCTTCCTCGAACAATAAGTTTTTTTCATGAAAAAAACTGTGCTCTAATGAAATCAGTGTCATAATTCACTTCACCATTTCACATAGCAAAATCCTAGCCTTAACAATTCTACAGGACTGTTGTCCTAGTATCCACTGCTACATTCTCATGCGGCGGCTTGCAGGACAGTTGTAGGTTTGGAACATCTAAAGTCCGTTTATTACATCATAATTATTTACTGCGCTGTAGTAAATTCAAGTATGTCCCACTACCTTGACTTGTTAAACGAAGACATTCATTTTTGACCTATTTCTGGTGTAAAAATGCATTAAAAATGTTTTTAAAAACATTTTATGTAGCATAAATGTAATCATTAATATCGTTTGCAGGGCAGTTTTAGGTCTGGAACATGTAAATTCCGTTTATTACATCATAATTATTTACTGAGTTGTAATAAATTCAAGTATGTCCCACTGCCTTGACGTTGTTATACGAAGACATTCATTTTTGACCTATTTTTTGGTATTAAAATGCATTAAAAATGTTTTTAAAAACATTTTATGTAGCATAAATGTAATCATCAATAACGTTTTCGACCATTTCGGATAAATATATCAACAAGGTGCTTGAATTGTTGTCACTTATCTATTTCTCTCATAGCGAATGTTCTCCAAATTTTTTGAGATCATTGAGCTCATTCATATAGATTCATCATTAAAGGTGGTGGTTAAATGTTTAGGGTAAATGAAATAGGGTCCTGATTTGATCGGGTGAAATGAACCAGGTTCGGGGTTTAAACATTGAACATGGGGATTTATGCTTTCAATGAGTTTGTGTAAAAACTGTTGTATGATAGAAGATATGTTTATGTTGGGAATATGGCGTTTTCTTTGATTAATATTCTGAATATTCTGTAACTAAATTCATGTGCGTAAGTCGGATTCCCTTTCGCGAATCCTCGGAACCTTGGCAACCTCCCCTACCGACCCCCTCCCCTCTATTCCCGTTCCACCTCTCTCTTCCGCCCCCCCCCCCCGCCTCCCGCCCCTGCTCTCCCTCCCGTGACGTCAGCGGTGAAAGTGAGAGCACAAGAGTCCGCCTCCGCGAATCCAGTCGGCGGTGGTTTAGGTCATGTGAGGCGGCGGGCGGGTTATGTGAGCCAAACGGCCGCCGGGGCACTGGGACCTCAGTTAGCCCGGCCATGCAGGGAGTCGGGAGTGGGGGGTGCCTCAAAGCACTATCCCCGGGCCCTTTCGCCTTCTGCAGAGCCTCAGCGGGTCATAAGTTCAAGGCCGCCTCCTCGCCTCATCCCAAATTCGCCCCAGCGACCGAGAGAGGGAGAGAGCGATTTCGCCATGGCGAAACGAGATTCCCCCCCCCTCCCGGTTGCCACGGCAACGGGTCTATGCTCCCTTCAAACATATATATATATATAAACTGCTATATGTGTGCGTGGGCGTGGTACATTGCCCGGGCAACAAAAGCGTTTCTCTTCATTTTTTTCTTCCATGCTGGGAGGAAAAAGGGTGCGAATTCTGGCGAAGTCGTTACCCCTAGGGTATGCGATGATGCTATTCACGTTCGCGTATTACCTTGAGTGGTGATAGAGTGGCATATGGCAGGGTGTTTCAGGTCTATTGAGGTAGATGGAATGAGAAATACCTCGTCTAATTTAAGTCTGAAGACAGGAATAGCCACCATTGTGTAATACTGCTCCTCTCTTCTTTCCTTTATTTTGATGAAACGCATCAGAATGGACGAATTTGCGGATATTAAGCCAGAATATCAACCATTTGTTTGAAATTAAAGGCGAGTAATTATGTAACAATTGCGTTGGCTACTTAGTGCTATAGAGTCAACTCGATATTGCTATTGTAATCACTGGGAATTTGGATATTTTTATATGCCTTTATTTACCTCACTTTTCCATGGATCGTGGATACATGTTTCCATGGTTACCACTTCATTTTACCATCTATAGTTACCACTTCATTCGCTCAAGAATGTGAATGGAATTGGCAGAGTGTTGAAGCATCCAACTCTCGTTCCACATGCCATTCGTAGTCGTCACGTGGATTCCACCGGCTGGAGCATTTATTTCTAGTCAGCAGCAGTCCTGGTTAATAACATTTTTATGAAACAACTTGTTTTATAAACATTCTATCAACTAGGACTAAATGGTAAAAAAATGAAAATTAAAAACAGAATTTTAAAGCATGCTTTTCTGAAAACAATTGTTGAAAAATAAAACAAAATCTTAACATCGTGCAAAAAAAAAGAAAAAAAAATAACATTTTCTCAAGTGAATTGAAATTTTTGCCTAAGACTAGAATTAATTGAATTCAATCCAGGGAAATTTAGCCGCACAATTTACACGACCGCGACGAAAAGAACAAGGGGCGCGACCTTGTACACATATTTACCACACCTTTGCTTAAGTTCATTCAAAAATTGTCTAAAAATTGTGAATCGAAGCTCTTCTTTTTCATTGAACAAAAAAAATCTTCATAAATCTTCGAACGAAAGGTGTTTATTTATTTATTTTTTGCTTGCCGGACGATTCTGTTGGCCCGTATGATAAACTTTGCAGTGCGACCACTCACCATGTTATTTATTTCTTTTGAGTCGTTTTGTTAATATTTCACTATGTGAATTTACCCTCCGATACAGCCATGTTTGCATACTAACTAGGTCAAAAAGTTCTTGATCGAATGCGTTTCTTCTCTTTCACATTAAATGTGGAGTGGTGAAATTCTTCCATTAGATGTTTGGCGAAATAAGACTTCGGGTCTCTGTTCACCAAACACCTTTTGTGTTCCGACACCCTGGTTAAAAAATTTTTCTACCAGTTTGACCGACATAAACACTACCACATGTGTCACACTTAAGTTCATAAACTCCCGATTTTAGCAGGGGGTCAAAAGGATCTTTGGCATTATTGAATATTGTTCCCAGAGTTCTTGGAGTGTAAAGGAGTAACCACTCACCGAATTGTTCACTTCCATCGGAAGATGTTGGCAACAATCGGAAGCGAATATCTCTCAGGAGGCGGTCCCCGAGCCATACCGTGTATAACATGGCGCCTTTTGTAAGGAACGGGCTAATACTGAGGAAAGGTTTTGCTTCACCCTACCATTACAGTCCGAACAAAATATATAGAGTCTGGATCATAAACTAGTAAAGTCAGGTAGGGTCTTTTATTTGCTCGGGAGATTCGCGTGTTTCTTCAGAATTTCCCAAGATATCCACTGGTCCTCAATGAAGCAAACAGCCTTTAAAATTTGTATGCCACCTCAAATAATCTTCAAAGAATTTGCAATACAGCTATCATGAATTCAACATTTTGGTATCTACTTGATGCTCTATGAACACTAATAGAGCCATCATCAGATCATGCCATTCATGCCATTCATAAATCATGGAGATCATGCCATTCTTAAAACGTATATAAATTTTCATGTAGTTAGCTTTATAAACAAGTGACTTATTGCAACAATTACAATGACCTCATTTTCTATCCCTGACGACGCTGTAAACTCCTACTGGGTGAGGTTTTTTAACATTTACAACAGCTCTCTGTTACCTGTAATGTATGATATGTCTTATAAACTTTGCCATGCGGCCACTCACTATGGTATTCATTTGTTTTTAGCCGTCTTGTTGATTTTTGCCATTGAACTTAAGCTGTGTCCCGATTCGCCATTTAGGCAGCTAAATCGGCAGTTTTAAGGAGGACGCCATCTTCAAGTGTGTCCCAATTCGTTATGCATCATGGGGGGAGCGGATTTAGGAGCCTTTCTCAGGGGTGAAATTAAGGGTAGATGGAGACGGATCCTAAATCCGCCTCCATATTGAATTTCCCATCATGCAAAGCGCAGCATGCGTCGTACAAGGAAACTCGTACGCAAGGAAGTAGTTGAAAAGTGGCCAAACATGGCCGACAAGTATTTTGTCTATAAGTGAGAGAATTCTCTAATATTTTGCAACCAAACACCCGACTACAAAAGAAAAATTCTACTTAGTACACTTAAAAAAAACGAATATAAATCCCAGAACACCGACACAAACTTAAATACCCCGAAAACTAAAAAACTAACGAATCTCCAGACAACGAAATGGATGGAAAATAATGTAATTTCACTTTCCAAATCTCACAACGCATACGAAGGTAGCCAAAAGGCGACAAAAATGTCTCAATTTCAGGCTTCATTTGTTTCATTCAGTCCTTAATTAATTACTCACATGTTTTTTATTCGTTTCCAGCTCGGTAGACGGCAACACTAGCGAAGGATGTCCCAAATCAAGCTCCCTCAGCGAAAGGCCTCTAAATATTTAGGTAGCCAACCGCATCCTCCCTAATGCCTAACGAATTGGGGCACGGCTTTACATTCCAACACAGCCATATTTTGAATACGGTCCTTTTATTTTGATTGCCGGACAATTCTGTCTGTCCGCGGAATCACGATAGGCTGCTGAGCCTGTCATCAGGTTTTCTAGGCAAAAAGAACTTGACACACATCCATACCCTGGGTGGCGGAAAAACCCACCCAGGCGGGATTCGAACCCGCGACCCTCGGCATAGCAGGCGAGGTCTTTACCCGGGCCGCCACCGGGGCCGGTATTGATATATCGATAATATGGAAGAGCGCACCACGCTTTTCGTTGGTGTCTTGTTATTGTGTGGAAACTTTCCTTGAGATGGATTTAACTATTTCCATTATATGCACTGGGCTTAATTTTCATTCACCAGAGAAAATGTTATTATTTTGGTACGATGTAATGGCGTTTCTCTTTTTTTTAAATATTTATACTCACAACCCCGAAAACAGCACAACAAAGGCCTTTTACAACGGGTTTTTTTAGCATTAACAATAGACGAACACGCACACCCATGTCCTGGGCAGATAATATTCTACCCAGGCGAGACTCGAACCCGCGACCCTAAGGTTAGCAGGCGAGGACTTTACCCCACAGCCACCGGGGCCGGGTTTTTTTTAAAAAGATTTTTGAACAATTTTTTTCAGGAAACAATGCTCAACATTGTTTTTTTTTCAATTTTTTTACTTAATTTAAATATTTAAATTAAATTAATTATAAATTAAATTTAATAAAGTTGAAATTAATTAAATAAATTAGGTAAATTATATTATTATTATTATTATTATTAAATTTAGGTCTCAGTGAGTTACTAGATGAACTCATAAGTTTAAAAAAATAATTTGCAGCTAGAATGAAATATGTGACCTATATGGCTGTCAACAATCTGTCTTTACTTCATCCGTCCGGAGTGATTGCATATTTGCGAGATTATGCTATGGGACTTCAATTGTTTGTATTCTCCCCTCTCTGTACGACTTGTACATTCGGCTTTTCTCTTCCGCATACAAGGATTGTTTTGTCTTCGTCTTCCGTGTCTTTCGTGTTGTGTTCCTGGAGAACTTTGAGAACCCTTTGAAGAACCCTTTGAAGTACCCGTGTTTGAGAACCCTTTGAAGATCGTCATGATTTCCTACGGTGACTGCGATGTCATCTGCGAAGCGTTTATTTCTTCTCCGTCTGTCTTACGCCCGTATTCATAGTCGTATTCCTAGGGGTTACCTGGGTATCCCCTAGCCATGGTAACACCTAGGGGTCCCCTACGCTGAGCGATTCATAAACCTTACCTGGGTAACACACCCAGCTAGGGGACGCCTGGGTGAGAGATTTGGCATCAATCCCACACAAAAATACATATGAACGGTTCCGCTGAATGGTTATCGATGTTTTCGATGCTCATTTTTCACCGTAACCAAGCACGCTATCAACAATAATACAGTACACTGTTGCAAAATGTTGATGAAAAATGATTGAAGGAATATGAGAGAATGTTTATGATATTACTTAACCTTTTGAGTGCGGCATGACGTGAGATCACGTCATGGTTGTCTTAACGCTCGTGCTGATGACGTGATATAACGTCAAGGGTACCATGAGATTTCTAGCTTTCACTAGGGAACTTTACTAGGCCCTCTTGTGAAAGCTGGAACGCTCACGGTACCCTGACGTATTATAACGACATCAGCACCAGCGTAAAGACAAACATGACGTGATATCACGTCATGCCACACTCAAAGGGTTAAATATTTATGTAATTTGAATGGTGAGGAATACGAGGGTGGTTCAATAAGTACCCGTGTTTATAAACATAAGATGTTACTATGGAAATTTGTTGATATTATCGTGCACTGTCTTTAGTACAGTAGTATCAGTTTAACCCACGCGTGGGTAGCAGTACTGCGTTAGGGGAGCTTTGGGTAAGCTTCATGCCTTACCTAGGAAATCGACGGCCTGGAGGAGGGAAAGGGGACGGCGGTCCCCTGGGTAACGACTATGAATACCATTTCGGAGCCAAGGGGTTCCCCTACACCTGTAGGGACACCCAGGTAACGACTATGAATACGGCCCTTAATGTCTCTCAGTCCAATTTATTGTGGTTCTCTGTGTAAATGTGTTTTTTAAATTGTTGGCAATGACTGAAATAAAAAAATATTTGCTATATCTCTGAACCAACTGTGATGCCTTTATTGACTGTTGGCTGAGCCGCTAAATTGGCACCGCTGAAGAAGCAAATATATCTGTCACTTAATTCATCTTGAAGAAAGTTAGGGAAGCACGTGCACTCTCATAGATATGAGATGCAAAATGTCACCTTCCTGTGTTATTATTTTAATGGGTAATTCAAAAGAATTGTTCATTGAAAAATCCTGTCAAAAAGTGTGGGCTTAAAAAAAGTTGATTGAAAAAAACATGTGTTTTACCTCGAGCTTCTAAAAAAAAACGAAACTAATTTTTTTCCTAAAGCCTTCACAATGGAAGCGTGAATGAATGGGTCGGGTAATTTCGCCCGATGACCGCTGGTTCCTATAGCAAGTACCAGCAAGTGACACGTCAGGTTTTATCCTCTTCTTTACCACGCGCAATAGGTCAATCACATGAGCGCTTGATTCCTTACGGGTAACTGAATGAGGGGAGGAAGTTTAAAGGAATAAGTACCCGCGAATATCCCAATTCCCAATTTTCTCACGTTATCATAAAACAAATTAGCCACTGTCGCCGTCATAATGTTCAAGTTGCCAACAGTGGTACCTGATTGCTAACAGAATGATTAATCATCGGGGGAAACTTGACTTTGTCACAAAATAACTGAAATTCAAGCATGGCGGGTGAATTTTTTTTTTAAATTGCCATGAGAAAAATTCGGCCTGGACCGGGAATGGAACCAAGGACCTTTGGTTTGCCGGACCAATGCGCAGACCGCTACGCTATCCAGGCTTTCTAATTCCCATGGCAATTTTGGCGGATACAAGGCAACTAGATCTTAAGCCCTTGCGGTCCGTCAAAGATGCCAACGCAAGGGAGCAGAGGACTTCAAAGAATCGAACCACGGACCTTTGGTTTGCCGGACCAATGCGCAGACCTCTACGCTCTTCAGGCTTCCCATTCCCAATTCCCATGGCAATTTTGGAGGATACAAGGAAACTAGATCATAAGCCCTTGCGGTCCATCAAAGATGGCAACGCAAGGGAGAAGAGGACTCAAATTTTTCTCATGGGAATTTATTCACAAAATAACTGGATTTTTATGCCAAAAGCGGTCGATTCCTTATTTCTGGCCTTTTTTCCTGCCGCAAAAATTACAGAGCCACTTAATGGACATGTGGCTGGGGGTGGTAGGACACGAGCCATTTAAATCTGTAATATATTTGGAGGTGAAATTGTGATTTTCCCCATGGGAGTGTATTTGCAGGAGCTCGCATCTAAGGTAAAGGGAAGAGGAAAATCCATCAAGCTGATGAATGAGTCCATGTTAAACGAAAGAGTTAATTAAAACAGGCATTAGGAGGGAAATCAACAATAAAATAGCCTTGATAGACATTTCCACAAAAAATTTTGATTATAAAAAATACAAAAAACGAAAATTGTAGTTTTTTTACGTGGCGACTCTGTAGATTTGTAATTGGACGTTGACTATAAGCGCAGACTTGAGATTTAGCGAAGGAATCAATGTAAATTGTAATTTTTTTGGTTTCCTAGATGTGTTAGTTTTGAGTCGTAACGTAGACGAATTGTTGAATTTCACATTCAAAGTTCACAACAACATTCGTTTTCTCTCCTCAATTTCAACAAGGGAATTAATTCGCCTTAGTTTCTCTCCTCTCAGTACGACTTCTGCGTTCATATCCTCTCTTCCGCATACTAGGGTTTTAATCTCCATCCTAATTATGTTCGTGTTGTAGGAAGGCTCGCAGATGAAGTAGTAAAAGAGAGATGCTATACTTCGCTCTGGTTAGGCCACACCTCGAATACTCCGCGAGCTTTTTGGACCCTGAATATAAAAAGATCGAACATTAAAAAAATCAATAAAATACACAGATAATCTGCGAGCTTCGTTTACTTTTTGAGTGCGGCATGACGTGATTTGACGTTATGGTTGTCTTTACGCTGGTGCTGATGACGTGAAATCACGTCAAGGGTACCGTGAGTGTTCCGGCTTTCACAAGGAAACTTTCACAAGCCCCCCTAGCGAAAGCTGGAACCCTCACGGTACCCATGACGTGATATTACGTCATCAGCACCAGCGTGAAAAAATCATGACGTGATATCACGTCATGGCGCACTCAAAGGGTTAAATACTGCAGTACGAACGAACATAATAGTGCCTCACCTTTTAAAGGGATTTAGGTGGGTGCCCCTAGAGAGACTCGGAGGCTACACGCTAGGCTTTGCTCGCTTGAATGTAATTCAGAACTGGGGATCGGGTTGGTGCGGTGGCTAGAGTACTGGCAAACCTTACGGGCGGCCAGGGTTCGAATCCCTGCAGAGGAGGATGTTTTTCAGAGGAAACCCGATTCCTACTTGAGTGTCTTGTGGAGGGCACTCGAGCACAGTGCTCCGTCTGTCGGATGAGACGTCAAACCGTGGTCCCCTTGGCGCGTTTCGTTAAGGGCATGCTAATTCCGACGCCGGGTTTCTATCCACCCTTCCTCCCTGACCTATCCTTTATGGCACAAATAAACTAAGCTGTCGGTCGCCTCCCCAAATGCCCAATCCAATCCTAATTCAGAACTGGTGTGATTCTGAGCGACACAGAGAGAATGTTATCATGACTCCTCACTGCATCTCTAGGTCTGACAGATGCGATAAAATAAGAGAGATACACTGCCAGTAACGGATAGGTACTAAAACTCGTTATTTTAATAACAATAACCGGCCCGTATATAAAAACTGAGCTCCACGCAATACACTCCCATAATGCACGTCACCATAGTTAGTAGTTCTTGACGGAATCAGCTCTGATATAGTTTAAGTGACATCAGGTGTCCCGCAAGGAAGCGTTATTGGCCCACTTTTCTTCATTACATATATAAACGACCTCTGCTCCCGAATCAGCAATAAAATACGTTTATTTGCCGACGACGCTGTCATATACCGCGAAATTAGTGATCACTCTGACTTTGAAATTCTGTCATCGGACTTAAACAACGTTCATGCATGGAGCTAAGAGTGGGGACTGAAACTTAAACTGAGCAAATACACGGCGGTGCATTTCTTGCATAGGTCGTCCAACCATCCCCATGCATATGTCGTGGATGGCGTTAGCATAAATTAGACAACCACGACGTGATTTCACGTCATGCCGCACTCAAAAGAGTTAATAATGCCATGTAAATGTATTAAAAATTAAATCGTAGAAATCAATACGGCAGTCCACACGTACCTACAGTGTTAATGTCAGTATTTTTAGAAATAAATAGATATTACACGTAATTCTCCCGGAGAATCTGATTAATTTTGTTCCTGCACGATGTCCTACACGCTTGACTCAATAATATCACTGGGTCCTCACGTACCTACAGTGTTAATGTCAGTATTTTTAGAAATAAATAGATATTACACGTAATTCTCCCGGAGAATCTGATTAATTTTGTTCCTGCACGATGTCCTATACGCGTCACTCAATATTATCACTGGGTAAAGGAACAATCGAAGCCTTTTTTCGCCATCTCTTGGTCTCTCCGTGATAATAATTTTATAGACGATCCGCCACTCCCCCCTCCCGAGTCGAATTTCTACCGATTGACGCAAGCGATCCACTCTGCGCCAGCGCCGCGGGCGGCCGTGAGCTGGAATCACTTTCGTCGACACTTTCACTCGACGCTTTTGTGCGCTCTCGAGAGGAGGGAGCGGGAGGGGCGATGGCGAGAGAGAAACAAGGTCATTGCCGCCTCCTTCAGACCCGCCCCGCCCCGCCCCTCTTGGTGCGCGGCGGGAGGGGGAGGGACATGTTCCCCTTCCCCTTAGATTCCCCCGCCCCTCCGACGGACGTCGCTTTTGGAGGGGAAGGGAGGGGAGATTGATTCTCCCACTCGCTCACAGGGGGATCTTGGAGGGGAAACGCTCAGACCTTGCGATAGCATGGGATTGGGACGCCATAAACTATTGACTAGGATAATTATGCCCGTGGAAATTTGGTGGGAATATCACGTAATGTAGGAACGGGAAAAATGTGTCTACTAGGGCGTGTTGCAGGGGGTGTTAGGACACCAGCCGTGTAAATACATACGTTTTTTGGATATGAAATTGTGACGTGTATTATTGGAGTGTATTTTGTGGAGGTCAGTTTTTATAACATGATCGCTTATTGTTCGCGGAAAGAACGAGTATTTGTATCACCTATCTGTTGATGGCATCGTAATATCTCTTATAGTATCGCTTCTGTCTGCCCTAGAGATGTAGTGAGGCGTCATATATATATATTTTATAATCATATATAGTTTATATATAGTCATATATATAGTTTTTATAACATGATCGCCTATTGTTCGCGGAAATAACGAGTTATTGTATCACCTAACTGTTGATGGGAATGTAATATCTCTCCTATTTTATGGCATCTGTCTGACCTAGAGATGTAGTGAGGCGTCATGATAGTATTCTCTGCGTCGCTCTGAAACACGACCAGTTCTGAATCATATTCAAGCATCCTAAGCCTAGCATGCAGCCTCCGAGTCTCTCTAGGGGCTCCCACCTTAATCCCACTATCATTTGTGGGACACTGTAAATTCGCCCGTAATTATAGTTTTTCAACGAATCGCGCTGCTTTCCTGGTCCAACCAGAGCGAAGTGTAGCATCTCACGATGACTTTTTCATCCGAAGACCTTCCTGTTATATGCTGAATAAAATCTAGTTTCTTTTGCTGCGCATATGCTGTGCTGCATATGTACAGTATGTGTATTTTGTGGAGCTCAGTTTTCATTGTGATCGCTTATTGTGCGCGGAAAGAACGAGTAATTATATCTACCTATCTGTTGATGGGAATGTAATATCTCTCTTATTTTATCGCATCTGTCAGACCTAGAGATGTAGTTAGGCGTCATAATTATAGTCTTTGTGTTGCTCTGAAGAATATCTCTTCTGAAAAATATTGAAGCAACCTAAGCCTGGCTTGTAGCCTCCGAGTCTCTTTAGGGGCTCCCACCTTGATCCCTCTAAAACTTGTGAAACACAATTTTTTTCCTTGTAGCAGTACATAACAAAGCGTGCAGCTTGGGGAGATTGATTCTCCTACTCGCTCACAGGGGGATCTTTGAGGGGAAACGCTCAGACCTTGCGAAAGCATGGGATTGGGACACCATAAACTATTGTAATATAAACTAGGATAATTATGCCCGTGGAAATTCAGCGGGAGTATCACGTAATATAAGGAATGGACAAATGTGAAATTCATTCATCTACATGGGCGTGTTGCAGGGGGTGTTATGTCACCAGCCGTGTAAATACATAAGTTTTTTGGTAGATGATTTGGTGACGCGTATTATATGAGTGTATTTTGTGGAGGTCAGTTTTTATAACATGATCGCTTATTGTTCGCGAAAAGAACGAGTATTTGTATCACCTATCTGTTAATGGCAGCGTAATATCTCTTATAGTATCGCTTCTGTCTGACCTAGAGATGTAGGGAGGCGTCATGATAATATTCTCTGGGTGTCGCTCTGAAACACGACCAGTTCTGAATCATATTCAAGCATCCTAAGCCTAGCGCGCAGCCTCCGAGTCTCTCTAGGGGCTCCCACCTTAATTCCACTGACATTTGTGGGACACTGTAAATTCGCTCGTAATTATAGTTTTTCAACGAATCGCGCTGCTTTCCTGGTCCAACCAGAGCGAAGTGTAGCATCTCACGATGACTTTTTCATCCGAAGACCTTCCTGTTATATGCTGAACAAAATCTAGTTTCTTCTGCTGCGCATATGCTGTGCTGCATATGTACAGTATGTGTATTTTGTGGAGCTCAGTTTTCATTGTGATCGCTTATTGTGCGCGGAAAGAACGAATTTCTGTAGCACCTATCTGTGAATGTCAACGTAATATCTCTCCTAGTATCGCTTCTGTCTGACCTAGAGATGTAGTGAGGAGTCACGATGATAGCATGGGTTTGGGATACCATATTCTATTGACTATGATAATTATGCCCGTGGAAATTGTAATGATTAGCATACTATTTGTACATCGTTATGTTTAGCATCCTAACTTCTCTACGTAATGTTTGGGGGCTTTAAGGTACCCCGTTTTGTTTATCGTCCTTTTACGCCATGTATTGTTCAGCATTCTATTTGTACATCGTTGTGTTTAGCAACATAATTACTCTCCGTAATGTTTGGTGGCTTCTAATACCCCGTAATGTTTAGCGTCCTTGTACGCCATTTAAATTTTAGCCTCCTAAATACTACCCTTAAATCCGTAATGATTTGTAATTTGGAAATATCCAGTAGCTTTTATCATCCTAAATATGCGTCGTAAGCTTCCTCCTCCTAAACAAGCCCCTCTATGTTTAGTATATAGAACACGCCCCTTTTGCAAACTTGAAAAAGAAACAGCAATGGAAACCATATTGTTTATCCTTGTTCTTTCGAATGAGGCTGAAATGGAGGGGAAATGTTTTAAAATTAACTTACGCTTTGAATTCTGTTTTTTCCCCATTAATTTCTTCTCCCTGAAATCAATAAACAAAATGTCTTAGTAATCTTTCACAGTATTTTTATTTGTACGACCGGTTTCGTTGCATAGGCAACATCTTCAGGTGTGAGGATATCTGTGTGTCAGATGTCTTTGAAAAGTTACTGAGTCATTTTCATTGTTGATTTCATAATCGATTTTCACAAAGTTAAGCCCGAAACGATCGAGTTTTCACGTTGTTAGTTTTTTACGACATCTAAGTGTTTGTAATGCCTCATTTTGTAAATAACTAGCTGACCCGTGCAAATATTTCGCACAGTATGCAGCTTCTTCCTGTTTCTTCCTTCTTTTTTCCTGTTCTTCTACCTGTTTCTTCCCATGGACAATTATATGTTATTTATGTTTGTGTTAAATATATATAACGTAAACGGTAAACGGTCACACTGTTTGCATGTAGAATGTAAACAATCTAACTAAACGATGTGTTAATAGATGGCGCCCCTACAATCTTTTAAGCACGTAACCGTAGCCAACATATTAGTTGATTATATTGTCAACAGATGGCACTGTTCATTTTCGATAATTTATTTAAATTTTTTTAACAATAACTTAGGAAAAAACCATTTGTCTATTTTTCGTCAATAAAGGGGAACATAAGCTTTAAAACGATGATGTTTGAATTATTGATTTTGATGACGAATTATGGGAGTTATGGCGTTGTGACAAAAAAACACCCTTGAGAAATAATATATATGATGTCTCTCATAACTTACATTACATAAGAGTCATATTTTTCAGAATATATACTCTACTACACGACACTACTTCCCCTTATCCCTATAGTAGTGTATATATTCTGAGAAATATGACTTTTATGTAAGTGAAGATGTTGCCAATACAAAGAAACCGGTCGTACAGATAAATATACCTGTGAAAGATTACTAAGACATTTTGTTTATTGATTTCGAGGAGAAGAAATTTATCGAGAAAACCGACATTACTTACTTGTTATCCCTACAATACACCTGTTTCTCCTTATACTTGTTTACTTACACTTGTCAGGCCTCATTTAGAATATACCGCATTTAGTATATGGGATCCGTATGAGGAAGGTTTGATAAAAGAATTAGAGCGCGTGCAAAGGAGATCCGCTAGGTTTGTTAAAGGCTGTTAATGATAATTGTATAAGTGTTATGAGTTTAATAGAAGAACTAGGATGGGAATTACTATCAGAACGCAGGGTGAAAATATAGGTTAAACCTTTTAAGTGAATTCGAAACATACCTGTTCACAGATGACGTCAGACATATATTGAGAACCCCTGCGTATTTTGCTAGGTTTGATCATATTACCAAGATTAGAGAGATAGATTGTCGTAGCGATAGATTTAAAATGTCATTTTTCCCGCGTACTACGATAGAGAACAATAGGCAGCGTAGCAAAGGGATAGGTTTGGTGAAATAAAGTTAATAGTAGTCTGTAGTGCATGATTCATGTAATGACAACCAATAATCCCTTCCTTATTGTGTAGATACTATCCATCTTATTCCATGTGACCCTATTATCTAGCATACCTTCATAAAATATCCTAGTTGCATTTCAATAGTGCATGTTTGGTGATCTTCACCCCCTGCTACACACCCTCGTGGTGGCTCGCAGGGTAGTTCGTAGATGTAGATATAGTTAGAGTGGTCTGTAGTGCATGATGCTTGTAATAACAACCAATAATCCCTTCCTTATTACGTAGATACTAACCATCTAGCTGCATGTGACACTATTATCTAGCATATCTCCCTTAATTATCCTAGTTGCATGTCAATAGTGCATGTTTGGTGATCTTCTCTCCCTGCCACACACCCTCGTGGTGGCTCGCTGGGTATCACGTAGATGTAGATGTATGGTTTCCATTGTTGTTCTCTTAATTGATATCATTTTCATTGTTGTTTTCATTATGGAAGCAATTTTAATTAGTGGTTTAATAATGGATTTTCGCAAAGTTGAGTCCCCGAAACGATCGAATTCTTCTCCCTGGTTTTCCGCGCCCTCTGTGATTCAGTTCAGCTCGTCAACCTTTTCTGGGAACTCGTTTCTGAAATAAAAACATACGTAAATACTTATGTACGAAGTTCATCCTCTCCCTTATATATATATATATATATATATATATATATATATATATATATATATATATATATATATATATATATATATATATATATATATATATATATATATATATATATACGTTTTCTAATGGCCTTCCAGCTCTTCTCATTTCCCCTCTTCTTTCGCGGCGCGCGCGGTGTATTCTGGGAACTGTGCGAAGGGATTTAGGGGAGGGAGGGAGGTGTAGGGGAGGGACGTAGGATCATCGACTCGCTTTGGCCTTGACCGAAGCGACGCTAGCTCCGCCTGGGGTGGGTGGAGGGGAGTGGCGGCGACACACTGAGTGCGCCAAACGCTAGTCATCGTGGTGACGGAAGGGAATTATTCCTAAATCATAGCGTAGCCATGACAACCGCAAGTTCAGACGCGTTGTTTGCGCGCGCTATTGCATTCGTTTGGTAGGACATATCTATTTGTAAATTTGACATTTAGATCACATATAGCATTAACCATTTTTACAGTGAATGTGTAAACTGGCAAAGCAATTATCTTCGGCTTTGCCGAAGCTTAAGGTAGACCCAGCGAGATAGTTCCCTAATTACATTAAAGACCATATTCGAATTATACGTTTTAATTTCTATCTATCTAGCTGGATGATTTCGTGTACTTAGGTATGCGAAAGATGGAAGGATAGATGAAGAGATAAAGAGACGTGCGAATGCTGGAAGGAAAGTGGAGAGGTATAGCATGTGGAGCATATCAAAGGAATGAGTGCCCGTCTTCTAAGGAAGCGAAAATCGCATAGTGTACTAAAGTGTACTTGCCCCCACTTTGCTATATGGCAGTGAAACATGGGTATGTCAGGATATAGACAGAAGAGTAAACTAAACGCCGTGGGTATGAGTTATCTGAGGAGTATTTGCGTCGAAAGTAGGATGGATAGGGTCAGGAATGAGTGGGCAATTGATTGAATGTTAGGTTAGACGCTCCAGTAGTAATGGACAGATATGTATGAAAGGAGTGTGTTGTGATTGGAAATGTAAATGTGCGAGTTCTACTATGTGTAGATGATGCTGTTTTGATCGCAGAGAGGCAACAGGGATTGCAGAAGCTCCTAGATAAGTTTTGTGAATCAACGGAGAGCATGTTATTGAGGGTAAATGCGTGCAAGACTAAAGTAGTAGTTTTCGATAAGGAGAATGGGGAGAATAACTGTATGGTGAGGGCGAATCGTGAAGTAATTGAATGAGTGGATGATTTTGTGTACTTAAGGTAAGGTGTTTGTGAAAGATGGACGGATAGATGAGGAGATAAAGAGACGTGCGAATGCTGGAAGGAAAGTGGTAGGTATAGCATGTGGAGCACATCAAAGGAATGACTGTCTGTCTTCTAAGGAAGCGTAAATCGCATAGTGTACTAAAGTGTACTTATCCCCACTTTGCTATATGGTAGCGAAACATGGGTATGTCAGGATTTAGACATATAAGAGTAGACTTAACGCCGTGGGTATGAGTTATCTGAGGAGTGTTTGCGGCAAAAGTAGGATTGGATAGGGTCAGGAATGAGTGTAGGTTATAAAATGAATGTGGGTTAGATGATCCAGTAGTAATGGACATATTATATATGAAATAAAGCGTGCTTCGTTGGTTTGTGGCCATGTTGAGAGAATGGATGAGAGTCGAATAAAGAGACAGATATATGTATGAGAGTAGAATGAATGGTTGTTAGAGAGGTAGAGGTAGACATAGAAAGTTGTGGTAGAGGAAATTCTTAGGAGGAGGAGGAATATTAGGAGACTTAAAAACAGGAGAGGGCGTGTATGAATCTTTAAAAAAAATATATATTTTATTATAAGAAAGTTTAGTCGAATAAATAATGGATAGGTATGCGCATATCGTTTACTCTTTGTTATAATCCTTGTTATCTTTGTTCCAGTGGATTGGAACGAAGCAATCATCGTTCCATTGTACAAAGGGAAGGGAGGTAAGACCGAATGTAATAATTATCGGGCCATTAGTTCAATCAGCATTCCGGAAAAAGTGTTCAGCAAAATTTTAATCGAAGGATTGAGGAATATTGCATCTCATAGAATATGGGGTGTGCAGTTTGGATTTATGCTTGGGAGAGGATGTAGTGACGAGCTTTTCGCGCTGCAGCAAGTGACAGAAAAATGTATGGGCGTCTGAAAGAAAGTGTATTGTGCCTTTCTTGATTTAGAGAAGTCATATGACAGGGTGAATAGAAAGAATTTGTGGAAGTTTTTGAGAGACTATGGAGGGAACGGGGAGTTATTGAATGTTATAATTGCGATGTATGATAATAGTGAGGCAAGGGTAGGGTTAAACTGGGTTCTGAGTGATTGTTTTGCAATTAAACAGGGCGTAAAGCAAGGATGCGTAATGTCACCATGGCTGTTTAATGTATTTATGGATAAATGTGTTAGGGATGCATGTAGTGAAAACGGCAGTGTTTTGATTGGTAATGTAAACGTGCGAGTTCTACTATGTGTAGATGATGCTGTTTTGTTCTCAGAGAGAGTCAACAGGGATTACACAAGCTCCCAGATAAGTTTTGTGAATCAACAGAGAGAATGGAATTGAGGGTAAATGCGTGCAAGACTAAAGTAGTAGTTTTTGATAAGGAGAATGGGGAGAATAACTGTATGGTGAGGGCGAATGGTGAAGTATTTGAACAAGTGAATGATTTTGTGTGCTTAGGTAAGATGTTTGCGAAAGATGGAAGAATAGATGAGGAGATAAAGAGACGTGCGAATGCTGGAAGGAAAGTGGAGAGGTATAGCATGTGGAGCTTATCAAGGAATGAGTGCCTCTCTTCTAAGGGAGTGAAAATCGCATAGTGTACTAAAGTGTACTTATCCCCACTTTGCTGTATGAAAGTGAAACATGGTTATGTCAGGATAGACATAAGAGTAGACTAAACGCCGTGGGTATGAGTTGTCTGAGGAGTGTTTGAGGCAAAAGTAGGATGGATAGGGTCAGGAATGAGTGTGGGTAATGAATGAATGTGGGTTTAGATGCTCCAGTAATGGACATAGTATATGAAAGGAGTGTGCTTCGTTGGTTTGTGGCCATGTTGAGAGAGTGAATGAGAGTCGAATAACGAAACAGATATATGAGAGTAGAATGAATGGTGTGAGAGGTAGAGGTAGGCCGAGAAAGTTGTGGTTGAGGATATTCTTAGGAAGAGGAGGAATATTAGGAGTCTTAAAAACAGGACATCTACATCTACGTAATACCCTGCGAGCCACCACGAGGGTGTGTGGCAGGGGGAGAAGATCACCAAACATGCACTATTGACATGCAACTAGGATATTTAAGGGAGACATGCTAGATAATAGGGTCACATGGTTAGTATCTACATAATAAGGAAGGGATTATTGGGATTATTATTACATGCATCATGCACTACAGACTACTCTAACTATATTTCGCCTACCTATCCCTTTGCTACGCTGCCTATTGTTCTCTCTTATGGTACGCGGGAAAAATGACATTTTTAAATCTATCGGTACGACAATCTATCTCTCTAATCTTGTTAATATGATCAAACCTAGCATAATACGCAGGGGTTCTCAACATATATCTAACGTCTCAGGAGGAGGTGTGTATGAATCAGTGTATTTTGGGGGTAAATGAGGCGAAAGAGGTTTATGGCAAGGATAGGTCAGTATGGAGGAAATTATTGAAGCAGAGTTAGGTGTACAATTATGTATTTATTGAGTGAAACTTTGTGACTGTGCCCACCCCGGAAGAGAAGGGCGTGATTGGTATGTATGTATGCATGTATTTCTCCAGCTGTAGGGCACATGAATAAAATATTTCGTTATTACTGGTGCAATAATATAGTTTTACATGACAGAAATTCTAAGCAATCAAATGGAAATATCCGAATAAGTCTTTAACTTGACTCATGTTTTCACGTCATACGTTTGAAACTCCGTCAAAACGTAAGGTTTTTTGTGATCCCGAAGAACTAACTACGGTGACAATGTGATTATTTAAAAAAATAGTTAATTAAACATTTAAAAAAAACACATTTTGGTAAATTCTCGCCGTTCGTTTAAATTTGGATAAAAGTGTCCTTTGGGTTTACTGCGTTTTAATTACTTTGTCAGTAACAGTTTCGCCTGAATTATCTGCCGGCTTCGACAGGCTGTCTGAAGGCCTGTTTACACGATACTTTAACCCGTACGTGTTCATGTACAAGCTCGTGAACGAATGCGTGAACCGAATTGAACAGGTTTTGTTTCCCTGTTCACGCGTTCATGCATTCGTACATTCACATCTACATGTACATCATACCCTGCCAGCCACCCAAAGGGTGTGTGGCAGGGGGTGCTTCCACAACAGGCATGCATGAATGATATGGTAGAACACCGAAATTACATTGAAACCAAGCGTACCACACATGCAAAGCGCCAATTAAAAATCTAATAACCAAGAAACATTCTATCGTCAATCGTTCCAACATGCAAGGGATACAAGGACTACTACTACACATTCCAAATATCATAAAATCATCAAATATCATCAAAATATCATGCATAAATAAGAACATCAATATTTACATCATGCATAAATAAGAGAGTAGAGAATATAAAGAGAAAGATTTACTGTCTGCCTATTGTCAATACTCGGAACTATTCATGACGACGATCACAGCTGTTATGGTCCCGAATGGTACGCGGAAACAATGACATTTTTATACCTATCGGTTCTACAATCTATCTCTCCAATTTTATTGGCGCGATCTAATCTGCCGTGGTACGAAGGGGTTAATAGTATGTTTTTCACGTCGTCAGAGAAATGATTTTCCTGAAATTTAGTCAGGAGGTTAAGCCTATAATGTAATCTAAGCTGTGATAGCGATTCCCATCCTAATTCTTCTAACAGTCCAGACACACACTAGCCAACTTATCGTAGCGTCGTTTCACAAACCTATCTCCTCTTCGCTGTACGCAATCTAACTCTGATATCAACCCCGTTTCGTATGGATCCCATACACTAACAGCATATTCCAGATGAGGCCCAACGATTGAAAAATAACAACGTTCTTTCACTTTCTCATCGCATTTCCCGAGTATTCTCTAGATAAATCATAGCTTCCTGTATGCTTGACCGCAGTATTCCCGAATATGTTTTCCCCAAGATATTTCGTGAGTAATTGTGACCCCTAAGTTCTTGACAGACTCGGTGTGAATAATTTCCGTATTATTAATTCTGTAAGCCCTACCTGGCCTATTTTTCTATTTCCAAAAGCTGACTGCTAAGCAATATTTTATGTTTAGTTCCATCTGACACTTTTCGCACCAAGCTTGAATAGCCTGGTTACACGATACATTAACTCGTACGGGTTAATGTATCGTGTAACCAGGGCTTGAGACAACAATAATCAATCATAAATAAATAAATAAACAAACTTTGACGGTTATTATGTGACATAATTTCTTATACTTGAATTTTGCAAAAGTCTCTTCACGCTGTCAACACCATATCTTCTTAAGCCATTATAAATTAAAAGTCTTAACATCTTAAATATATCGTAAACATTCTCCGCATCGCTTATAGAATCTTTTACTGAAACAGATGGGCTCGCTAATCATCCAAAGAGGATTCATTTTTAAAAGGAAGTGGGTTTTCCCGCTTCTCGGCCAGCTTCCGCCGCCACAAAATTCAGTCCAGATTCAGCCAGGCTGAATATTTGCGGCCCCCCGCCAGCCATCATAAGCACAGCTCATCGGATCAGATTTTTCATAAGTAATTTTCAAGTACGGTGCTATTTCTGACGCTAATTCATGATAAACACGGGCGGGAAATCCATCGGGACCTAGTGAAAGAACGTTATTTTTCGAACGTTAGGCCTCATCTGGAATGTGCTGTTAGTGTATGGGATCCATACGAAACGGGGTTGATTTCGGAATTAGATCGCGCGCATCGAAGATGAGCTAGGTTTGTGAAACGACGCTACGATAAGTTGGCCAGTGTGTGTCTGGACTGTTGGAAAAATTAGGATGGGAATCGCTATCACAGCTTAGATTAAATTATAGGCTTAACATTCTCAGATAAATTTCAGGAAAAACACTTCTCTGACGACGCGAAAAACATACTATTAACCCCCTCGTACTACGGCAGATTATATCGCGCCAATAAAATTAGAGAGCTAGATTGTAGAACCGTTAGGTATAAAAATGTCATTATTTCCGCGTACCATTTGGGACCATAACAGCTGTGATCGTCGTCATGAATAGTTCGAGTATTGACAATAGGCAGGCAGTAAATATTTCTCATTATATTCTCTACTCTCTTATATATGGATGATGTAAATATTGATGTTCTTATATATGCATGATATTTTGAATCTGTAGTAGTAGTCTTTGTATCTCTTGCATGTTGGAACGATTGACGATAGAATGTTTCTTGGTTATTAGATTTTTAATTGGCTCTTTGCATATGTGGTACGCTTGGTTTCAATGTAATTTCGGTGTTCTACCGTATCATTCATGCATGCCTGGTGTGGAAGCACCCCCTGCCACACACCCTTTGGGTGGCTTGCAGGGTATGACGTAGATGTAGATTTCTTGGAGTAAATGGATTTGAGGTGTCTCTCTATGCCGCGACAAGAAATAGACTGCTTTGGATTTTTGTGTGAGCGAGGAAATGTAGCGGTGTTATTCTGAAGGGCATGGAAAAGACACTTTGAAAAAATGTGTTTGGAGATTTACTTTTTCTAACCTATCGCTGACTCTTTCTCCATGACCGTTTCTCAGTGAGGTTACTGTCGATTTATTAAGCCTTATATTTATTTTTATTAACCAAGGCCTTATATTTATCGACCTAAATTTTGGGGGTTATGTATATATAGTCGCAATACTACTGCGTGATATAGAGTATTCCGAAGAGCAAACTATTTAACGTCGTTTAAACGCCCTTATAGTTTGTTTCAGAAGAATCCAGGGTTCGTTTCTAGTATCCTAATTATACTTAGCTCCCTATAAACAAGGCTACGTAGTGAAAGTCCTAAAGTCTCCGTCCTTTATGTAGAATTCAATGGATAATAAGTATTCAGTATCCTCCAAAGGCAGGCATAATTAACGTGCCATAGGTCTTAGTCTTAAATGTATCGACCTTAAAGAGGAGGCTTCACATTAAGTATCCTAATACCTCTGACTAATTTAAAGCATTCCATAAGCATACTATATAGCTTCGCTAAAATGTCCACATGGTTAGTTCCTATAGAGCCCAAGTTATGATTATAGTATCCTAAACGTACTTAGCTCCCAAAAAACAAAGTCATATATTTAGCGTCCTTAAATAACTGTCCTTAATGTGTCCCTCTGTGAACGAAAAGTACTCAGAAGCATCATAAGACGGGCGTATTTAGCGTCCTAAAGATCAAGGTCTTTTATTTATCGCCCTAAATTTGGGGGCTTATGTAGGTATAGTCGCAATTACACGGCGTGATATAGTGCATTCCAAAAGCACACTATTTGGTGACGTTTGAATGCCCTTATAGTTTGTTTCCGAAGAATCCAGGGTTCGTTTTTTGTATCCTAATCATACTTAGGTCCCTATGAACAAGGTTACGTAGTTAGCGACCTAAAGTCACTCTCCAATCATCACCATTTCATGGATAAAAAGTATTTAGTATCCTCAAAAGGCAGACATAATTAACATGCTAAAGGTATTGGTACTAAATATATCGACCTAAAAGAGGAGGCGTCACATTAAGTATCCTAATACCTCTGACTAATTTAAAGCATTCCATAAACATACTATATAGCTTCGCTGAAATGTCCTTATGGTTAATTTCTGAAGACGTCAAGTTACGATTTTAGTATCCTAAACGTACTTAGCTCCCGAAAAAAACGAGGTCACATATTTAGCGTCCTAGAGTAACTGTCCTTAATGTGTCGTTCCATGAAAGAAATGTACTCAGCAGCATCATACGGCGGGAATATTTGACGTCCTAAATATAGTGTATTCGTTTTATAGTGTTAAATATTTAATGACAACTTTTCAGGATACTAATATCAGGAGTTTTGATTAATAACCAAGCATTATAATAGGCATTTTTCGGTGCATTTTGGATTGCAATTCGTTCGTTTGGCCGTAAAAGCCAATTGCATGCGTTATTGAAATATATTTTCATATATCTCTTTTATTTTCTTATTTCTTCTGTTTTGTTTCTTCGTTCTCAATATTTTTGCGTTCTTAGGGTGCTTAAATGTAGTGTATTAGTTTTATAGTGCTAATTATTTAATGTAAACTTTTCAGGATAGTAATATTAGGAGTTTTGATTAATAACCAAGCATTATAATAGGCATTTTTCGGTGCATTTTGGATTGCAATTCGTTCTTTTGGCCGTAAATGCCAATTGCATTTCGTTATTTATATGTATTTTTACAAATCTTTTATTTTCTTACTTCTTCTGTTTTGCTTCGTTCTAAATATGTTTGCGCTTTTAGGGTGCTTAAATATAGTGTATTCGTTATATAGTGCTAAATATTTAATGTCAACTTTTCAGGATACTGATATTAGGAATCTTGATTAACCACGAAGCATTATATTAGGCATTATTCGGTGCATTTTGGATTGCGTTTCTCAGTGAGGTTACTGTAGATTTATTCCCTAAAAACCTCCCTCACGTAAGACCTCATTGCCTTAGGGTTATCTCACATATATTCACCTAATATTTTCCTCTTGAAATCCATTTTTGCTTTTTTTAAGGCCGCTTTTGCTGTTATTTTGGCCCTCTAATATTTATCATATATTTTCATAAGTTCCTCGTCGGTTAGATACTGACGGGCGTTCTTCATTTTCGCGTGCAAGTTTCGTTGTCGCTTCAAAGATATCCGGACGTTTGCATTGTACCACCTAGGGTCTGTGTTGACATTTTTCAGGTTACATCTGCATCTACGCCTACGTAATACCCTGCGAGCCACCACGAGGGTGTGTAGCAGGGGGTGAAGATCACTGAGCATGCACTACTGACATGCAACTAGGATATTTAATAGAGACATGCTAAAGAACAGGCTCACATGCAGCTAGATGGTCAGTATCTACATAATACGAAAGGGATTATTGGTTGTTATTACATGCATCATGCACTACAGACTACTCTTAACTATATCTACATCAACGTAATACCCTGCCAGCTACCACGAGGGTGTGTGGCAGGGGGAGAACATCACCAAACATGCACTATTGAAATGCAACTAGGATATTGAATGAAGGCATGCTAGATAATAGGGTCACATGGTTAGTATATACATAATAAGAATGGGATTATTGGTTGTTATTACATGCATCATGCACTACAGACTACTCTAACTATATCTACATCTACGTAATACCCTGCCAGCTACCACGAGGGTGTGTGGCAGGGGGTGAAGATCACCAAACATGCACTATTGACATGCAACTAGGGTATTTAATGGAGACATGCTGGATAATATGGTCTCATGCAGCTAGATGGTTAGTATCTACATAATAAGAAAGGGATTATTGGTTGTTATTACATGCATCATGCACTACAGACTACTCTTAACTATATTTCACCTTCCTTATCCCTTTGCTACGCTGCCTATTGTTCTCTCTTAATAGTACGCGGGGAAAATGACATTTTAAATCTATCGGTACGACAATCTATCTCTTTAATCTTGTTAATATGATCAAACCTAGCATAATACGCAGGGGTTCTCAATATATATGTCTAACGTCATCTGTGAACAAATCGGTTTCGAATTCACTTAAAAGGTTTAACCTAAGTTTTAACCTGCCTTCTGATACTGACGGGCGTTCTTCATTTCCGCGTGCAAGTTTCGTTGTCGCTTGAGAGATATCCGGTGAAATAGTAATCATAACGCACTACATCCAAAAAGACACTTTCACACATACTACTGGCTGTTATCAGCGAGCGAAGACGCGAACGTTGAAGCTCTGTCAACGGACATTAGCGACATTCATTCGTGGTGCCAGGAGTGGGGGGTTGGAATTAAATGTCCGCAAATGCACCCCAGTCCACTTCCTGCAAAAGTCATCTCAAATATGGCCAAACCTGTACTGTGTGGGTGGAGAAGACATGAAATCTTCAGATGCAGTAAAATGTCTTGGAATCACCTCAACCTCAGATACATATCGTGGGGAACACACATACGAAAATTACTTTGACCAAGCATCAAAGAAACTAGGTTTTGTTAAGCGTATAATAATGGAAATAGGTCCTCGGAAGAAAGAGTCAGAGAGAGATTGCTATACTTCACTCTGGTTAGGCCAAACCTCGAATACGCCGCGATCATTTACGGACCCTGGTCATAAAAGATTTAACCGAAAAAATTAATAAAATACAAAGGAAAGCTGCACGATTTGTTGAAAAACTGCTTGACGAGCGAACAAACAGTGTCTCATAACTATTGGGGGCATTAAGGTGGGAGCCCCTAGAGAGACTCTGAGGCTACACGCTATGCTTACACTTAACAGCGTATAATAGAAATAGGTCCTCTTAATGAAAAAGTCAAAGGGAGATGCTATACTTCGCTCTGGTTAGGCCACACCTCGAATACGCCGCGAGCATTTGGGACCAATGGTCATAAAAGATTTAACCAAAACAAATTAACAAAATACAAAGGAAAGCAGCGCGCTTCGTTAAAAAACGGTATTACGAGGGAAAATGTAGTGTTGCGCAACTATCGAAGGGATTGTGGTGGGAGCCCCTAGGGAGATACTCGGAGGATACTAGCTAGGATTAGGCTGCTTGAATATAAATTCAGAACTGGTCTTGTTTCAGAGCAATGCAGAGGTGATAATCTTGAAGCCTCATTATATCTCTAGTAAATAAGAGTATTTCTCAACTTTTACAGGGATAAAGGTGGGAGCACCTAGCGAGCGATAGGTTGAGGCCTATCGTAGGTCCTCGGAAGAAAGAGTCAAAGAGAGATGCTATACTTCGCTCTGGTTAGGCCACACCTCGAATAGGCCGCGAGCATTTAAGACCCATGGTCATAAAATATTTTACCAAAAGCATTAATAAAATACAAAGGAAAGCAGCGCGCTTCGTTAAAAACTGCAATACGAGCGTACGTATAGCGTCTCACAACTGTTAGAGGGATAAAGATGGGAGCCCCTAGAGAGACTCGGGGGATACGCGCTAAGCTTACACTTAACATCGTATAATAGGAAGGTCCTCGGATGATTAATTAAAAGGGAGATGCTATACTTTGCTCAGGTTAGGCCAATCATCGAATACGCCGCGAGCATTTGGGACCCATGGTCATAAAGATTCGACCCAAAAAATTAACAAAATACAAAGGAAAGCTGCACGATTTGTTGAAAAACTGCAAGACAAGTGAACATATAGTGTCTCACAACTGTTAGGGGGATAAAGGTGGGGGCCCCTAGAGAGACTCGGAGGCTGCACGCTTGGCTAAAGATTGCTCGAATATGATTCAGAACTGGTGTGTTTTTCAGAGCGACACAGAGAATACTATCATGATGCCTCACTACATCTCTATGTCTAACTGAAGTGATAAAGTAAGTGATAGATACACTGCCATTCACAGATAGGTATTACAAAAACTAGTACTTTCCACGAACATAAAGCGACCACAATAAAAATTGAGCTCACCAAATCCATTCCTGTGATAAATGTCACCATTTCATCCCCAAAAAACATACACCTTAATACGGCTGGTGACATAACACCCTCCTGCCACACGCCCATGCGGCGGCTCGCGGGGTATTGTGCAGATGTAGACGAAACAGTTCATTATTCCTAAGTATCTACTCTACTTTAACGTACTTTGTAAGTACGAGGTCAAGGAATAATAATAATAATAATAAATTTATTTCACCATGGGCAGTACATACATCTGCATGGCTAAAGTCAAAGAAATAGAATAAATACAATCACATACATACATGAAAAAGAAACAAAATTACATTTAAAATGCATCCTCCAAGTTTAAATTTCCTTTTAAACAGAGAAAGTGAGGTGCTATTTTTCATTTCTTCAGGAATCTTATTGTACATGATAGAGGCAGAGTGGATAGGACCTTTAAGACTATATATTAATATTGGGAGAAGGAGGAGGGAGAAGGTAGACTATTTAACTGCCTTAAGTTATGTAAAAATACAAGAGGAACTTTCTTTGTTGTGACTAAAATGAATAACAAATATGGCGAACATTATAGGTAGCATATTCTCCCAAATTTATTGAACAAATATTCTGTGGAGAGTTAGGAGAAAGAAAAAAAGTGTAATCAGTTTTAAAAAAAATTGTAAAAAGAATTCTGCAGAGACAAATGTCAATGGAATTGTGAAAGACTATTTTTTTATAAATGTCTATTGTTGTCGTTTTTCTCCGTTAATTTTGCTGTTATTACTTTAATAAAGGTGCATTTCTGTTGATGTTTCCTTGAGTACACGAGCCACAGCTGCTGTAGTTTTTTGGCAAAAGAACAAAAAAATTACCGTCTAAACTCGTGTAAGGGGCGCGCCTTTTCCCCCTGAAATCGCAGCCGAAAATGAGGGTGCGCCTCTTACACGAATTCCCGCTCTTCTTCGTCGCTTACAGCAAAGTATAATATGTAGAAGTTAAATACAGCGATGAGAGAGTACGAGAATTAAGCTATTTTACACTTGTCACGCCTCATTTAGAACTATGTATGCTAGCATATGGGATCCATTACGAGGAAGGTATGATAAAAGAATTAGAACGCGTGCAAAGGAGATCCGATAGGTTTGTTAAAAGGCCGTCATTGATAATTGTATAAGTGTTACGAGTTTAATAGAAGAATTAGGATGGGAATAATTACTATCAGGACGCTTGGTTAAAATTTAGGTTAAACCTCTTTAAGTAAATTCGAAACCGATTTGTTCACAGATGACGATAGATATACATATATTGAGAACCCATGCGTATTATGCTAGGTGTGATCAGATTAACAAGATTAGACAGATAGATTGTCGTACCGATAGATTTAAAATGTCATTTTTCCCGCGTACCATAAGAGAGAACAATAGGCAGCGTAGCAAAGGGATAGGTAGGCGAAATATAGTTAGAGTAGTCTGTAGTGCATGATGCATGTAATAACTACCAATAATCCCTTCCTTACTATGCAGATATTAACCATGTGACCCTATTATCTAGCATGTCTCTATTAAATATCCTACTTGTATGGCAATGGTGCATGTTTGGTGATCTTCACCCCCTGCCACACACCCTCGTGGTGACTCGCAGGGTATTACGTAGATGTAGATATAGTTAGAGTAGTCTGTAGTGCATGATGCATGTAATAATAACCAATAATCCCTTTCTTATTATGAAGATGCTAACAATCTAGCTCCATGCGACCCTATTATCTAGCATGTCTCCATTAAATATCCTAGTTGCATGTCAATAGTGCATGTTTGGTGATCATCACCCCCTGCTACACACCCTCGTGGTGGCTCGCAGGGTATTACGTAGACATACAAACCGTCCTGAAAAGTGTCCGTCTACCTTCGAAGCGTCGTCTTCCACTCTCGCTACGGCAGAAATATCCGGTTCAAGGTTAAGCGCCTTCCCCACCTCTAAAAACCCATACCCCATCTACTCCCCACCCCTCTCCCACGCCAGGGTTCCCGTAAGGGGCGTCCAAGGGGTAGGCAGGCAGGCAGGGGTGGCGACGGAGTCGACTCGCTTATCGATTTGTGAAGAGTGAAAGCGGACGAACGTTGTGTATAACGGGAGGGGCCGTGGAAGGAGGGGAAGTAGTCTTCCCTCGTCTGCTACGAGCCTTTTCAACCCTCCCTTCCCCTATTTTCCCTTTCCACACGCTTAAGGGTTGAAAGGAGAGAGGGGTTGGACTGTGGGGTCTGCTTTTTTTAGAAAAAAAAATATAACAAGCACTTGGCACGGGAGGGAAGCAGGGGTGTGAGACACAGAAAGAGATGGTCTGGAGACGGTATCGACTGTTCCTTGTGCGGATCTTGCATTCCCGAAATCATGATGCGTCCTTAAAATAAATACCCTTTCGTGAGTATGGCGAGGAACTTGGCCGCATATTAACCGTACCGTATTTAAAATGCCCTAATTGTTTGTTTTAGAAGAATCTAGGTTTCGATTTTAGTTTCCAAAATGTATACTAAGCTCCCTGTAAACAAGGTCACGTATTAGCATTCCAAGGAAATAACAGGAGTTAGTATCCCCAAAAGGCGTGTATATTAATCGTGCTAAAGGACTTGGTCTCATGTATTTATCGACCTAAAAAAGGAGGCTTCACATTAAGTATGCTTATACAAAGCATTCTGCCTTATATAAAGCATTCCATAAGCAAACGATATGTCTTCGCTGAAATCCTGGAGACTCCAAGTTTTGATTTCAGTATCCTAAACGTACATACATTCGTACATACATACCCATCACGCCGCTCCCTTCCGGGGAGGCACAGTCACAATGTTTCAATCATAAATACATAATTGTACACCCAACTCTGCTTCAATAATTTCCTCCATTCTCACCTATCCTTGTCATAAACCTCTTTCGCCACATTTACCCCCAATTATACACTGCTTCATACACACCTCCTTCTGTTTTTAAGACTCCTAATATTCTTCCTCCTCCTAAGAATTTCCTTTCAACCACAACTTTCTCGGCCTACCTCTACCTCTCGCACCATTCATTCTACTCTTATCTATATATGTTTCGTTATTCGACTCTCATCCATTCTCTCAACATGGCCACAAACCAACGAAGCACACTCCTTTCATATACATATGTCCATTACTACTGGAGCATTTAGCCCACTTTCATTCATGACCCACACTCATTCCTGACCCTATCCTATCCTACTTTTGCCACAAATACTCCTCAGATAACTCATACCCACGGCGTTTAGTCTCCACTTACGTCTTTATCCTGACACACCCCTGTTTCGCTACCATACGACAAAGTGGGGAGAAGTACACTTTAGTACACGGCGATTTTCGCTTCCTTAGAAGACAGGCACTCATTCCTTTGATATGCTCCACATGCTTCCTCTCCACTTTCCTTCCAGCATTCACACGTCTCTTTATCTCCTCATCTATCCGTCTATCTTTCGCATACATCTTATCTAAGTACGCAAAATCATCCACCTGTTCAACTACTTCACCATTCGCTCAAACGTACAAAGCTCCCGAAAAACGAGGTAACATATTTTGCGTCCTTAAGTAACTCTCCTTTATGTGTTTTTCTATGAACGAAAGAACTCAGCTTCATGGTAAGACAACACGGTCTTGTATTTATCGACCAAAATCAAACTGTGGGCCGCCTTAAAAAAATAAAATAAAACACGCACTTGGCACGGGAGGAAGGCATGGGTGTGAGACACAGAAAGAGATAGTCTCGACTCTCGAGCCGGTATCGACTGTTCCCTGTGCGGCTCTTGCATTCCGATATCATGATGCGTCCTCAAATAAATACCCTTTTGTGTGAACAGCGAGAGAGTTGGCTGTATTTTTAGCGTCCTAAAGATCAAGGCCTTTTATTTATCGACCTAAAGTTTGGGGGTTATGTATTTACAGTCGCAATACCACCGCGTGATGTGCAGCATTCAGAAAAGCAAACGACTTTGGTGGTTTGTTTCTTAAGAATCCAAGTTTCGATTTTAGTATCCTAAACGTACTTAGCTCCCAAAAAACAAGGTCATATAATTAGCGTCCTTAATATGTGTCTTTCCTAGAGCGAAAGGTACTCAGCATCATCGTAAAACGGGTATAATTAACCCGTCAATTACGTCTACATCATATTAAGCATTCTAATATTAAACCATTTAGCGTCGTTCGAATGCCCTTATAGTTTGTTTCAGAAGAATCCAGGTTTCGTTTTTAGTATCCTAAACATACTTAGCTCCCTATGAACAAGGTTACGTAGTTAGCGACCTAAAGTCACTCTCCAATCATCACCATTTCATGGATAAAAAGTATTTAGTATCCTCCAAAGGCAGGCATAATTAACGTGCTGAAGGTCTTGGTCTTAAATGTATCGACCTAAAAGAGGAGGCGTCACATTAAGTATCCTAATACCTCTGACTTATTCAAAGCATTCCATAAGGATATTATATAGCTTCGCTAAAATGTCCTTATGGTTAGATTCTAAAGAGCCCAAGTTACGATTATAGTATCCTAAACGTACTTAGTTCCCGAAAAACGAGGTGATATGTTTAGCGTCCTTAAATGACTGTCCTTAATGTGTCTTTCTATGAACGAAAAGTACTCATAAGCATCATAAGAGGAGTATATTTAGCGTCCTAAAAATCGAGGTCTTATATTTATCGACCTAAATTTGGGGGCTTATGTAGATATAGTCGCAATTGCACGGCGTGATATAGTGCATTCCAAAAGCACACTATTTGGTGAAGTTTGAATGATCTTATAGTTTGTTTCAGAAGAATCCAGGGTTCGCTTTTAGTAATCTTATCATACTTAGCCCCCTATAAACAAGGTTACGTAGTTAGCGACCTAAAGTCATCGTCCTATCTTCATAATTTCGTGGATAAAAAGTATTAAGTATCCTCCAAAGGCAGGCATATTTAACGTGCTAAGGGACTTGGTGTTGAATATATCGACCTAAATAGGAGGCGTCACATTAAGTATCCTAAAACCTCTGACTAATTTTAAGCATTCCATAAGCATACTATATAGTTTCGCCAAAATATCCTTATGGTTTATTTCTGAAGGCGTCAAGTTACGATTATAGTATCTTAAACGTACTTAGCTCCCAAAAAACGAGGTCATATGTTTAGCGTCCTAGAGTAACTGTCCTTAATGTGTCCCTCTGTGAACGAAAAGTACTCAGAAGCATCATAAGACGGGCATATTAAGCGTCCTAATGATCAAGGCCTTATATTTATCGACCTATATTTGGGGGCTTATGTATTTATAGTCGCAATAACACAGCGTGATGTAGTGCGTTCCAATGGCACACTATTTAGTGTCGTTCGAATACCCTTATAGTTTGTTTCAGAAGAATCCAGGGATCGTTTTTAGTATCCTAATTATACTTAGCTCCCTATAAACAAGGCTATGTAGTGAAAGTCCTAAAGTCTCCGTCCTTTATGTAGAATTCAATGGATAATAAGTATTTAGTATCCTCCAAGGGCAGGCATAATTAACGTGCTATAAGTCTTAGTCTAAAAAGTATCGACCTTAAAGAGGAGGCTTCACATTAAGTATCCTAATACCTCTGACTAATTTAAAGCATTCCATAAGCATATTATATAGCTTCGCTGATATGTCCACATGGTTAATTTCTAAAGATCCAAAGTTACAATTTTAGTATCCTAAACGTACTTAGCTCCCAAATAACGAGGTCATATGTTTAGCGTCTTTAAATAAATGTCCTTAATGTGTCTTTCTATGAACAAAAAGTACTCAGAAGCAGCATAAGACGGGCGTATTTAGCGTCCTAAAGATCAAGGCCTTATATTTATCGACCTCAAATTCGAGGTCTCGTATTTGTGTCCTAAACAATTGCCTAATATACAGCTATCCATAAGGGAACTATTTAGCTAAACTTACTTTGGCCATAAACAAGCTTTTGTTCTTCTCGTCTAGAATCTTGTTCCTCCTCCTTGTATTCCCGTACCCTGCAGAGCACCCTGGCACAAAACAACACCGAAAACCTTTTTTTAACCAAATTCTCGTCGTTTTTCCGCACATATACACTTCAGACTCCCTTCACTACAGTGCACTACTCTTTGTCAACAAGGATCCATTTGGTAAATGAGCCACCTATCGGAGGTTTCTGGTGTCTCACAACTTGAAGAGGGTTTAAGGTGGGAGCCCCTGGAGACTCGGATGCTACACGCTAGGCTTAGGTTGCTTGAACGCAATTCAGAACTGCTATTGTTCAGAGGACGCAATGATAATATAGTCATGGCTCCTCACCACATCATTTTTTCGTTTCTATTTATTTTCTACGTTTCCAGGGTGCTTAAATGTTAGGTATTAGTTTTCTGGTGCTTAATTTTATACATCATGTCGTTAGGATACTAATATTAGGAGTAGTGTTTTAGTTAAAGGGTGCTAAATATTTTTCTCCAAGTAATTAGGATACTAATATTAGGAGTTGGGTTTTAGTTTAAGGGTGCTAGATATTTTTCTCCAAGTTATTAGGATACTAATATTAGGAGTTGGGTTTTAGTTTAAGGGTGCTAGATATTTTTCTCCAAGTTATTAGGATACTAATATTAGGAGTTGGGTTTTAGTTAAAGGGTGCTTTATATTTTTCTCCAAGTTATCAGGATACTAATATTAGGAGTAGTGTTTTAGATGAAGGGTTCTAAATATTTTTCTCCAAGTTATTAGGATACTAATATTAGGAGTTGGGTTTTAGTTAAAGGGTGCTTAATATTTTTCCCCAAGTTATCAGGATACTAATATTAGGAGTTGGGTCTAAGTTTAAGGGTGCTAAATATTTTTCTCCAAGTTATTAGGGTTCTAAGAAAAGGAGTTGGGTTTTAGTTTAAGGGTGATTTATATTTTACTCCAAGTTATCAGGATACTAATACTGGGAGTTGGGTTTTAGTTTAAGGGTGCTTTATATTTTACTCCAAGTTTTTAGGATCCTTCTTAAATTAATCGTAGTCGTTAGAAAAATGACGGAAAAATAACACGCCTCAAATCTCCGTAAGAAATGTTTTTTTTTCAGATATGCTCTTTTTATTCCCAAAAGAATAAGAAAAGTTTTGACAGAGACGAATTTCTGCGATATAAGGTTTTTGAAAAAATTATAAGTGTTCCCTTGTTTTTTGATTTACTCTCGTAAGGTCGCGTTCTTACGCGGGGTGAGATTGAATACGGATCAAGGTTAAACCAAGCAGGGGATGATCGCGTGCGTGAGAGCATAGAGCGGGTCAATATCGAGGCTCCGACGGCAGAAGGTCAAAGCCACGAGTCACGTGATCGAGGCTCCTAAGAGCCGGACTCCGGTCACGCGATGACTCTACGCCACGCGCGGTTTAAAATCCTCTCCGGAGAATTAAAAAAATCAAATGAATGTACGACTAAATTCATAAATAAACTTTCCTAATGTATTAATACGGCCAAAAGAACGAATCGCAATCTAAAATGCACCAAAAAATGCCTATTATAATGCTCGGTGATTAATCAAGACTCCTAATATTAGTATCCTGAAAAGTTTACATGCAATAATTAGCACTACAAAACGAATACACTATTTAAGCACCCTAAAAACGCAAAAATATTAAGAACGAAGGAACAAAACAGAAGAAGTAAGAAAATAAAAGATATATATAGGTGCTTAAATATAGTGTATTCGTTATATAGTGCTAAATATTTAATGTTAACTTTTCAGGATACTAATATTAGGAGTCTTGATTAATAACCAAGCATTATATTAGGCATTTTTCGGTGCATTTTGGTTATTATTGTATTATAATGAGCTGAGTACATTTGCGATGTTAAAAAAGAAACCTGGGTTATTCTGACCTTAACTGTGAGGGCATTTAAACGACGCTAAAAACTTCACTTTTGGAATGTCGTATATAAGACATTAGGACACATGATAAGAAGCCTCCATATATATTTCGATTAATATAAGCTCTGGACATTCACAACGCTTAATTTCCGGGTTTTTAAGGAGGCTATTTACGATCTATTCATGTAAAGCTACATAAAGGACGGTAACTTTATCTAGTTGACAATGAGACCTTATTCACTGGGAGCTTAGTACATTTAGGATGCTAAAAAGAAAGCCCAGAATCTCCTCAAGCTAACTTTAGGGTCGTTTCAATGGCGGTAAATTGATTTCTTTAGGGATGCTGTACATAAGACAGGGGTATTAGGACGCTAAATACGAAAATTCCATTTTTAGGTGGATGATTATTAGACCTTGGCCTATAGGACGTCAAATTGCTGGATTTTTGAGGATGCTAAATATTTTAGTTCAAGTAAACCTGTAAAAAGGACAATGACTTAACAACGCTACTTACGTGACTTTGCGAGAAGGGTACATTTAGGATGCAATAAACGAAGCCTCTATTCTTCTGAATCTAACTATAAGAACATTTCTGCGAAGCTTTATGGTTTTCTCTATAGATGCTGTATATTAGGTAACAGCTTTGTGACAAAAAATACGAAACCTTAATTTTTAGATAGATAAATACAAGACCTTAACCTTTTTATGCTAAATATTCGTGGATTTCGAGGATAATAATACTTTTTGCTCATGCAATTCTCCATTAAGGACAGTGACTTGAGAACGCTAACTACGTGACCTTCTTTATAGGGAGGTAATTACTTTTAGGGTGCTGAAAACGAAACTGGAAATTTTATAGGTTAAAAATATGGGCGTTTTAACGGAGACATACAGTTAATTCTGAAATGCTGCATAGAAGGCATTGGAATACATTAAGAAGTCGTCAATTTTACGTCGATAAATATAAGACCTTAGCCTTTAGGAGTCTAAATACAGGCGGCTTTCGTTGATGCTAAATAATTTTTGTTCATGGAAAGCTACGTATCGGACAGTGAATTTAGGCTGCTGACTACGGGACCTAGTTTATAGGGATCTAAGTACCTTTTGGATCCCACAAAAGGAACCTTTAATTCAACTTAAACTGAAAACATGGGCTATTTAACGAAGCGAAAATAGTTTTTATTTTGGAATACTGTATATTAGGCAGCAGAATTATCACCATACAAACGAAGCATACATTTTTATGTAGATAAATGTAAGACGTCGGCATTAAGGACTCTTAACTATACGCCCTCTTAAGGATGCTAAATGGTGTATGTTTCCGGAAAGCTACTTAAAAAACAAAGACTTTACGACGCTCTTTGTGTGATCAATTCATTGGCAGCGAAGTGCATTTAGGTTGCTCAATACCGACCCTGGTTACTTCTGAGACTTACGCCCGTATTCAAAGTCGTATTCCTATTGGTTACCTGGGTATCACCTAGCCAGGTAACGCCTAGGAGTCCCCTACGCTGAGCGATTCATAAACCTTACCTGGGTAACACCCAGCCAGGGGACGCCTGGGTAAGAGATTTGGCAACAATCCCACGCAAAAATACATATGAACGGTTCCGCTGAATGGTTCTCGATGCTCATTTTTCACCGTAACCAAGCACGCTGTAAACAATAATATGGTATACTGTTACACGATGTTGATGACAAACGATAGAAGGAATATGACAGAATGTTTACAATATTACTTTAGTGTTTATGCGATATGAATGGTGAGGAATACGAGGGTGGTTCAGTAAGTACCCGTGTTTGTAAACAGAAGACGTTACTATGGAAAGTTGTTGATATTATCGTGCACTGCCATTAGTACTGTAGTATCAATTTGTCCCACGCGTGGGCAGCAGTACTGCGTTAGGGGAGCTTTGGGTAAGCTTCATGCCTTACCCAGGAAATTGGCGGCCTGGGGGAGGGTTAGGGGACGTAAGTCCCCTGGGTAACGACTATGAATACCATTTCTGAGGTTCCCCTACACCTGGAGGACACCCAGGTAACGACTATGAATACGGCCCTAACTGTATAGGCATTTCAACGATATATTTTGCTTCTGGGATGATGTATATTAGGCAGTGGAATTACGACACCAAACATGAAGTCTTGAACGCTCTTGGAGATTAACCATTTTTAGGTCGACACATTTAAAACAGTGATCTTTAGGACGTTTAATGTACGCGCCTTTTCAGGATCCTAAATTGCGTTTAGCTCATTAAAAGATACATAAAGGACAGAGGTTTTAGGACGCTAACTTCGTGACCTATTTTAACCGAATTAAATAATATTACGATGCAAAAAAACGAAATAACGATTTTCATGAAACTATAAGGACAATTCAACGACGCTAAACAGTTCGATTTTGGGGTTCTATGGATTGGGCATGGTGGTATAATGACACCTTGATATGAAGCCTCCATTTTTAGATCGATATATGTAAGCCCTTTGATATTTAGGACGCTAAATATGTGGGGGTCTTTTGAGGATGCAAATTACTATTTATTCGAGGATCGCTACTGAAAGGGACGGTGACTTTAGAATGCCAACTATGAGGTATTGTCTTTAAGGAGCTTTGCACATTTAGGATACAAAAAACGAAACAAAGATTATTATTCTAAAACAAAAAATATTGTTCTTTTACTGAATATAGCAAAAAAAAAATGAGTCTCTAATGGCTGTAAAAAATGGCACCGCTAGTCTAACATGCAACCACACGGCACTCACTGTGTTGGTTTGCGGGAAAAGGGGATTCCACAGCAGGGACCAACCACAGCCTCTCTCTACCAGAGCCTATGGTTCCGCATTAATTATTTAACGCATGAATTAATTAACTTTTGGATTCGGTGATTTTCGACCATTTTTCCAAGTGCCGACTTAGGGTTTTCGATCGTTGCCCCCTTCCTATAGTCAAAACGAGTGGATGTAATTCCTTCGCGTGGGACGTGAATGCGTGCGTGGACGGTGCGTGCTTGTTGACGCGAAGACGTCAGCGTGCGATGCGTGCTTAGTGTGTTAGGATCGTTAGAAGGTCCGAAAATGTGCCATTTTGACGACGTTTTCGGCGGCGAAAAATGATCGATCGTGGAATTTCCAAAAACAGGCATGAATCGACGGCGAGATAGGCTTCGATGGTGCTTTTCCGATGCCCGGTGTCGCCGCGCATGAATTAATTAAGTTTTGGATTCTGTGATTTTCGACCATTTTTCGTAGGATTTTCGATCGTTGCCCCCTTCCTATAGTCAAAACGAGTGGATGTAATTCCTTCGCGTGGGACGTGAATGCGTGCGTGGACGGTGCGTGCTTGTTGACGCGAAGACGTCAGCGTGCGATGCGTGCTTAGTGTGTTAGGAGCGTTAGAAGGTCCGAAAAAGTGCCATTTTGACGACGTTTTCGGCGGCGAAAAATGATCGATCGCGGAATTGCCAAAAACAGGCATGAATCGACGGCGAGATAGGTTTCGATGGTGCTTTTACTGAAAATAAAATTTTTAATTTTTGGGAATGCTGCTTATGAGACAGTGTGTTTAGGACTATTAATACGATCGTCCCAGTTTTATGTCGATAAATGTAAGACCTTAACTTTTAGGACACTAAATATACGGGTCTTTTTAGGATGCTAAACACTTTTTTCCTCATGCAAAGCTTCATTAAGAGCATTGACTTTAGGACGCTAACTACGTGACCTAGTTTATAGGGAGCTACGTACGTTTAGGACACCAAAAACAAAAGTTTTAGTCCTCGGAGACTAAATGTATGGGCATTTTAAAGAAGAAAAATAGTACACTTTCCTGATGCTGAATATTAATCAATTAATTTAGGACATTTATTGCGAAAAATTTATTTTTAAGGTTGATAAATATATGGTCTTAACCTTTAGTGTCCTAAATATTTTAAAGGATGCAAACTGCGATTTATTCGAGGAACGCTACTTAGGCCGTTTTCGAACTTGGCAAACACCTAGTTAACTTGATATCAAGATATCTTGATACCTAGGCAAGCAAAGTGAAATCCTTACTTGACACTTTCCTAGCCCTTTTACGATGGAAGAGACATCATGCGGCCTTCATCTCGTAAAACATATGAAAAGCGCCATCCGTGCCTATAATTATTGTGGCTGATTGAAGTCGATTACTTCTTTATAATGCTTCCCATCCGTATGCGACAAATTGAAAGATAATATTATTTTAAAAATCTTATTGCTTATGAATAAAATAATTCTCATATACCATAATATGGAGATTAACTAATATGCTTCGATTACTTGGGGGCTGCTAAAGTGGACGACATATCGCTCATTATAGTTCACCATAGACAACGTCTTTATGCAAAAAAGGCATTATAATATTTTTTGCCTGTATGAAAAAACACGTGACAATATATTAATGCATTACACTCCGAACTAACTACCTATGATCTCTGACTGTTGACTGATAAATACGCGCGTTGTAACTAACATAATTAAGCTGAAAACAAATTATATTTACTCTAATGGTTTATTGTCCCCCTTCTTTGATGAATGCAGTGAAAACCTCTCCAATGCTCAACATTATTAACAATTATGATGTTCGTTTGCTAAAAATAATGCTGCCAATGAAATTATGGATACCTTAGAGTACTTCCAATAAAATCATAATTCTTTAAACGAGATCATTTCTTTTCCTTCCAGAGCAACGGAGATAGAATTTGTCGGTTTAATGAAGTAAACAAGGACGGAACATCAACAATGTATGGAATTATTCACACAAGTATTAGGTACCAAATCTTTTATCAGTATATTCACATTTGAAAAGCCTTTAAATATATCGAATTCATCGATTTTTCCGCAAAAAATTAATAAATATCATACAAATACACGTAGTAATGATAAAATAGTATCCATTTGAAAGTTTCTTCGCTTCTATCTTCCAATACAAGCCCATATTATCACACCCCGAATCCTAACTTAATACCTAGTGAGCATAACAAGTCTCCTTTTTCATTTAAGCTGTGTCCCAATTCGCCATTTAGGCATCTAAATCGGCAGATTTAGGGAGGACGCCATCTTGAAGTGTGTCCCAATTCGTCAGGCATCATAAGGAAGTAGATTTAGGTGCCTTTCTCGGGGGTGAAATTTAGGGTAGATGGATTTTACCCTAAATTCGCCGCCATACTGAATTTCCCATCATGCAAAGCGCTGCATGCGTCGTACAAGGAGACTCGTACACAAGGAAGTAGTTGAAAAGTGGCCAAACATGGCCGGCAAGTATTTTGTCTGAAATTGAAAGAATTCTCTAATGTTTCGCAAACCAACACCCAACTTCAAAAGAAAAAGTCTACTTAGTACACTTTAAAAAAACGAATTTAAATCCCAGAACACCGACACAAACTTAAATACCCCGAAAACTTAAAAACTAACGAATCTCCAGAAAACGAAATGGATGAAAATAATGTAATTTCACTTTCCAAATCTCACAACGCATACGAAGGTAGCCAAAAGGTGACAAAAATGTCTCAATTTCAGGTTTCATTTGTTTCATTCAGTCCTCTATTAATCACTCATATGTTTTTCATTCGTCTCCAGCTCGGTAGACGGAAACACTAGCGAAGGATGTCCCAAATCAAGCTCCTTAAGCGAAAGGCCTCTGAATATTTAGGTAGCTAACCGCATCCTCCCTAATGCCTTACGAATTGGGACACGGCTTTACTTGGTATTTTGACTAGGTATCTAGACAACATGGCGTCTGCGGCCACTTGAATTTGACGTCATTTCCGCCCAATGCGTACTAGGTTTCAAGGCAAGATTGCTTGATTTGCCAAGTTCGAAAACGGCCTAAGAGAGACGGTGTCTTTAGGATGCTAACCCAGTGACCTTGTCCATAGGGAGCATAGTACACTTAGGATGCTAAAAACAAAATATAAATATTTCCAAAATTTAAAATGTAGGCATTCCGAAGAAGCTCAGTTGTTTGTTTACTGTTTGTTGTATGATTTAGGCAGAGGTATTAGGACACTTAACATGAAGCCTCCGTTTATAAGTCGATAAATATAAGACCTTGATCTTTAGGAAATGAAGTATACGTGCCTTTGAGGATGCGAATTACTTTATATTAATGGAATGCTATATAAGGAGAGTGATTTAGGACGTGTACCAAGTGACCTTGTTTATACCGAGCTAATTACTTTTAGGATGATAATAATGATACTAGAATTGTTCTGAAACTATCTCTAAGGGACTTACAACAGAACTACTTGGTTTGCTTTTGGATTGCTGTTTTGTGATAAGTGGTATTAGGACACTTAATGTGAAGCCTCCATATTTAAGTCGGATATTAATAAGACCTCGATCTTTAGGACATTGAACATACGCGCCTTTTTAGGATGCTAATTACGTTATTTTTCATTGGAAGGCTACACGAAGGACGGTGGCTTCAGGACGCTAACGATGTGGCCATGTTCACAGGGAGCTTAGAATTATGGAATGTAATATGATTTAGGCATAGGTATTCGGACACTAAACATGAAGCCTCCATTTCTAGGTCGAAAAATATAGAAACCTTGACTTTGAGGACGCTAAGTATGCGAGTCTTAGGTGAGGAGGCAATTGTATAGGGAGATAAATGAGGATCTCTGCGCCCATGTCACCCATTCATTAGCGTGCAGAATTTCAACTCCGCGAAAAATTAGACCAAAAATGGCGGATTGCATTGGACAAGTGCGTGTCATGACCTGGATATGAGGACCTTAGGCGTGCTTACTGGTTCGAAGATGATGTGAGGATCCCGTTTCTTCGCAACGTTTGAACTCACCAGGCGATATTTTGCACCCTGAATCTCATACCTCAATAGTTAGCGTCGTAAGAACTTATCTACGTCTACAACTACATAATACCCACCGAGCAGCCGAATTGGCGTGTAGCAGGGGGGGGGGGGAAGTTAGGGGAGGATTTTCTGACACCCAGTCGTGCGAATTTCTTCACCCTTACAGAACATACGCGACACGGCATTAAAGAAACTAGGTTTTATTAAGCGTATATTTATAGAAGTAGGTCCTCGGATGAAAAAATCTAAGAGAGATGCTATACTTCGCTCTGGTTAGGCCGCACCTCGAATACGCCTCGAGCATTTGGGACCCTGGTCTTTAAAGGATAACCAAAAAAATTAATAAAATACAAAGGAAAGCAGCGCGCTTTGTTAAAAACTTCGTTAAAAAATGATATAATGCACGGAGAAAGGCCTCTGAAAGTGTGGAAAAGCGGGAGGACATTCTCTGTCATTCAACAAAATATACCTTACCCGGTAGACTACTTTAAAAAAATTAAAATATTAATTTAAAAAACGGAGTCCGGTAACGTATAAGGGATTCAAATCATATTGAAATGAGTGACAAATTATGAGTCTATCATATCGTAGAAATGAGAGAATCTCACGCAGTAGCGTGCAGAGTGTAAAGTTAATTCCGCGTAAAGTGAAATTTTACGTAAAGCGGGGGTCTACTGCGTATTCAAAACCTTGGTGCCGGACGATACGAAAATATTACGTTACCCGGCGTACGTAAAGCGAGCGAGTGTAAGACGAGACGTCGGTTAGGTGTGTTACAGGTTTTCCATATGTTATATTCATTAAAAACACAGTCCTTTTACATGTAAGAGGTTGAAATATTTAAGAAAAGAGTGATAAATTATTAGTGTTGAAAATCGTCGTGGTTTGAAGTCCGCGCAAAAAAGCTCGCGGATCGTAAAGTTCATCCCTCGTAAAGTGAATTTAACGTAAATAGTGGGTCTACCGTAAACGCAAAACATTGGTGTCTGACGATTTGCAAATATTACGACCCACCCGACTTGCGTTACGCGCGCGAATTTAAGAGACATCGGTTAGGTGAGTAACAGGTTTTAAATATGTTACTGCCATTGAAAAACGCAGTCCTTTTAGAGATTAGGGTTGAAATATTTAAGAAATGAGTGATGAATTATGGGCGTAAAATATCGTCGTGATTCGAAATGCGCGCGAAATTGCGTGCGGGTCGTTAAGTTAATCCCTCGTAAAGTGAACTTAACGTAAATCGGGGGTTTTACGTACACGCAAACCCATGTTGTCGGACGATGCGCAAATATTACGATTCAGTCGACTCGCGTAATGCGCGCGAATGTAAGACGAGACATCGGATAGATGTGTCATAGCTTTTCAATATGTTATTTCCATTAAAAACACAGTACGTTTACAGATAAGGAGTTGAAATATCGAAGAAACGAGTGGCAAATTATGGGTGTGACATATCGCCGAAATCTGGAATTCTCGCTGACATAATGTAGATCGTAAAATGTATCCCTCGTAAAGTGAAACCATCGTGAATAAGGGGTCTACTGCATATTCAAAACATTGGTGCCGGACGTTACGAAAATATTACGTTACCCGACGTACGTAATGCGAAGACGATACATCGGATAGATGTGTCAAAGCTTTTCAATATGTTATTTCCATTAAAAACGCAGTCCGTTTACATGTAAGGGGTTGAAATATTTAAGAAAAGAGTGATAAATTATTAGTGTTGATATTCGTCGTGGTTTGAACTTCGCGCAAAATAGCTCGCGGATCGTAAAGTTCATCCCTCGTAAAGTGAATTTAACGTAAATCGTGAGTCAACTGTAAACGCAAAACACTGGTGTCTGACGATTTGCAAATATCACGATACATTCGACTTGCGTAACTTGCGAATGTAAGATGAGACATCGTATCGGTGTGCTATAGTTTTAACCCTTTGAGTGCGGCATGAAGTGATATCATGTCGTGGTATTTTTACGTTGGTTCTGATGGCGTGTTATCACGTCATCGGTAATGTGAGTGTTCCATATTTCACTAAGGGGCCTAGTGAAAGTTCCCTAGTAAAGCCTGGAACACCCAACATGCCCTTGACGTGATATTGCGTAAAGACAACCATGACGTGCAATAACGTCACGCCGCCCTCACAGAGTTAATATGTTAACCCCATTAAAAACGCATTCCGTATACAGACAAGGGTTAATATTTTAAGTGATGAGAGAAAAATTATGAGTAAAAAATCATCGCGAGTTGAACATTGCGCAAAATAGCTCGCGGGTCGTAAAGTTTATCCCTCGTAAAGTGAACTTTACGTAATTTGGGGGTCTACTGTATGCACAAATCCTCGGTGTCGGACGACGCGCAAATATTATGACACACCTGATTTGCGTAACGCGCGCGAATTTAAGAGGAGACATAGGTTAGGTGAGTAACAGGTTTTTAATATGCGAATTTCCACAGAGAAAAAATCATCCGCCTTGACCGGGATTCGAACCCGGATCCCTCGATTTCCGGCCGAGTGCTTTAGCCAGTTAAGCTACCGAGGCGTCCTCTTTCCCTGTGGATTTTTGTGACGCAGGTTTTTAATATGTTACTGCCATTGAATAAGCGGTCCTTTCAGAGATAAGGGTTCATATTTTAAGAAATGAGTGATGAAATATGAGTGTAAAATATCGTCGTGATTTGAATAGCGCGCGAAATAGCGTGCGGATCGTAAAGTTTATCACTCGTAAAGTGAACTTAACGTAAATCGGGGGTCTACTGTATGCACAAAACTTCGGTGTCGGACGACGCGCAAATATTACGATACAGCCGACTCGCAGAATGCGTGCGAATGTAAGACGAGACATCGGATCGGTGTGTTATAGGCTAAGTTGAGTGGGGTGGGGGATCAGTCGGTTCGTAAAAGCGAGGGGAGACCTAGAAGAGGGGAACTGAAGAGTCAGTAGATGGGTCTTTGGGGTAGGGAATCCATAAAATTCCTCCAGGGGTGTGGGTTAACGGTACCAAAGGGGAGGGGGGGAGAAGGAGAAAAATAAGACCAGGGGTCCGTTAGGGGTTGCGTCGGAACCGGGGCCGAGCGCAGGGGGAGGAAAAGAGTGTCCATCCCGTCCCCTAGCGAGAGCGAGTTCCCTTAGTACTTTCCCACTCTTCTTCCCTCCCGTTTTTCCAGACTGCGCGATAATTCGGTCCCGTGCCGCGCACTGCGCACGCGCCGAAAAGGGGACCGAAGACGCAAGAATGGCGGGGTGGGAGAGGGGGGAAGACTCGTGTGCTGCGCTGACTGGGGGAGCTTCGTAAAAGCGAGGGAGGACAACGTGGTCGTGTGCGCTAAGGGAGGGCGCATTTGGTCCTGCACTGGAAGGGGTAAGGGATGTTTTATTTTTTTAAGGGTTTTACCCCCTCTCAACTCGGGAAGTACAGGGAGTGGGCAGGGAAACAAAAGGGTACGTATATACTCCGGTCCGAAAAAATACCAATTTACCCCCTTGCCCTTATACCCTTGCCGTGTTGCTGCAATGCCAGCGTCCCTGAAAAAATCCCGAGGGGTACGCAACTTCAAATACTATTGCATACCAGACTTCTATTTCAGCCATTTCTATCCATTTCTTACCATATCTGTCAATATCTGTCAATATCTGTCCATTTCTGTCCATTTTTATCCATTTCAATCCACATCTATCCATCTCTATCCATTCCTGTCCATTTCTGTCCATTTATGTCACTTTCCATCCATTTCTATCCATATTTGCCCATTTCTATCCATTTCTAACCACATCTGTCCATTTCAACTCATTTCTATCCATTTCTGTAAATTTCTGTCAATTTCTACCCATTTCTATCCATTTTTATCCATTTCTAATCATTTCTATCAATTTCTGTCAGTTTCAACTCATTTCTATCCATTTCTGTAAATTTCTGTCAATTTCTACCCATTTCTATCCATTTTTATCCATTTCTAATCATTTCTATCAATTTCTGTCAGTTTCAACTCATTTCTATCCATTTCTGTAAATTTCTGTCAATTTCTACCCATTTCTATCCATTTCAGTCCATATCTGTTCATTTATGTCCATTTCTGTTCATTTCCATCCATTTCTGTTTATTTCCATCCATTTCTGTCCATTTCTATCCATTTCTGTCCATTTCCATCCATTTCTGTTTATTTCTATCTTTTTCTGTTCATTTCTATCCATTTCTATCGATTTCTGTCGATTTCTATCCATTTCTGTCCATTTCCATCCATTTCTGTTCATTTCCATCCATTTCTGTCCATTTCTATCCATTTCTGTCCATTTCTATCCATTTCTGTCCATTTCCATCCATTTCTGTTTATTTCCATCCATTTCTGTCCATTTCTATCCACATCTGTCCATTTCTATCCATTTCTGTCCATTTCTATCCATTTCTGTCCATTTCCATCCATTTCTGTTTATTTCCATCCATTTCTGTCCATTTCTATCCATTTCTGTCCATTTCCATCCATTTTTATCGATTTCTGTCGATTTCTGTCCATTTCTGTCCATTTATGTCAATTTCCATCCATTTCTGTCCATTTCTATCCACATCTGTCAATTTCTATGTATTTCTGTTCATTTCTATCTATTTCTATCGATTTCTGTCCATTTCCATCCTTATCTATCCATTCCTATCTATTTCTGTCCATTTCTGTCTAGTTCTGTCCATTTCTATCCATTCTTGTCCATTTCAACTCATTTATAGTCATTTCCATATATTTCTATCCATTTTTCTAATCATTTCTGTCAATTTCTGTCCTTTTCTATCAAAATATGTCCATTACCGTCCATTTCGGTCCATTTCCGTCCATTTCTGTTCATTTCCATCCATTTCTGTCCATTTCTATCCACAACTGTCCATTTCTATCTATTTCTATTCATTTATATCAATTTCTATCGATTTCTGTCCATTTCTGTCCATTTATGTCAATTTCTGTCCATTTCTATCTATTTGTGTTCATTTCTATCCATTTCTATCGATTTCTTTCCATTTATATCCATTTCAACTCATTCATAGCCATTTCCATATATTTCTATCCATTTTTCTAATCATTTCTGTCAATTTCTGTCCTTTTCTATCAAAATATGTCCATTACCGTCCATTTCGGTCCATTTCCGTCCATTTCTGTTCATTTCCATCCATTTCTATCCACAACTGTCCATTTCTATCTATTTCTATTCATTTATATCAATTTCTATCGATTTCTGTCCATTTCTGTCCATTTATGTCAATTTCTGTCCATTTCTATCTATTTGTGTTCATTTCTATCCATTTCTATCGATTTCTTTCCATTTATATCCATTTCAACTCATTCATAGCCATTTCCATATATTTCTATCCATTTTTCTAATCATTTCTGTCAATTTCTGTCCTTTTCTATCAAAATATGTCCATTACCGTCCATTTCGGTCCATTTCCGTCCATTTCTGTTCATTTCCATCCATTTCTGTCCATTTCTATCCACAACTGTCCATTTCTATCTATTTCTATTCATTTATATCAATTTCTATCGATTTCTGTCCATTTCTGTCCATTTATGTCAATTTCTGTCCATTTCTATCTATTTGTGTTCATTTCTATCCATTTCTATCGATTTCTTTCCATTTATATCCATTTCAACTCATTCATAGCCATTTCCATATATTTCTATCCATTTTTCTAATCATTTCTGTCAATTTCTGTCCTTTTCTATCAAAATATGTCCATTTCTGTCCATTTCGGTCCATTTCTGTCCACTTCTACGTCATGGTTGTTTTTACGCCGGTGCTTAAGACGTTAAATAACGTCATTGGTGCCGTCAGCTTTCCAGCTTTCATTAGTGGGTCTAGTGGAAGTTCCTATGGGAAAGCTGAAATACTCAAGGTGAACTTGACGTGATGTAACGTCATCAGTCCCGGCGTATAGACAATCATGACGTAATATCACGTCATGCCAAGGGATAGTCTGAACAATCATTCATCATTTATCTACATTGTCGTCTGTCCACACTTCATGGCTTCTCCCTTTACGACTGCTCTCTTACACCTGTTACTCTCATACAGTCCGACCCGATATTTCCACCTATCTTCGGGCAATACCTAAGTACTCATTACCGTAATGTTTTGGATGGAGCCACGAGAAGAGAGTGCTCAAAATTTTGCTGTAAATGACCAATAACTCTGGAATTTTGACGGTGAAATGCATTTGTTATTTTTTTTCGGCCTTCGGGAAGTATTCGCTTTCCTTCAAACCAATTTTTCTCGAGAATGGCGTTCATAGTGTTTCGAAAAATTACAATTTTTCCTCGTTGTTCTCCCACAACCAGAAAATCAATGTTCACATCAGATAAGGGACATATTTACATGCATACATACCAATCACGCCCTTCTCTTCCGGGGTAGGCACAGTCACAAGGTTTCTCTCAATAAATACATAATTGTACGTCTAACTCTGCTTCAATAATTTCCTCCATTCTGACCTATCCTTGCCATAAACCTCTTCTGCCACATTTACCCCCCAAAATACACTGCTTTTCATACACACCTCCTCCTGTTTTAAAGACTCCTAATATTCCTCCTCCTAAGAATTTCCTATCAACCACATTCAACCACAACTTTCTCGGCCTACCTCTACTTCTTCCAACCATTCATTCTACTCTCATATACATATATATGTTTCGTTATTCGACTCTCATCCATTCTCTCAACATGGCCACAAACCAACGAAGCACACTTTATTTCATACACTATGTCCATTACTACTGGAGCATCTAACCCAACATTCATTCAATTACCTACACTCATTCCTCACCCTATCCATTCCTACTTTTGCCACAAAGACTCTTCAGATGACTCATACCCACGGCGTTTATAGTCTACTCTTATATGTCTATATCCTGACATACCCATGTTTCACTACCAATATAGCAAAGTGGGAAGAAGTACACTTTTGTACTCGGAGATTTTTGCTTCCTTAGACAGGCACTCATTCCTTGACATATGCTTCACGTGCTATACCTCTCCACTTTCCTTCCATTATTCATGCGTCTCGTCACCTCCTCATGTATCCTTCCATCTTTCGCGTACATCTTACCTAAGTACACGAAATCATCCACCTGTTCAATTACTTAACCATTCGCCTTCATCATACAGTTATACTCACCATTCTCCTCATCAAAAACTATTACTATAGTATTGCACGGATTGACCCTCAATTCAATTCTCTCTGTTCATTCACAAGACTTATCTAGGAGATTCATGCACGCCCTCCTGTTTTTAAGACTCCTTATATTCCTCCTCTTCCTAAGAATTCCTGTCAACCACAACATTCTCGGCCTACCTCTACCTCTCGCACCATTCATTCTACTCTCATATATCTGTTTCGTTATTCGACTCTCATCCATTCTCTCGACATGGCCACAAACCAACAAAGCACACTCCTTTCATATACTATGTCCATTACTACTGGAGCATATAACCCACATTCATTTAATTACCCACACTCATTCCTCACCCTATTCAATGCTACGTTTGCCGCAAATACTCCTCAGATGACTCATACCCACGTCGTTTATAGTCTACTCTTCTGTCTATATCCTGGCATACCCATGTTTCACTACCATGTAGCAAAGTGGGGAGAAGTACACTCTAGTACACTATGCGATTTTCGCTTCCTTGGAAGACAGGCACTCATTCCTTTGATGTGCTCCACATGCTATACCTCTCCACTTTCCTTCCAGCATTCGCACGTCTCTTCATCTCCTCATATATCCGTCCATCTTTCTCAAAAATCTTACCTAAGTACACAAAGTTTTTTCTATAATATATCTTAAAGGAATTATTTTCCTTCCCCGGATGGTACCACCTTTACTGAGGTGAAAAAAATTTTTTTTTCGCGATGACGTGAGTGATCCCCTCGTGCACTTATAGGTTGGCTGCAGTGCACACCCCCATTCGCCGCGAACCAAAATGGCGATCGTCGCGCGAAGGAAGAGAAACAAGTGACGACTGCACCGCCGCTGCGCCCAGAATTACGCGAGCGTGCAGATCGATATGTGCGCCTTGCATTTCCCCAATGTGGGGTACGTTAAACCCCAAAAACCACGCCTTCTTCGCCTTCCAGGCTTCCCCTTCTTACAAACGATCAATAATATACGGAGGTGCTCGCGTTGTCTTTACGCACTGCGAGAAGAATGGCCGTTTCTCCATTCGAATGGGAAGGGAAAACATACGTCAAAATTTTTCTATTTCAGAAAAAAATAATCCATCTAGTTTCCGAATGAATAAACTATCATTTTGTTTACACCGAGATGGGTAATTCATATAATTTTTTTAAATAATAATAATAATAATCTAGATGATTCTTCTTGGTGACCTAATTTTTTATTAATATAAAGTTATTTTCCTGGAGATTGTTGGTCGTTAATTCATGTTCAAACTGTTACTGTTTTGCCAACGTTTCGCATGTATATTCATGCTTCATCAGGGCTACAATGAAAATTAATATTTGTATTGTACATTAAATAATTCCTGTTTACAATTTAGGTATTTATATTTAAAAAATATGTTTAGATGTGATTTTTTTATAACCTCAGAGAGAGTTCCCTTTAAATTACCTTTTGTTGACACCTTCGTTGCTATTTATTGTTTGTTGGTCAATTGTTATAAGTTTAGGGGTTTAAAAAAATCGATTAAATTATATGAAATTTATCATATCTTGATATTCTGTAACAGCACTAAATTTTATTTCGATTTTTTTTAAGTTCCGAATTTGTAACAATTAACCAAAAAATAATAAATAGCAACAAAGGTATCAACAAAAGGTGTATTAAAAAGGAACTCTCTGTGAGGTTATAACAAAAATCACATGTAAACACATTTAAAAAAAAAATCTAAATACCTAAATTGTAAACTGTATTCATTTGATGTACAGTCGGATTCAAAAGTATTGCAAAGAATCGAGCTTACTCTTACGCTTCACTTACGCTTCTCAAGGAAATCGAGTTTCACTTACACGGTGCTGTTATTCTTTGCTACGCGACGCTATCTATCGCCGTCGAACATCGTTCCTCGCTTGCTAACCTGAGGGTCGCGGGTTCGAGTCCCGCCTGGGTAGATTATTCACTGCCCAGGACAGGGCTGTTTGTGTACGTCATAGTTATATTAAAACACTTGTAATTGGTGAAAACCTGTATGTGTTGAAGAAATTATTATTATTATTATTATAAGGATATCAAAACCTGACGTCTTAGGTGAGACTGAGAGGGAAGGGAAGTGGTTGGGGAAAACCTTCCATTGTCTTACGTAGGGGGAGAGGTCAAAAATGGCATTATCCATCTTACGTAATGTTTGAAACACCCCATTGACATTCCACGTCAGTGAACAACCACCATGCTTTTCAACGGCCAACGTATCTGTGAAGATATGTAATAAAATTTCTCGAATAACGTCTAAAAACAAGAATAAAAACTTCGTATTTTCTATTAATTTTATGAAAATACCCATGAATATACATTATGAATTGTCGACTCGTCGCCAAAAATCTATTGCATAAAATTCCGTTAACAAACAACTTTTTCGATTGAGTCGCCGTCTAGCGATGGCTGCTCAAATGTAAATACGGTCTACAGATCGTAAATGAACACGTCTCACTGGTTTATCTTGCCAGAAATCATTATGCAGTGGATAAAACATGTAGTACTACACGTGGGACGTAATGACACTTTTTTGATATCGTCTGGTCTACAGATATATTTAATTCCTCTCCAAATTTAGTTACTTTAGTGCTCAATAGAACTCTTAGCAGTTCTTTAATATCGCTTTACCACAAAGCAATAATAATACGGGGTAATAAACTGGAATGAATTAAAATATGGATACAAATACTATAAGGATTTCAAACCCATGATCCGACAATATCATCTATGGATGAGAAATTCCTCCAATAACTATCATTTTAATGACAAATGAAGGAGAGATTGTTGAACCTACTCCTCCTAGGCCCCACATATGAATAGTAGGTTACGCAATGACATCCACATCAATCTATCACAGATCTAACCTTCTGATTCCTAAGGCTCTATCAACAGGTAATAAACCAAAAAAATGTAGCTGTAAATTAACAGTAAATGATCAACACAGCAGAGAAAAGACTCACGATGGACGTTTCCTATGCCTCTTACACACTTCCTGTAGTAAATATTTCCTCTCTAGCATTTGCAAAGTAACTGTTAGGTCTTAAAAACTGTCAGCTATCATTCACAGCATCAAGGAGTTCATATCTCCTCAGTTGTTACTGAATATTCACTACAGTCTTGCATTACCAACAATCAACAACAAAGCTTAAATTAAACCTGGACAAGTGCAGTGTGACGTCTATCTCCCTAAGTGAGGCCACTCTTGAATTTAATTATTCTGTGACTAATCACTCTCTAAAAGGTGTTTCAACATCTAAGGACCTTGGTATTCTTGCAGAAAATAAATCAAATTTTTGCCCCCACAAATACAAATACCTAGATATCAAATACCCTATATACCTAGCAAATATCTATCTTGATCATACCTTCTGACTCCTATGGATCTCAACAGGTAATAAACCATTAAAATGTAACTGTAAATTGACAGTAAAAGACCCACACAGCAGAGAAAAGGCTCACGATGGAAGTATCATGTGCCTCTCATACAATTCCTGTAATAGATATTTCCTCTCTAGAATTTGCAAAGTAACTGTTAGGACTCAAAAATAGTCAGATATTATTCACAGCATCAATAAGTTCATATCTCCTAAGTTGTTATTGTATATTCACTACAGTCTTGCATTAACAACAATCAACAACTGCCATTTACAGAATTTAGTCTTGAATTAACAGTAAAAGATCCACACAGCAGAGAAAAGGCTCACGATGAAAGTATCATGTGCCTCTCACAGACTTCCTGTAGTAGATATTTCCTCTCTAACATTTACAAAGTAACTGATAGGTCTAAAAAATAGCCAGCTATTATTAACAGCATCAGTTAGATCATATCTCTTCAATCGTTATTGAATAGTCACCACAATCTCACGTAAGAAACAATCAACAGCGGCCATTTACGAGTCGGCTGATAAGACTTTTTTTCTAAGAACTGGGTGAACTAAGTGTGGAAATTTAGGCAACAGGTAGCCTAGGCAACTATTCTAAACATTTAAATCCATAATGTGTATTCATGGATGCAGTGTGCAACAGAGTAGAACAGAAGAGGATCATTTAATGGAACACTATGTACATAAAAGAAGAGCCGGATGGTTTGGTCACACCCAGTGTTGGGTTGTTCTACTCTCCTCCGAACTTTTCAGCGTATCCTCGATTCATTATGTTGGTATTCAGGATGCAAAACATCACGGGGCGTCTGTGGTATTCTTAACATTAATCCACACGTCTTATAACGCTTGGGAACTTTCACTAGGCCCCGTAGTGTAAGTTGGAACACTCACGGCACCCTTGACGTGATATAACGTCATCAGCACCAGTGTAAAGACAACCATGACTTTATATCGCGTCAAGGGTAATGTGAGTGTTCCAGCTTTCACTCGGGAACTTTTACTTTCCCCCCGGGTGAAAGTTGCAACACTCACGATACCCATGACGTGATGTCACGTCATCAGTACCAGCGTAAAGACAAGCAAGACGTGATATCACGTCGTGGGTACCGTGAGTATTCCAGATGTCACTAGGGGACATAGTGGATGTTCCCTAGTGAATGCTGGAACACTCGCGGAACCCTTGACGTGATATGACGTCGTCAGCACCATCGTAAAGACAACCATGACGTGATATCACGTCAAGGGTACTGTGAGTGTTCCAGCGTTCACTCGGGAACTTTCTCTAATCCCTCTGGTGAAAGTTGCAACACTCACGATACCCATGACGTGATGTCACGTCATCAGCACCGACATAAAGACAAACAAGACGTGATATCAAGTCATGAGTACCGTGAGTAATCCAGATGTCACTAGGGGGCATAGTGAATGCTCCCTAATGACTGCTTTAACACTCGCGGCACCCTTGACGTGATATGACGTGTTCAGCACCTGAGTAAAGACAACCATGACGTGATATCACGTCAAGGGTACTGTGAGTGTTCCAGCTTTCACTCGGTAACTTTCGCTAATCCTCCTGAAGAATTTTGCAACACTCACGATACCCATGACGTGATGTCACGTCATCAGCACCAGCGTAAAGACATACATGACGTGATATGACGTCATGCCGCACTCCAAGGGTTAAATCGAAATTCTACTACAGTAAGCATAAGACCGAAATCCAAACGATTTAAGAAACGAAATTAAATGTTAAAAAATGCCAATTATATAGCGAGTATATTTTAAAGAATATACTTTTCGTCCAAAATCGCAGACACCTGAGCCATTTCAATGGTATTGCTAAATTTCGACTTCAATTCTCACAGTAATTCGCCAATCCCACAATATTTAATGGGGGTATTATGCGTTTACATGTCTCATCCAGTTCTTCTTCCTATCTTCAACGGTCTTCAAGAGCTTTCATCCTTCTTTTATTCTCTTCAACACCTCTTCATTCCAAGCCTTGTCAGTACACTTGACGTAGAGTACTTTGTTCCAAATCTACATTTCCAAACTCTCTATCCTTTTCTGTCATCGTCCACGTTTCCTAACCCTACGAAAACTAACTCCAAACAAAACACTCGACGATTCTCTTCTTCAGTTCCAGCTCCATTTTACTAGTTACTATGGCCTTTTTCTCCCTAAACTATGGTTCACTAGACTATGTGTCTGATATATTTTTATCCTTGCATAGGTTTGGCATTGCTTTCTGCTGAATAGAGGCCAATTGTAATTAATTATAATTGAAATTATAACTCGAATTAACCAACCTAATGATACCCAGGGTGCCATTTAGCTTTGATGCACGTGATCCAGGAAGATTAAAATAAAGGGATCGGGTTGGTATGGTAGCTAAGGTAATAATAATAATAATATTTATTGTTCAAGTCCTACATATCCTTTGGAACAAAGTACAGTTTAACTGAAAAACTCCGCGGCAAAAACAGTATTTTTTCAGGACACTAAAGTTTACAAATATGAACTTTCAATAAGCAGAGGACACTCAATAATACAATAATATTTACAATTACTATAGTGCAAGCTAATAAAATATATAAACAATTAAAAAATATACAAACAAAAAACAGCAAAAAACAAAGCAAGGTACTGGTTAGCCATACGGGCAGCCAGGGTTCGAATCCCTGCAGGAGGAGGGATGTTTTTCCAGAAGGAACCCGATCCGTACGTGTCTTGTGGGGGACACTTCAAGTGCAGTACTCCGTCTGTCGGATGAAACGTTATGCCGTGGTCCACTTGGCGATGTTTGTTAAGAGCAGGCTGATGCCGACGCCGGGTTTCCATCCACTCTTCCTCCCTTACCTGTCCCCTACGGCGCAAATGACCTTAGACGTCAATTCCCTCCTTAAATATCCAATCCAATCCAAGATCAATATACCGTGTTCCCCTTGGCGCCATTCGTTAAGAGCACGCTGATGCCGACGCCGGGTTTCCATCCATCCTTCCTCCCTTACATATCCCCTATGGCGCAAATGACCTTAGACGTCAATTCCCTGCTTAAATATCCAGTACGATCCAAGATCAATATACCGTGTTCCCCTAGGCGCCATTCGATAAGAGCAGGCTGATGCCGACGCCGGGTTTCCATCCACCCTTCCTCCCTTACCTATCCCCTATGGCGCAAATGACCTTAGACGTCGAATTCCCTCCCCCAAATATCCAATCCAATCCAAGATCAAAATGTTTTCTTCTGTTTTAGAGATCCACAGATTCTGTGTACTGTAAATGTTGTCTCTGTGCGTACTCCGAGTGCTAAGACTCGAGTACTCGGTTTGAAACCGCTGAAAACGAGTACTCAAATGGAAAACACAAGCTCGTACCGAGTATCCTGCCATTGGCAATGGCATTCGACCGAGTGTTCTAGTATTCATATCCAAGTATTCAATCCAGTACTCAGGTACTCGTCTGGGAAACTAGGTATTCATTCGGGTACTCGATTACTAGAGAATGGACACGTTTGGCCCGTCCCTGATACGAACGAAAACCAAGGGAAACGGAAATTTCCTAATTTTTAAATTTTTTTTTGGAATTCAAAGGGTGTTGAGGCTTGATTTTTTTTGTTATTCACGCAAATATGACGTGTTTTCAAAGTTTGAATTCAATCAGCCAATGGCAAACCCCTTGCCAAAGCAGGGGTGCCAAACTTTCAATTTTTTTTAGGGGTGAGAAATGGTATTTTTACCTCAGATCCGATACAAATGTGTATTTAGGGATAAATGTCGTCAAATGATTCGGGAATCGGCCACCGAAATTAGCGTCGCTGCCGTCGCCTGTCGCGATACTTTTTGAAGCGACTGTACGTGCATTCTGGCCACGCTGGCGAAGAGGGGTAGCTTTCAGTTTCCTCTTCGCAGGGGCAAGGCAATGGGGGTTGATTCGTATTCACATTTAAAAAAATAAAGAAATAAGTAAATATTTATATATATAAGAATGCATATACATATGTGTTTTTCCTCACGGAATCCAGGGGGTTGATGGCGTATGGCAGTGGGAGAGGGGGTTAGGAGTGTTGCCAGGGAGCGAGACAGGGGCGTTTCCATGACAACCAGACGGTTTCCCCCCCCCTCTCCCTAACAACCCCTCACTCCTCCTCCGCTCTCTGTCGTCCGCGCCCTTCAAAAACCCTGGAAACGGGGGTGCAGGGTACGTACATGCAGCCAAGGGTACATATATATATTTATATGTATACATGGGCATGTATAATCGTGGCGGAGTTATATATATGCACCTCCTGCCACATGCCGCAACCCCTTCGCGTTGTCTGGGGGTTGGAAATGCCTGCAGTCTCGGCGGAAAGAGGGGCGTGGTCGGGAGGAATCGGGAGGAGGAACCCTTTTTCCAAAGCGTACCCTTTTTGCGAAAAAATCCTTAATTCCCGATCGATTGCTCGACATATTGGAGACAGAATTTGACGAATTATGGCGTAGCTGCGCTGTTAATATCTTTTCTAGAATAGTATATTATTACGCTGGGTTTTTGCAAGTATTGAATTCAATCTTTTATAAAATAAATGTCTTCCTTTAGTACGAATATTAAATAGTACTTAAGATTAACATGATTGCTTAAAATTTGAAATATGTGGTAAAATTAGAGTTAATATCATACTTAATTATAGAAGAAAAATTCTACCACTTAGGTTTTAACCCTTTTAGTTCGGCATGACGTTATATGACGTCTTGGTTGTCGATACGCAGGTGCTGATGACGTGATATCACGTCGTGGGTACTGTGAGTACTCCAGATTTCACTAGGGGGCATAGTGAATGCTCCCTAAGGAATGCTGGAACACTCACGCTACACTTGACGTGATTTCACGTCATCAGCACCAGCGGTAAGACAACCATGACGTGATGTCACGTCATGCCGCACTAAAGGGGTTAATGGTGAATCATTATTTTTTAAACAAAGCCGATAAAATACTTAGATTCAGACACATAGTATACAGTACTAGCGGAAGGTGCCCGTTGAAATTCAACGGGGAGACAAACAAACTTACTAACTTAGGACAGCAATCGAAATATATCGATATATATCGCGCACAGTGCATTTCTTATCGTTTCTTGTATTTTAATTTGTACGTTCTGGGCCTATATTCACCATATATATATATCCATTTGAGGTTCAGCTTCAACAATGCGATCGGTCGTTAAGGGGACAGCGTACCAAAAACGCTGAATTTTCAGCAGTTTTGGGATTGTTTTCTCAAAATTTGAAGTAAATCGATTGGAAAACAAAAATCGATCGCAATAATGCGAAGGTCAATTTATTTTTCTTTCCAATGGTGTCTGTTGCAACTTCGTGTGACTATTATTACTGATTCAAATATGCAAAAGAAAGGAGGTCTGCATGCCTGAAAAACGAACTTCGCATGTATTTCTTATGGAAACGCTTTTACTGGTCTGGAGTCGAACCGGAGACAATTAAGTGAGCAAACAGTAGCCATAAACCTTCCGAGTGACACAAGAAATCACGATACAAAGTTTTACATGATTCCGTGCAGTGATTTGGTATTTAAAAGTAATTGCAGATTCACACTATCTTTGTTATAAATAAGAAGATGACTCTTACTCGTGTATATAACTTTATAGAATTAAATAATTGGTCATTTTATGAAGATTTATTGGTTTAAAAATGATGCATATTCACCCTGAAATACCACGCCTCAATGGGAATCCGTTAACATCTCTTCAAATAAAAATTTTTATATCAATATCTACCAGTGTTATATCATTCAAAATCCTACACAATATAATATAGGTATTAAGACACCAAATGTATTTTTTCCAGCTCAGTACAGTTATAATTTAACACGTGTAATTAGGTTTAAATAACAGACTTCCGGTTTCGGTCGGAGCACGTGGCCGACATATTGAAGTGAACATGGCGACGTTACCAAGGGCAACGTCTGCTATTTACCTCGTGTGCCGAATCTGGTTTTCAATATGTGCAAAAATTAAGGCATTTTCATGCATTATTATATGTTTTAAGGGTGAAGATAACTATATTCGTCCCTTATATCGTTAAAAAAATGATGATATCGAAACTTAATAATTGGTCATTTTACGAAAATTTATTGGTTTAAAAATGATGCCTATTCACCCTGAAATACCACGCCTCAATGGGAATCCGTTAACATCTCTTCAAATAAAAATTTTTATATCAATATCTACCAGTGTTATATCATTCAAAATCCTACACAATATAATATAGGTATTAAGGCACCAAATGTATTTTTTCCAGCTCAGTACAGTTATAATTTAACACGTGAATTAGGGTTAAATAACAGACTTCCGGTTTCGGTCGGAGCACGTGGCCGACATATTGGAGTGAACATGGCGACGTTACCATGGGCAACGTCTGCTATTTACCTCGTGTGCCGAATCTGGTTTTCAATAATTGCAAAAATTAAGGCATTTTCATGCATTATTATATGTTTTAAGCGTGAAGATAACGATATTCGTCGCTTATATCGTTAAAAAAAGATGATATCGAACCCTGTCGAATAACCAAGGGAGGCTGGTATCAGTTTAAACGCTGGCTGTCGTTAAAAGGTTTAAAAACTTCAGTTCAACGTTTTTTTGTATAAGATTTTACACGAAAGGAGTATTTAAACGAGATTTTGAAAGGTATACATGACGGCTACGAGCTTAAATTTACTCATAAAAGGAAATTTTATGTATATTTTAAGAAAACAGGACTTCAGAGTGCACGTTTCTCCTTCAGTATTCTCCAGATGTAATTATTGGTGATATATAAAGCTACAAAACTGACTGAACTCATCCGAATTCCTGAGTATTTGTAAGCGAGCTAGTTGGCTGAGGTTTAGAATTATGTGTTGATTTGGGAAATAATCGGAAAAGTTTCTGAAGTCGATTTGGCTTCGAGTTATTGCAATCGATAGCTTTACATAGGGATTGAATGAGAAAAATGAAAAAGTTTAGTGTAGACCTTTTTCTTTCGTTCATTAAAATATGAAATAATTGAGTTACAAGACTGATTCTTTCAGAAATATAAGGCTGAATGTTTGAAGAATATTATTCTTGCAATCGATTCTTTCCTCCCTACCGTAAAACTGATATTTTTAAACTTTTATTTAGGATTTTAGAAATGTTATCACTTTCGTTGCTATGGATATATTTCTCCATTGTCTCTGGGCCGAGTGTCGATTCGAGGTTTGGAACTCAGCGTGGCGGGCCAGTTTCAGGGGGAGGGTTAGATTTACGTGTCGTTGTTCTGTAAAAGTTAAAAAAAATCGATTGGGCTTCGAGATATTTCAATCGATAGCTTTACATATATGAGTTAGGTACACTAAGTGCATGTTATTTAGTCTTCTTTATACCATTTTTCCCACTGCTAAGTACTGGGTATAATTTCATCAAATTTTTCCTGGCCTCTACCGTAGCTTATGTACTGTACCGTACTGATTATAGTATTTTGAAAAGTCTTTAATAACCGGATGACATACAATACATAAGTTTGCACTAGAACTGTCTGGTATCCATACCTCATGAGGCGCGTATTTCATTTTCGAGAATTATACTTTTCTTTGCTTGCATGTAGCACGCAGACTTGAGAGTTTTCATTGTTTTTTTCCTTATTAAAAGAATATCATCATATAACACTTCCCCCCTGTTTGCAAATTGCAAGCACTCGTTTACTCGTTATTAGTAATATATAAAGCTACAAAACTAACTGACTGACTCATCCGAATTCCTGAGCATTTGTAAGCGAGCTAGTTGGCTGAGGGTTAGAATTATGTGTTGAGTTGGGAAATAATCGGAAAAGTTTCTGAAGTCGATCAGGCTTCGAGTTATTGCAATCGATAGCTTTACATGGGATTGAATGGGAAAAGTGAATAATTTTAGTGTAGACCTATTTTATTTCGTTCGTTAAAATATGAAATAATTGAGCTACAAGACTGATTCTTTTACAAATGTGAGGCTGAATGTTTGGAGAATATTATGCTAGCAATCGATTCTTCCATACCTACCGCTAAACTGAAATTTGTTAACCTTTGTTGGGAGTTTTGGAAATGTCTCCATTGTCGTTGCTATGGATTGATTTTTCCATTGTCGCCGGGCCGATTGTCGATTTGAGATTTGGAACGGGGTGAGGCGGGCCAGCTCCTTGTTTGGTTATAGTATTTTGAGAAGGCGTAAATAACTGGAAGAGATATAATATGATTTGTGCTAGGACTGTCTGGTTTCCATACCTCGTGGACCGTGAAATTCATTTCGAGAATTCCATAATATTTTTCTTTGCTTGCCTATAGCATGAGCTTGAGAGCTTTCATTTGTTTTATAAGGATGATACATTTTTTTCCTTATTTAAAGTGTATCAACAGATACAAACTCCCCTCTTTGCTTGCAAACTGCAAGCATCCATTCTATCGTTAAGATACTTATATATAAACCTACAAAACTGACTGACTGACTCATAAATCCGGATTCCTGGGCATTTATAAACGAGCTGGGTGGGTAATACTGTATGGGAAGGGGTATAACTATGTGTCGAGTTGATAAAAAAACCGGGAAAGTTAAAAAGAATCGATTAGGTTTCGAGTCATTGCAATCGATATATTTACATTAGTGATCAAATGGGATGAATGAAAAATTTTAGTGTAGACCTATTTTATTTCGTTCATTAAACTATGAAAGAATTGAGCTAAAAGATCGATTCTTTCGCTAATGTGAGGCTGAATGTTTGAAGAATCTTATTCTTGAAATCGATTCTTCCCCACCTACCGTTAAACTGAAAATTTTCAAACTTTTATGGGGCGTTTGGGAAATTTCATCATGTTCGTTGCCATGGATAGATTTTTCCATTGTCACCATGGATTGCGAAGATCGTCGATTTGAGATTTGGAACTGGGTGAGTTAGGCCAGCTCTCTGTTTGATAATATAGAATTTCGAGAAGTCGTTAATATCCGGAATGAGATATGATATGTTTTTCTCTAGGACTGTAACACAGGGGCCCATTCATAAGCTTTTCCTCAGGTTGCCAAGGAAGCATGCTTCTGTTGAAATTGGGAAAGAATAATACGATTTCTGCAACAAAAACTTATTTTTTTAAACAAATTCGAGGCGTAGAATAAAATTGATCACTAGAATTAAATAATACATTCTTTTTGCAGTCCGATGGTGAAATTGCAAACTCATATCTTTATTGCAAAGTATCTTAAAATGCAGAAACAAAAACCTTTGCAAAATATCTTTATGGTTTTTCGTAAGGGAGTGTCACACAGGGGCCCATTCTAGGGCCCATGAGTCTTTTTCTCGGTGGGTACGCCTTGATGCGGCTTCCGTTAGTAAATCAGGCTTAGGTTAGTATGACTTAAGTATCATTTCACCTAGAAATCAATGAATTTGGCCCAATTTTGGATATAAAAATACATTACTCTACCAAAAAATCAAAATATCGGCCCTTTACCGAACTAATTCCCAAGATTTTTTAAGAAAAATGCATACAGGCATTGTTTTACTTGGGAAAAGGTACGTTTGTACACTCCAGGGGGAGATTATTAATATAACAAAAGTTACAAACCTGACTGGCTGACTCATTCATCAAATTTCTGGGCATTTCTAAACTAGCTAGGTGGGTGAACTTTTAGGGAAGGGTTAGATTTATGTGTCAAGTTGGGAAAATATCGGAAAAGTTAAAAAAAATCGATCACGTTTCGAGGTATTGCAATCGATAGCTTTACATGAGAGGTTAAATGGGAAAAATGAAAAATTTCAGTGTAGACCTTTTTTCTTTCGTTCGTTAAAATAGGAAAGACTTGAGCTACAAGATCGATTCTTTCACTAATGTGAGGCTGAATGTTTGGAGAAACTTATTCTTGAAATCGATTCTTCCCTACCTATTGTTTAACTGAAATGTTTAAACTTTTAAATGGGGGTTTTAGACATTTCTTCATTTCCGTTGCCATGGATAGATTTCTCCATTGTCGCCATGGTTTGCGAAGATCGTCGATTTGAGATTTGGAACCGGGCGAGGCGGGCCAGTTCTCTGTTTGATTGTAGTATTTCGAGAAGTTATTAATATCCGGAATGAGATAAGATATGATTTACACTAGGACTGTCTGGTATCCATGCCTCATGGACCGTGAAATTAATTTCGAGAATTCCATAATATTTTTCATTGCTTGCCTATAGCATGCAGACGTGAGAGGTTTCATTTGTTTTGTAAAGATTTTGCATTCAGTTTTCGTTATTTTAAGTGTATCATCATATATACTTGCTTGCAAACTGCGAGCACCCATTGGCTTGTGTAATAAATAACTAGATCATTGGTCATTTCACGAATATTTATTGGTTTGAAAACGACGGATATTCACCCTTAAACACATCGGCTTCGTGGCAGTCCGTTAGCATCCCTTCAAATAAAATTTTTTATCTCAATTTCTACCCAAGTAATATTGTGCGGAATCGCGTACAACATGGAATGGAAATTGAGACACCAAATACATTTTTTTTCAGCTCAGTACATTGGTTTTATAACACGTGTATTTAGGTTTAAATAACTGACTTCCGGTTTGGGTCGGCGCACGTGGCCGACATATTGTGATGGACGCGGCTGCGTTGCCAGGGGCAACGTCAGCTGTTTACCTCGTTTGCCTTATCTGGTTTTTCAATTTATGCATAAAATTAGGCATTTTTATGCAAAACTCTACGTTTTAAGCATGAAGATAACTATACTTTATCAGTCTTTAAGCTTAATTTACTAAAATTTATGCTATTGGCTTTCTTATGATATTTATTTTAGAGATGGGAGAGATTTATATAAGGTAGCCAAACATTTTTCTAACATACCGAAGGAAAATAATTGATTCCATGTTGGGTTTTGCACGAGCTGTCCTAAAAGGTGTAAGCCTCGGCTAACTCTCAAACTAACGGTTAAATTGTGGTTTGAGTTATGTCGTTGTAACCACAATGACGCCATCTTCTGAATCTACATCTACATTTTGACCCGCGAGCCGCCGCATGGGCGTGTGGCAGGGGGGTGTTAGGTCACCAGTCGTGTACAGATTTAAGTTTATTGGGGATGAAATGGTGTCATGTATTATAGGAGTGTATTTAGTGGAGCTCAGTTTTTATTGTGGTCGCTTATTGTTTTTTGTACCTATCTGTGAAGGGCCAGGGCCTAACCGGAGCAAAGTAGCATCTCTCTTTGACTTTTTCATTCGAGGACCTTCCTATTATGCGTTCATCAAAACATTATTTCTGTAATGCTGTGCCGCATATGTTTTGTATGTGTGTTCCCCACAATATCTTCCTTCAATCTCACCCTTTTACCCGTATTTTTCAATCAACCCATTACCATTCCTCCTTTTCTCTGTGTCCCCACACTCTTTCCTTCACAGAAGTGCAATAACTTTTGGCAAATATATTTTCCTAAACATTGATTGGACATATTTTTAAATTTTACATCTATTTTAGCAGTTCCTGATTGATTTGAGACCATTTAGCTTTACAACTTTGTCGTATTTTAGCCAAAGGGCCCGACAAAAACTTGTATGAAAGACTCTTCGTTCAATGAAGGCAATAGTCAGAAATCTAAGAAATCCTATTTATCTGATAGACAACAGAGTGTATCGATCAATGGGGTGAAATCTCAGACCTTACAGGTTAAACATGGGGTCCCTCAAGGGTCTGTGTTAGGTCCCCTATTATTCCTGATCATGGTCAATGACTTGCCCTCAAACATCCCCTGTATCTCCTTACTGTATGCGGATGATACTTCTTTCATCCATAAAGTTAATAGCAAGGACAGCGCCCATATTGCTTCTAGGACATCAATGAAAGAAGCTGCCAAATGGTTTTCCGCAAACAAATTTGTTTTAAATGAAAAAAAAACTCAAGTTATGTCCTTCTCACTAAGTTTGGCAGCAAATCCACCCATTACCATGAAATTGCTTGGTTTTCAACTAGACAGTAAATTACTTTGGGATGCTCACAGCTTATCTGTTGCTGGGAAACTTTCAAAGGCTACTTTTATGCTAAGGAAACTTAGGACATTGGTACCTCAAGAATACCTTTTATCTGCCTACTATGCTTTTCTTCATAGCCATGTAAACTATGGCCTTGAAATCTGGGGACATGCTACTGCCACCAAGGAGATTCTTATTCTCCAAAAAAGGGTAATGAGGTTACTCACCAACTCATCGCCACGTGAACATTGTAAGCCCCTCTTCAAACAACTGCAAGTCATGACTGTGTATGGTCTATATATTTTTAAAAGTTTGTGTTATGTTAAAAGAAACTTAGACAGTTATAGCGTTCGAGGAGACTCTCACTCATACTATACGAGAATGTGTGATACTCTCGATGTTCCTAGATGCCGTCTAACCAAAACATATAATTATTTAAATATAGCTAGTATTAGATTTTTCAATGTGCTTCCTCATGAGGCTAAACAGGCTAACATGGCTCATTTCAAAAGGGTACTTCAGCATTGGTTGATCACTAACCCTTTATACTCTGTACAAGAATATTTTGACAGTATCCCTGGTGGTATAATCTTTTGATTTGTTCAGCAGTGTAGTAATATTTTAATGTTTTGTGTTATTGTCTTATTTATAACTTGACGATGTTTATTTCATTGTAAAATGATCACAGACAAATAAATCTATCCATCCATCCATCCATCCATCACTTTGTGTTTTAAACACCTTGATTCGCAGAAGATGGGTCTGATGTTTTGTTTGTCAGAGTAATTTAACTAATAAAAGTTTGTTGAGTAAAGAGTGATGTTTTCAAGAGTCCACTTTTGAGGTCAAATCATCGCTTATTATTCGCGGAAAGAACGAGTTTTTGTACCTATCTGTTTGGCAGAGTATCTCTCTTATTTTATCGCAAACGTCAGACCTAGAGATGTCGTGAGGCGTCATGATATTATTCTCTGTGTTGCTCAGATAAATGTCAATTCTGAATATTTCTCAAGCAACCTAAGCCTAGCGTCTAGCCTCGGATTCTCTCTAGAGGCTCCCATCTTCATCCCTCTAAAAGTTGTGGGACACTGTATGTACGCTCGTATTTCAGTTTTTCAACATGGCGCGCTGCTTTCCCTTGTATTTTATCAATTTTTGGGTTAAATCTTTAAGACCAGGGGGGGGTTGTGTTTGAATCGCTGGAGATGATACCGATTACGTAACTAAGGAGGCACGTGGTACGGCAACGAATGGTTGGAGATTTTGATGAATTTTCCGTACTCAAATGGCTACATTTATCGTCAAATAAGTCGTTTATTGTGGCTAAAATCGGGATATAGAAATCCATTTACAATATAACCGCGAGGAAAACTCGAGATTTTTGCGAGGAGTTCGAAGACGACAAAATCCCGAACCCTTTCGTGATTGTACCACGTGATTCCTAAGTCACGTGGTCGAGATTATCACGAGCGGTCATACACAACCCCCGAGGGGATCCCAAATGCTCGCGGCGTGTTCATGGCGTGGCCTAAACAGAGCGAAGTATAGCATCTCTCCTTGACTCTTTCTTCCGAGGACCTATTTCTATAATTGTATGGTTAATAAAACCTAGTTTCTTTAAAACCTGTTCCGTATACGTTTTAGCTAAAGAGTAGTGTAACTTTTCCCGTGGAAATCCAGCGAGAATAACGCTTCATATGAGGATAGGATGAATGTATTCATTCACTGGTAATCGTTAAACCCTAATGAATGCATACTAGAGATGAAATAATTGAGATAATGAACTGGAGATGTAGTGAGGAGTCATGATAATATTCTCTCGTGTCGCTCTGAAACACGGCCAGTTCTGACTTGTGTTCAAGCAAGCTAAGGCTATCGTGTAGCCCACGAGTCTCTCTAGGGGCTCCCACCACAATCCCTTTGAAAGTTGAGAAATACTCTTAATTACTGGACATGTAGGGGGGCGTCAAGATTATACCCTGTGCGTCGCTCTGAAACACGACCAGTTCTGAATTGATATTCAAAAAGTCTCGGCCTAGCGTGTAGCTTCCGAGTCTCCTTAGGGGCTCCCACCTTTATCCCTGTAAAAGTTGAGAAATACTCTTATTTACTGGAGATGTAGTGAGGAGTCGTGATAATATTTTCTTCGTGTCGCTCTGAACCGCACCAGTTCTGACTTGTATTCAAGCAAGCTAAGGCTATCGTGTAGCCCACGAGTCTCTCTAGGGGCTCCCACCACAATCCCTTTGAAAGTTGTGAAACACTACATTTTTCCTCGTAATGCCGTTTTTTAAATAAGCGCGCTGCTTTTCTTTGTATTTTGTTAAGTTGTTTTGTTCAAATCTTTAATGACCATAAGTCCCAAATGCTCGCGGCGTATTCGAGGTGTGGCCTAACCAGAGCAAAGTATAGCATCTCTCTTCGACTTCTTCATCCGTGGACCTTTTCCTATTATTATACACTTAACAAAACCTAGTTTCTTTAATACTGTGCCGCATATATTTTGTATGTGTGTCGGAATGCTAAAAAATGAGAATCTCTAGGGGCTCCCACATTCATCTCACATAAAGTACTGATAGTAGTCATGATAATATTCTCTGTGTCGCTCTGAAACACGCCAGTTCAGAATCATGTATTCAAGCAAGCTAAGCCATGCGTGTAGCCTCGGAGTCTCTCTAGGGGCTCCCGCCTTAATCCCTCTAACAGTTGTGAGGCACTGTATGTTCGCTCGTATTGCAGTTTTTAAACAAATCGCGCAGCTTTCCTTTGTATTTTATTAATTTTGTCGTTCAAATCTTTATGACTTATGGGTCCCAGATGCTCGCGGCGTCTTCGAGGTGTGGCCTAATCAGAGCGAAGTATAGTAATCTCTCTTCGACTTCTTCATCCGAGGACCTATTTCTAACATTACACTCTTAACAAAACCTGTATCTGAAGATTTTCTGCTTGCTCCATCCGCAGCTTCATTCAGCTTTGTAACTCTGAGCAACCAGACCTTGGTTTGACCCTTTTGACACTTTCTTGGTTGCATATTCTCCTCAGGGTCTTTTTCTCAAAGGCTTGTGTTGATCAGTGTCACCAATCGCTGAGGTATATACAGCAAATTTGAACTCTTATCCACAGTGACGTCTGTTGCCTCATTGTAATGACGTCAGTTAAGTCATCATAGTTTCCTTTTTTAAGAAGATATTGATGTGTTTTTTGCTGAAATGAATAGACAAACACATTTGCTACTAGGATACTAAAATGACAGGATACTAAGTGATGAGTCCTATGCAAAAATCCTCTGCCGCGCACACCGTTACTGGGACCGCATCATCAAATAGGACATCGAAGAGACACGATTGCATCCGCGTAATTTTAATAGAGACACCGGATTCAAACTGAGTGATAACTGGTGATCAATTGTATTAAAAAGGCGATAAAATGATTCAACGGCCAGCGGAACACGTCAGCCAATCATAGTGATCGCAAACTTCATTGTTGGGGTATCAACAGCTTGTTTAATTTCAGGGTTATAGTGGTCACGGCGGAAATAACACGTGCCTTGAAAATGGAAAAATACTCGTTCTCCGAAACGTCGGCGGATTATGAAAACATTACCCCTTTTGCGAAGCCCGAGAAAGATATTTAAATAAAATAAACACCGAGAAAATCTTAAATCATTTACCATAATTTTCATTCCTACAATTTTGTTAATACCTCAGAAATTAAGAGCGCAATCGTACATTATTTGAGGAATTAAATTTCGACGATTATTCGAGAGCCATCTTGAAATGAAGATGCCGTTAGCATTGATGATAGCAGAGCAAGAACGATACGCATCTCATGCACCACTGTCGAAAGTTTTCAATCTCCTCAATCGATAACAGTCAGTGTAATTCGGTGTTTTCATTGTTATTGCAGGAAACTATTGAAAATATGTTTACGTTGCCATGGCTCGGTTACTAAGGAGTTGCGCCCCCATGTTGCTATGGTAAAAAAATGCTTAATATCACCTCTCCTGCATCCTTCAAAGGTTTAGAACTTTCCTCCTGAAACACAGTTCGATAGGTAAACGTAGCTATCGCCTCGGAAACAATGAATGAATAATGAACATTATTAACATTTCCTTATTTGGATAATTAACATTAACATTGTAGTAAAATGTATGTTAGTCGGTCTTTATCATGACTAAGGAACTAACACGCTCAAACTAACTTACAATATTTAAACTGTTTACTTTTATATACTGAAATATTAATATTTTGTTATTAAGTTAAATAGTTTAGGGACGAAATACTTATTCTTTCCGTTGTATGAAGTGCCACGTGGTCGTGCGAGAATATGAGACAATTGTTGACAGTGCGCGTTCGATCCGTCACCTAGCAACAGGGCCTCGTCTTCGCGATGACAACGCCCCCACTCCCCCCCCTGGTGACTGCGACGCACTTTTCAAAGACAGGGTGGTTTCGAGGCACGCCTTGTCGCTCAGGGTATGGGTACACACCCCCGTGTGCTTGTCACCGTCGTTCTGCGTGTATATATGTACCCTTAAAAAACAAACCCTTTCAGAGGTTTCGCTCGAACGTTGGAGACGATCCCTGTTTATGTCTCCAAGTCGGGGTTCGTTGTATCCATTGAGGTCATCGAGGAAGATGGCGATTGCTTTTGGCCAAAGATGGTCAATGTCAGAAGCTGTAAAGTCATGATCGGGGATATCGGGGAAATCGGGGATAGCAATGATGGCGGCTTGGCCGCCATCATTGCTATCCCCGATTTTTTTTTTTTCTCGAACTTTTTCCCACCTTATTCGCAATAGTAACGTCGGTATCCATCCGGTATCTCGTAAATTTATCTCTCTTATCGTTAGTATATACGATGGTATCATTGCGCGCTTGATGTAAGTACAAATACCATTTTTCCCACCTTATTAGCAAAGCAACGTCGGTATCTATCCGGTATCCTGAGTCTTAATCTCTCTCCTAGTTCGTATATACAGCAGCATCCTTTCCCGCTTGGTGGAAGTACAGATACTACTCTTGTTTCCACCCTAATTGTAACGTAAGTATATATGAGATATCTAGTATGTTACTCTCCTTCCTTTGTATCCACAGATTTCTTCTATTCATGCTGTACATACCTGCATACATACATACCAGTCACGCCGTTCCCTTCCGGGGTAGGCACCTTCACAAAGTTTCACTCAATAAATACATATCTGTACACCTAACTCTGCTTCAATAATGTCCTCGATACTGACCTATCCTTGCCATAAACCTCTTTTGCCTCATTTACCCCCCCATTATACACTGCTTCATACACACCTCCTCCTGTTTTTAAGACTCCTGATATTCCTCCTCCTCCTAAGAATTTCCTATCGACCACATTCAACCGCACCTTTCTCGGCCTACCTCTACCTCTCGCACCATTCATTCTACTCTCATATATCTGTTTCGTTCTTCGACTCTCATCCATTCTCTCAACATGGCCACAAACCAACGAAGCACACTCCTTCCATATACTATGCCCATTACTACTGGAGCATCAAAACCCACATTCATTCAATCACCCTCACTCATTCCTGAACCTATCCAATCCTACTTTTGCCGAAAATATTTGGATGCCTAACTCTGCTCTAATAATGTCCTCGATACTGACCAATCCTTGCTATAAACATCTTTTGCCTCATTTACCCCCCTCATACACTGCTTCAAACACGCCTCCTCCTGTTTTTTAAGACTCCTAATATTTTTAGCAAAGCAACGTCGGTATCTATCCGGTATCCAATGTCATAATCTCTCTCCTAGTTCGTGTATACAGCAGTATCCTTTCCCGCACGATGGAAGTACAGATGCTACTCTTTTTTTCCACTGCAATATCCTCCTCCTCCTAAGAATTTCCATTCAACCACGACTTCCTCGGCCTACCTCTACCTCTCGCTACCATTCATTCTACTCTCATACATATATCTGTTTCGTTATTCGACTCTCATCCATTCTCTCAACATGGCCACAGGCCAACAAAGCACACTCCTTTCATATGCTATGTCCATTACTACTGGAGCATCTAACCCACATTCATTCAATTACCCACACTCATTCCTGACCCTATCCAATCCTACTTTTGCCACAAATACTCCTCAGATAACTCATACCCACGGCGTTTGGTCTACTCTTGCGTCTAATCTTAGTCTACTCTCATGTCAAGTATTCGTGTGGTGTGAAATTCTATCGACAGTTTGTAATGAAAGTATGATATAATGCAGATATTTAATACGCACAATCACCACTAGACGTCGTCAAATCGAAGGGCAATGTGGAGAAGTAAAAACCTTGGCAATGGAATGGATGCCCTGAAAATATCCCTTTCTCTGCCGGCAACACTCCAAAAAGTCCCTTAAAATCTTCGTTTCCATACTTACTCATACCCACAGCGTTTAGTCTACTCTTTTGTCTTTATCCTGACACACCCATGTCTCACTACCATACAACAAATTGGGGAGAAGTACACTTTTGCACACGGCATTTTTCGCTTCCTTGGAAGACAGGCACTCATTCCTTTGACATGCTCCACACATGCTATACCTCTCCACTTTCCTTCCAGCATTCGCACGTCTCTTTATCTCTTCAGCTATCCGTCCATCTTTCGTAAACATCTTACCTGAGTACACAAAATCATCCTCCTTTTCAATTACTTAACCATTCGCCCTCATCACACAGTTATTCTCCCCATTCTCTTTATCAAAAACTACTACTTTAGTCTTGCACGCATTTACCCTCAATTCCATTCTCTCTGTTCATTCGCAAAACTTATCTAGGTGCTTCATACACGCCTTCTCCTGTTTTTAAGACTCCTAATATTCCTCCTCCTAAGAATTTCCTCCGCCACGACTTTCTCGGCCTACTTCTACCTCTCGCTACAATTCATTCTACTCTCATATAAATCTGTTTCGTTATTCGACTCTCATCCATTCTCTCAACATGGCCACCAACCAACAAAGCACACTCCTTTCATATACTATGTCCATTACTACTGGAGCATCTAAACCCACATTCATTTAATTACCCTCACTCATTCCTGACCCTATCCAATCCTAATTTTGCCACAAATACTCCTCAGATAACTCTTACCCACGGCGTTTATAGTTTACACTTATGTCTTTATCCTGACATACCCATGTTTCACCACCATACAACAAAGTGCGAAGAAGTACACTTTAGTACACTATGCGATTTTCGCTTCCTTAGAAGACGGGCAGTCATTCCTTGACATATGCTCCACATGCTATACCTACCACTTTCCTCCCAACATTCGCACATCTCTTTATCTCCTCATCTATCCGTCCATCTTTCGCAAACATCTTACCTAAGTACATAAAACCATCCACTCGTTCAATTACTTCGCCATTCGCCCTCATCACACAGTTATTCTCCCCATTTATCCTCATCAAAAACTATTACGTTCCCACTCGTTAGTCCGATTCTTCGTTTATAATTCAGAGGATGGTTAGGAAAGAGCAGGTTTAAACAATATGGTTGTTTATGTAAATTTCTCGGGCTCGCCACCGGGTACGAAATTCAAAGGTCACCGTCGTTTCGGGTACCGACTCGTCGACCCATTCTCAAGGCTGCTCAACCCTAAAACGTCGGCTGCCTATGAATTTCTTACCCGGTGGCGAGCCCGAGAAATTCACACAAATGTTATTCGCAAGGAAAGTGTTAAATCATACATTATAATGTTGTTGTTTTGGTTGCCAAGGTTACAGTATGATGACGTAATTCCATCTTCATTTCACAAAAGATGGTTCCACCTGAGTACTTCAGGGTACGCTGACTTAAGGTGAATTCAAGATTCTTCTTAAAATACGTTTGCGTTGGTCAATGCCGACTATGAAACTGTACAGGTAACAGAATTTTGTTTATTATATTTTTTGTAAATATTTAAAGCAGATTATGTGTCCTTGTCCGTCTGCAAAATCCGTTTGACAAATACTAAAACAAGAAATATCGATTTTATTTCACTCGTGTTCATTTTTTTTGTCTTTCGAAAATATAAGCTTCAAGGTGCTGGGCGTACAAAGCTGAGATTAAAGGCCATGTAACACGGCACGATTTCCTTGCGATCCCGCCGAGCGCGATGTAGATCTCGACAACATCGACTATGTGTTGTTTGGTCTTTCATACCCCTCGACGCTGTCTCGACTAGCGGTCGATGACCATGAGACGCGTCGAGTGAAGTTGAGAGAGCCTCTACTTTCACTCGACCATTGAGTCACCAATCACAAAGCCTCGATCAGTCACGTGACCGTGCGCGGAAAACCTGGATGTACGGAAAACCTGAAAAGGCAATTATTCACAAAGATGGCGTCTAGTCCCCGCGTTGTGAACTGGTCACAGGAAGATGAAATTAAGTATATTTAAAGAATACAAAACTTGACTACCGAAAGAATAAAAAATAAAATTACTTTATACAAAGCCCTAACCTTAAATTCTTAACCCTATACGAAAAAAACTTGTAACTATTTCTACTAAACTAAGAAACTACGCTTGAAATTAATGAATGACTAAATTAAGACTATGAATCTAAAGTGTAAAATAAGAAAGCTGTCATAAACAAGGTAAAATGCGAAAATCGCCAGCAAATTTCAACGTGGTCACACAATCACCATCAACTGAGTACCTGTTTTTTCAATTGAAGAGCGAAAATGACGAAGAAATACCATTGGCTGAGGAAGTCGTGACGTGTTTTGGTCGGACGCGACAAGAACCTCGTCGAGGCGACCCTGTCGAGGGGTGGTTGTACTGTGTTTCATGGGCCGCCGTCGATTTTTGAGTAAGGGTCGTAAGATCGCGCTCGGCGGGATCGCAAGGAAATCGTGCCGTGTTACAAGGCCTTGAGGATGAATCAAATCCAAATATCGATTCTCGATTCCTCCGATTCTCGATCGGTATCGAGAATCGATCGCCTAGAGTCGATTCCGATTCCATAGATTCCAGATAGATTAATATTCAAATCGAATTTCATTAATCACGTCATATTTGTCTCAGTAATTTTGGGTGTGGGCTATCAATTTGTACTTTTTATGTACATACCTCAATAAGCTGAGGATATATTAGCTATTTGTTAATAAATATACTTTTTGAGCGACCTAATTGCCTTTGTTATTTTATTTAAGTGAATACGTGAATTTAAATAATTGTCGTACGCCACTGGTATATCAATATCCAAACTGTTATTAGGAATGAGAATCGATGTTATCGGTTTCGAGAAACGGGAATCGATTTGAAAGAATTGGAATCGAAAAGAAGTGGAATCGACTCATCCCAAGCTGAGATTAACGCCAAACGAAAGAAAAATAAATGACGATGCTTATGCTTTCGGATCGATCCGGTTTGCTTTGCAAAATCGTGCGAAAAATTTTGGCAAAATATCGGTAAAATTGCTCAAAATTTTGCTTTTCTCAGAAGCCAGCCCCAATTCCAAGCCAAATCGTACATTAGCAAATATGTATGTGAAAAACTGTGAATGCCTGCTATTGAAAATACATTACTCTATGTTAGATAACAAATTTGTAGCATTTTTATGAAAATATTGTAAAATTTAAGAAAAATTCAATTGTTGTCAGAGTATATTTTAATTATTCCTGCATCAGTCATGACGGGATTTTGCTAATACCATATTGTGTTGGTAATTGCGTGCTTGATACTTCTACTATCACACTGGATTTATCAGTTTCACTCCTACTTTTATTCCTACTTCCATATCCCATAATGCCTCTCGTACCAATTCTTCAGAAGACACTTTTAGAAAATAAGTGGGGATAGTCGGCACCCCTGTGGCACTCCCCGTCCAATAACGGCCCAACCCGATTCACCATTGGCTACCGGAACCTGTGCCTGCTGGTTCATTTAAAGATTTTCCACTTTAAAGATGGCATAAGATGCCACAGAGCAAGGATATACAGGGAGTACAGATGGCGCTGAAATCGGTAATAATCTAATTGCGCGTTCCGCCATGTTCTAAATATGTGAACATGGACTGAGTTTTTGTAGTAAACGTTTGGTTGATAGCATTGAGAGAGATGGAGAGAAATTCACGACATCTAGTTGAAGCCTTACAGTCTAAATCGCAGCCATATTGGTTATCCCTGCCCTGTAATTACTCTCCTTTGGATTAAACTCTGACGAAATGGACAAAGTTACGTGTTTTAGCAAGAATATCAAACATCCTTTTTTAATTTTAAAGCAAATAGTTCTTGAAACAAATATTAGCTGCTTGGTGATATGGATTAAACTACAATATTTTTTTAAAACTTTAAAAACACTTTAAAAAATAAGTGGGGATAGTCGGCACCCCTGTGGCACTCCCCGTCCAATAACGGCCCAACCCGATTCACCATTGGCTATCGGAACCTGTGCCTGCTGGTTCATTTAAAGATTTTCCACTTTAAAGATGGCATAAGATGCCACAGAGTAAATATATACAGGGAGTACAGATGGCGCTGAAATTGGTAATAATCTAATTGCGCCTTCCGCCATGTTCTAAATATGTGAACATGGACTGAGTTTTTGTAGTAAACGTTTGGTTGAGAGCATTGAGAGAGATGGAGAGAAATTCACGACATCAAGTTGAAGCCTGACAGTCGAAATCGGAGCCATATTGGTTATCCCTGCCCTGTAATTACTCTCCTTTGGATTAAACTCGACGAAATGGACAAAGTTACGTGTTTTAGCAAGAATATCAAACATCTTTTTTTGATTTTAAAGCAAATATTTCTTGAGACAAATATTAGCTGCTTGGTGACATGGATTACACTCGATTTTACAATATATTTCATCTGGATGTCAGATTATTATAAATTTAAATAAATTTGCAACAAAACCACGGAGAATGCATATTATATAAGAATGTGCTTGCTTAGTCTAAGGAAGTTATCGATGGAAATCAGCAAAATTGCAGAAATAGCGTGTCAGTCTTCAGGAAAATAGAGTTTACCAAGATGGCCGACTGCCCTTGGCTTGAAGCTTTGTCCACCATTACTCCGTCTACGTCATTGACGTTTCGTTTACATTATAAAGCCATACCCTGAAGTCATGTAAATATTGCTCATTAATTATAAATAATGGCACACTAACCCTTAAACTTTTAACCCCTAATTTTAAGTCATGGGCGCTATGGATTCCGGCATATTTCCCCTCATTCTTAATATGGCCGCCTTGCGCACTTTTCAAACTCTGTTCTAATGCAAAATTGTTTCATGAATTTGTGCTGTAAATTATGTTTCATATTTTCTAATATTGGTTTTTTCTCTTCTTCCCATCTTTAGGTAAGTCCTGTCCACTTGTGTTCGGATATATCAACCATCTCTGTGACGTGACGTACGAAATATCTTGTCTTATTGAGGTGGCAACATTGCACACGCGGTCGGTGAGTTGTAGAACTGTTTTTGTTCGCATTTAATTATCCTGTGAAATTTTAAATTTAACTTTTTTTATTTATTACGTAATGGTTGAAGATTTGTGTGTTAGGGTTAGTTATCACGAGCATTAATTACACTATACCCTGTCAAAGTTAGCGCTACCCCGATAATCCAGAATCATTGGCAAAATCGTCTACAGTATAGCAAAACTTTTTGTGCGTTGTTGCCAATTTGACTGTTACGTCATGCTTAAAGGTTTGTGTGTGTTGTCAGTTGTCACATTTAATCATTAAAATATACCCTATCAAAGTTTGTGTACCGCGGCTATCAATAGTCATTGAAAAAATCGAATAATATGTGGCAACACCGCTTTCTCGTTTTTGTCGATTTGTTTATTCCTTAATGGTTAAAGGTTAGTTTGACAGAGGATGAGTTATCACAAGCGTGCATTGTTCTATACCTGATCAAAGTTAGTGTTACCATGATTATCAATATCAATTGGCAATATCTTTTGAAATATGGTAACACTGTTCGCGCGTTGTTGCCGGTTTGATTGTTGCGTAATGGCTGAAGGTTTGTGAATGTGGTGGGTTATCACAAGCATGAATTCTACTATACCCTGACAAAGTGGGTTGTTGTCAAGATTATCAAAAGTGGACTAAAATATGGCAACATTGTGCGTTATTGTCGATTCGGTTGTTTCGTAATGCTTTAAGGTTTGTGTATGTTATCACGAGCATGAAATACACTATAGATAGATAAATAAATTTATTGCTTCACTTAAAAAAAACAATCCTGAACAAATTTAGCAATATAACTATATAAACTGTATATACTAACTATATATAAATAATAATAAAAGTATAATTTTTTGAAAATAAAATACGCGCCCCATGAGGAATCTTGTTAATATGATCAAACCTAGCATAATACGCAGGGGTTCTAAATACATATATATCTAACGTCATCTGTGAACAAATCGGTTTCGAATTTACTTAACCTTTGCGTGCGGCATGACGTGATTTCACGTCATGGTTGTCTTTACGCTGGAACTGATGACGTGATATCACGTCATGGATACCGTGAGTGTTCCAGATTTCACTGTGGGGCCTAGTGAAAATACCCTAGTGAAAGCTGCATCACTCATGGTACCCTTGACGTGATATCACGTCATCATCACCCGCCTAAAGACCACCTTGACGTGATATCACGTCATGCCGCTCTCAAAGGGTTAAAAGGTTTAACCTAAATTTTAACCTGCGTTCTCATAGAAATAATTCCCATCCTAGTTCTTCTATTAAACTCGTAACACTTATGCAATTATCATAACGGCCTTTAACAAATCTAGCAGATCTCCTTTGCACGCGCTCTGATTCTTTTATCATACCTTCCTCGTACGGATCCCATATACTAGCGGCAACTTAACGCATTAGGGTATTATTTAAACAAAAATATGTTGTACTCTCCCATAATTTAAGTTTAAATATGAGGTCCTTGAGTTTTGCTGGGATATTGAGTTTTTTAAACGAAATTATAGCGTTAATATCAACTGATTAAAGATTTTTCAGTCATGTGGAGTTCAACGATATAACTCCGTTCGTATTAATGCGGGAATTTCAGTTGAAAATTGCAGGGGCTCAGTAAAAAACAGATAATGCAGTTATATGTTTAAACGAGTAAATGGGTGCTTGCAATTTGCAAGCAGGGGGGGAAGTGTTATATAATGATACTCTTTAAATAAGGAAATAAGGAAAACAATGAAAGCTCTTGAGTCTGCGTGCCACATGCAAGCGAAGAAAAGTATAATTCTCGAAAATGAAATACGCGCCCCATGACGTATGGAAAACCAGACAGTTCTAGTGCAAACTTATGTATTGTATGTCATCCGGTTATTAACGACTTATCAAAATACCATAATCAGTACACCGAAACGAACGTGAAACCACTGAAAGATTATCATAACCTCATTTGACGGCATATAAGACGCTCTTCTACGTTAAGATATTTCATTTCAGTACAGGATACTTAATAAGAGCACACATGAAGAATTTTACGATATAAATTCGATCGGAATCGAGATTTTTAATATAATAATTTTCATATTCAATTTTTTTCTTCCAATCTTATACATGGACTGCATGTTATTTTAATGAAAACATAAATATCATGATTTGGTAGATTTGATAGATTTGGTAGATTTGTTGGTATACTCCAGTGTAGAACCTACCAGCTCGTATATATGAGTTCAAAATATGTCATTAAAAATTATAGCAATAGCTCTTTTGACAAGACATGAGTATAAAAATGAAGAATTTTCCAATAACCTACAGCATACAAGGATAAGAATAGGATGCTTACAATGTTTTAAGAATGTTATAAATATGACAGTGGAAAAATAAATTACATAACACTTTTTATGCAATACACAATCATGAAATCATGATGAAACTTTTTTATCATGATGAGATAATAGGCAATCTCTGACCTTTCTACAAGAAATATATTTACTCTTTACTTCCTTAATGTCACGCGGTAAACTATTAAAAGTTCTTGGCCCAGTGAACAAAAACGACCCTTTGAATAATATTAAGAGATTTGTCTTTGGAAAATGATATTCAATGCTTCTGCGTAAGTTATAACATTTTACTGTATAAGGCCTTTCTGGCAAATTACCACTTCTAAAAAAAGAATAGCTTTAAGACCTTTAACCCTTTGAATACGGCATGACGTGATATCACGTCACGGTTGCCTTTACGCTGGTGCTGATGACGTTATATCACGTTAAAGGGACCGTGATTGTTCCAGCTATCACTAGGAAACTTTCACTGGGCCCCCTAATGAAAGCTGTAACAGTCACAGTACCCATGACGTGATGTAACGTCTTTACCACTTCTTAATAAGAATATCTTTAAGACCTTCAACCCGTTGAATGCGGCTTGACGTGATATCACGTCATGGTTGCCTTTACGCTGGTGCTGATGACGTTATATCACGTCAAGGGTACCGTGATTGTTCCAGCTATCACTAGGAAACTTTCACTGGGCCCCCTAATGAAAGATGGAACACTCACAGTACCTATGACGTGATGTAACGTCTTTACCACTTCTTAATAAGAATACCTTTTAGACCTTCAACCCGCTGAATGCGGCTTGACGTGATATCACGTCATGGTTGTCTTTACGCTGGTGCTGATGACGTCATATCACGTCAAGGGTACCGTGATTGTTCAAGCTATCACTAGGATACTTTCACTGGGCCCCCTAATGGAAGCTGGAACACTCACAGTACCCATGACGTGATGTGACGTCTTCAGCACCAGCGTAAAGATAACCGTGACGTAATATGACGTCATGGCACCCTCAGAGGGTAAAAATAACATGCATCTCAATGGAAAAAGCTTCAGGCTACAAAACAAGGGGTAGGAATGCTCTTAGGTCTTTTTGTTACTAATTATTCTCACTATACCCTATCAAAGTTTGTTGTGCCCCGAATATGACGATTCATTGGCAATGTCCTCCGAAATACGCGCGTCACGTGATGAAATTTTGACAAATATACACGGTGAAATAACACGCCACCTCGTATGCGTTTCTGAGAGTGCAGCGAATGCGTCGCCATCTCTCGGCTGGGAATTTTACGAGGAAATGCGTTTTCGCAGCCGTGCACTCGGAAGTCCACCCTCCAGATGGAGCTGTTTTTCGCTCGTGCGGAGCCACACATATAACCCCCCCCCCTTGGGGGAAATAATTAAACCAAACCCCTTATTTTTTTAGTGGAGACGGGGTTGGTTGGGAGTGTGTATTAAAAAGGGAAGGCTGCTTCAGGGCCCACATCGTAGCAGGGGAATGTGGGGGAGAAAATAAGAAGGGATCGATAGGGAAAGGGTATATGTATATGTATGTACTGAAACCCCTTGCGTAGTCGCGGAAAGGGGGAGGAGGGTTGGAGTAAATAAGGGTACCTTTCGGGAACAAGTGAGAGAAAAGGGGGTCCGAAAAAAAATGCCCCCGGATACAATCCTACCAACCCCGTTTCTTCTCGACTAACTGCGCCCCGATGCAGCGGAGGGAAGAAAGGGGAAGTGAAACGTCGAGACGGGGTTGGTCCTCTCTTAGGGGTGGGTCATGGAATGCGCGTGCGGTCACGTGATCCAGATACCACCCTGAGATACTATCGAGGAAAGGGAGATCTAGTTACTATGTACCGGATGGATATTGAGGTTACTACCGCGAACTAGGTTGAAAAAATTCCATTTTTACTTCCATCAAGCGGGCAAAGATACTACTGTAGATACTAACGAATGAGAAGGTAAGATACTATATATCGGATAGATACTTATGCTACTATTGCGAACAAGGTTGAACGACAGTACTTGTGTATACTAAAGGGGAGATTAAGATACCAGATATAGGATAGATACTAAAGTTACAATCGCGAACAAGGTGGAAGAAAAGGGTATATGTTTTTACTTCCATCAAGCTGTCAAACATATTACTGTATGCTTTAAAAAGGAGAGATTAAGACACTAAATATCGGGTAGATACTAACGTTACTACCTCGAACAAGGTGGTAAAAAGAGTATTAGTGTTCTTCCATCAATTGAGCATATTTACTACTGTATAAACTAACTAGGAGAGAGATTAAGACACTAGATATCGGGTAGACATTTACTCCAACTTCAAACCTATCGTGGGGGACACATATAGAAATATTTCAGGCAGAGCCCTGAAGAAGCTAGGATGTGTCGAGCGTTTTATGGGAAGATTTTCGGATGGAAAAGTGAAGGAGAGGCGCTCGTCCGGCCACACCTTGAATATGCAGCGAGCATATGGGATCCGGCGGAGAAAGACCTAGTCCATGAACTTAATAAAATACAAAGGAAAGCTGTGCGGTTCGTCAAAAACTGCTGCGGCCGAACAGAAAGCGTTTCACGGATTTTGAACGATTTAGGGTGGGAGCAGCTGGAGACTCGGAGGCTATGTGCTAGGATTAGATTGCTTGAGCAGTTGAGAATGGATATCTTTCAGAGCGACACGGAGAACATCATATTAGAACCACATTATATTTCCAGGTCCGACAGAATCGATAAATTAAGAGAGATATTTTGCCGAACGGATAGTAATGGGAATTCGTTTTTCCCCCGAACAATTAAGGACTTTAATAAATGCTACGAGGAACTTTGTTTTTTTTGTTGACGGCTGGTGTCCTAACACCCCCCGCCACAAGCCTTTTGAGGCGGCTTGCGGGGTAGTATGTAGATGTAGATCTATCAAACTTTCCTCGTACTGATCCCATTCTCTAGCATCATATTCTAAATGAGGCTTGACAAGTGTAACATAGCTTCTTTCTCGTACTCTCTCATCGCATTTGCCTAGAACCCTTTTTACGAATCCTAATCTACGGTTTGCTACACTAGTTATTATTTCCCTGATGTGTTTCCCCCATGACATGCCTTCAGTGATGGTGACGCCTAAGTATTTAATTGAATCTACGTTACATATTTTGTTTTCTTTGATGCAATAATTATTCCGGGGAAAGCCATTCTTTTTCCAAAAATTCATAATCGCGCATTTCTTCAAATTTAATTCTAATTGCCATCTATCACACCAATCATCAATCGCATCTAAATCCTTAGCTAATGACTGTCTGTCCTCTTCATTTTTAATTTCCTTATACACTACTGCATCATCGGCAAAAAGACGGAGCTTGCTATTTTTTACTAATGTATTCAAGTCGTTTACGTACAGAAGAAATAAAATTGGGCCTATCACGCTCCCCTGGGGAACACCCGATGCAACTTTTACTTCGCGGGCTAACTAACTGAGGCCTGACAAGTGTAAAATAGCTTCTGTCTCGTACTCTCTCATCGCATTTGCGTAGAACCCTTTTTACGAATCCTAATCTACGGTTTGCTATACTAGTTATTATTTCCCTGTTGTGTTTTCCCCATGACATGTCTTCAGTGATGGTGACGCCTGAGTATTTAATTGAATCTACGTTAGATATTTTGTTTTCCTTGATTCTATAATTATTCGGGATTTCAACAACGTATATGTTTGTATGAAGACGTAACAGTGATGCGCTGGAGTAATGCACACAAGCAGTCAGTTGACGGAGTCCAATACTTAAGGAGGCGGTTGGAAATGCGGAAAAGGGAGATCGATAGCAAAGGATGTATATATGTGCGCGTATGTACTGAAACCCCTGGCGCCGTTGCAGAAACGAGAGGGTGGAGTAAATAAGGGTACCTTTTGAAACAAGTGAGGGAATGGGGTCTAAAAAAATACCCCTTGGATACAATCCTACCAACCCCGTTTCTTCTCGACTAACTGCGCCGATGCAGCGGAGGGAAGAAAGGGGAAGTGAAACGTCGGGACGGGGTTGGTCCTCTCTTAGGGGTGGGTCATGGAATGCGCGTGCGGTCACGTGATCCAGATACCGCCCCGAGATACTATCGAGGAAAGGGAGATCTAGTTACTATGTACCGGATGGATATTGAGGTTACTGCCGCGAACAAGGTTGAACTAAATGTATTTTTACTTCCATCAAGCGGGCAAATATACTAGTTTAGTTACTAACGAATGAGAAGGCAAGGTACTAGATATCGTATATTTACTAATGTTACTATTGCGAACAAGGTTGAACTAAGTTTATTTTTACTTTCATCAAGAGGGCAAAGATACTACTGTATTAACTACTTAGGAGAGATTAAGATATTAGATATCGAGTAGATACTAACGTTACTATTACGAATAAGGGGGAAAAATTTGAATTTGTACTTCCATCAAGCGTGAAAGGATACCATCGTATATAATAACGAGAAGGGGGATAAAGGTACTAGATACCGAAGAGATACTAACGTTCTCTATTGCGAACGAGGTAGAAACAAAAGAGTATATGTACTTCCTTCACGCGGGTAAATATACTATTCTATATACCAACTGGAAGAGAGATTAAGATACTGGTTACTGGATGGATACCAACGTTACTATTGGGAATTAGGTCGAAAAAATATTGTTTAGACGTCCATCAAGTGGTAGATACTAACGGGAGAGAGAGTAAGATACTAGATACCGCAATAGACCTTAGCAGTCGGTCGCCTCGATACTAACGTAGTTTCTAACGCGGTGAAAGATTCCGGTGTGAGTTACCGGAAGGAAACTAATGGATGTTATTTCCGTTGTCATGGTTACGTTTTGATGAAGTAATGCCCTCTAAATATTCATCAATGGATGGAATACATTTGAGTCCATTACATGAGAAGTACCTGCGATAATATCTTTACTCGCGGTACTACTCGCGTCAGTTACTCAGATGCAACTACTTCTATAAAATTGTCTTCTCCTTACATGCGTTTTATTTATTTTAATAAACAATAAACCATATTCTTGTTGAAACAAACTATGTAAAACAACTAGCATAATCTATAGATGAGAGCAGACGACACATGCTTGAAGAGTTGCTTCTCGTAAATTTAAAGTAAATGCAGGATATTTTTTCGTCTCGTCCGATACTTCGTCAAATCCATCATGCTATCCAAAGGAAAATGTTTCAAGTGCTGGGAAAACCAATATAGTTAGTATTTCTATTACCATGGTCATAGCTTGATGACCAAAAGCCACGTAAATCTGCCTCAATGGGTGGACTGCACGAGAGTCCGTTTCATCAGAAGTATCTTCACAATCACGGTTCTACCCGCATGCGTCAGTCAGCATGCATTTACTTCAGTATTACGTATTCTCCTAAAATATGCCTTTAATTCATTTAAATAAACAATAGACCAGATTCTTGGTTAAAAAACTATGTTAAAATCTAGTTGTATTCCAAGCAATAAGCAGATACAATATGTTTCTACATATAGAACTATCTATAAGTTCCTTCTCGTAAATTCCAAATTAATGGCGGATATTCTTGCTTCTCGTCCGATATTTTGTCCATTTCATCAGGCTATCTAATGAAAAATGTTAAAAATGCAGAGTTAACCAATATGGTTGTCATTTATGATGTCATGGTTACGTTTTGATGTCGTAAAGCTATCTAAATCTACCTCTGTGGGTAACGAATATAGGAGAGTCCGTTACATTTGAAGTATCTTCGATAGTATCTTAGCTCCCGCGTTACTACCTGCTCGCTACCACGTGTAAATGTGCGGTACCCAGTACGCAACCCTGTGGCACCCCTCTTCTTTATCTCTTCCACATTGCGTGCGCAACCCTCAGTTCCTTGGGTTCCCCCCGTCTGCTTGGAAAACCCTGATCGAAGGGGTTTTAGGGCGGCGGAGTCCTGTCCCAACCCCTTAAAGTTTTCCACCCGCCACCCCCCCCTCTGGAGAACCGCATCCGCGCATGCGCAGCGGAGCCTACAACCTCCAAACGACGTACTGGCGTGGAAGGGAAAAAAAACGAGAGCACGCGGGCTTGTGTGAGGGTACGCGCCCGGAGACGGCCGTGGTGTGAGGGACACGCCCTAGTACCCTGGGACCCTGGGGTGGAAGGGGGTGACGCGTCTGTCTGGCCCGACCCTGCCCGTGAAGCAACGCGGCCGATATTGCGCACATACCAACCAGGCCGGCGCGCCATGTCATTTTTTTTGTTTTTAGCCGTTTTTTTGATTTTTGTCCTTCTGAATTTGATGTTTTGTCGATGAATTACCGTTACTAACACCGCTTTGTAGCCACTGGAGTGGTTTTACAATGAATATATTGATATTATGCAACGACCATCGCGAATTAGACTATAGAGAGCTATTGGAAATTTTAAAAATTTTGAATAACCAAGACAACATCCTCATTAAACTTGACCCTTCCTTTTCCCCTATTCTGGCCTCCGTTTCAAACTTCTGCTCACCTTCCGTTACGTAACCATGGAAACAATAGGATAAACAGATCTCCATTAATGCCTGATGATGGTGACTATTCACTGAGACCCGGGTCGCTTAATTTAAATAGGAAAGTGTTATTAGTTACAGTTATTCATCGACAAAACATTATAATGGAATACCACAAAGTGAAAGATGAACTAGTGAATCTTGTGAATTTAGACTCAAATACAGCCATGTTTTGTATACTGTCCTGTTAAGAAAGTTCTTGATCGAATTCGTTTATTCTCTTTGTACACCAAGATCATTTCATTCTTAAAACGTATATGAATTTTCATGCAGTTAGCTCTATAAACAAGCGACTTATTGCAACAATTATAATGACCACTTTTTCTAGCCCTGACGACACTGTGAAATCCTAGTTGGTGAAGTTATTTAACGTTCACGACAGCTATCTATTACCTATAACATATAATGTTTGATAAAATTTGCAGAGCGACCACTCACCATGTTATTTATTTGTTTCGAGTCGTTTTGTTAATATTTGACTATGTGAATTTATACTCCAATACAGCCATGTTTGTTTACTGACCAGTTCAAAAAGTTCTTGATCGAATGCGTTTCTTCTCCTGGTACAGAGAGACCATGACATTCTTAAAACGTATATAAATTTTCATGTAGTTGGCTGTATAAACAAGTGACTTATTGCAACAATTACAATGACCCCATTTTCTATCCCTGACGACGCTGTAAACTCCTACTGGGTGAGGTTTTTTAACATTTACAACAGCTCTCTATTACCTGTAATGTATGATATATCTTATAAACTTTGCCATGCGGCCACTCACTATGTTATTCATTTGTTTTTAGCCGTTTTGTTGATTTTTTCCTAGTGAATTTATACTCCAATACAGCCATATTTTGGATACGATCCTGTTCAAAAAGTTCTTGATCAAATTCGTTTATTCTCTTTGTACACCGAGATTATTTTATTCTTAAAACGTGTATAAATTTTCATTACGATAGCTTTATAAACTAGCGATATAGTGCAAAAATTACAATGACCACATTTCTAGCCCTGACGACACTGTAAACTCCTACTTGGTGAGGTTTGTTTAACTATCTCTACAGTTTTCTATCACCTGTGACATGTAATATATATTATAAACTTTGCAATGCAACCGCTCACCATGTTATTTATTCGTTTATAGATATTTTGTTAATGTTTGGCTTTGTGAATTTCTACTCCAATACAGCCATGATTTGCATAATGTCCTGTTGAAAAAGTTTTTGATCGAATTCGTTCATTCTCTTGGTACATCGAGATCACGCCGCGGCACTCGTGTCTTGTCTGTGGCACAGAATCCTGTCGCTAAGGGGCTGTTGGGGTACGTCCACCCGTAAACGTTCACGCTGTACCCTTAAGGAATATTGGGCAAGATAAAACCCCTGTCATAATGGAGACGATATTCCGATAAAACGTATTATTTTCAGAACCTATAGGAAGAGTGAATCAAATTATCTTTTATTAATGATGCAATAATATAATTTTACATGACTGAAATTCTACGCAATCATGTGAAAATATCAGAAAAATATCATTAATTTGACCCTTTTTTTTTAGGCATTACGTTTGAAAAACCCTGGAAAAAACTGCGAAAGGTTTATTTGCGATCCTGAAAAACATTATCGTAGTGAAAATTGGATTTTTTTATGAAAAGTAACTCAAAAAACATTTGACATTGTTTATTTTTTGACGAGATCTGGTGGTTAAAATTTCCTCATTTCTTGTAAAAAAATGCCTCTTTGAAGAGAATCCGATTAAAATTTCCCATGCAATAAAACGGCTGGCGTTTTTTCGTCAAAGAACTCGGAGGTTATTTTGATAAAGAGGCAGATATCTTTACATCTTTGAAGGGCTGAATTTTTTTCTTAAAAATTTTATCAAATTCATTTATTTCTGAGTGAAATTGTATTTCCCTCAATCAACCTCGAAGTCACGACTTTAAGGTTGTTTTAACCAGGTGTTTATTGGAACAAATCAGCCATCTATGTTAATTTACTCGAAATTTTATGTAAAATTAATCTCGACGAATTTTGGTTTCAAGAAGGGACTTGGGTTTTGATGTACTGTTTATTTAAGATTAGTATAATTTGCTGTATAGAGTTTATTAAAGCCGTGTCCCAATTCGTTGGGCATTAGGGAGGATGCGGTTAGCTACCTAAATATTTAGAGGCCTTTCGCTTAGGGAGCTTGATTTGGGACATCCTTCGCTAGTGTTGCCGTCTACCGAGCTGGAAACGAATGAAAAACATATGAGTGATTAATAAAGGGCTGAATGAAACAAATGAAAACTGAAATTGAGACATTTTTGGCGCCTTTCGTTACCTTCGCATGCGTTGTGAGATTTGGAAAGTCAAATAACATTATTTTCATCCATTTCGTTGTTTGGAGATTCGTTAGTCTTTTGTTTTCGGGGTATTTAAGTTTGTGTCGGTGTTCTGGGATTTAAATTCGTTTTTTTTAAGTGTACTGAGTAGAATTTTTCTTTTGAAGTCGGGTGTTGGGTCGCGAAATATTAGAGAATTCTTTCAATTAAAGACAAAATACTTGCCGGCCATGTTTGGCCACTTTTCAACTACTTCCTTGCGTACGAGTTTCCTTGTACGACGCATGCAGCGCTTTGCATGATGGGAAATTCAATATGGAGGCGGATTTAGGATAAACTCCATCTACCCTAAATTTCACCCCCTGAGAAAGGCACCTAAATCCGCTACCCCACGATGCCTGACGAATTGGGACACACTTCAAGATGGTCAACGCAGCCGGTTATTCCCCAACATGGCGCCGCGCGTATCCAACATGGCGTCCCTGCGCTCTACATTTACGATGGCATAGAGTGAATCAATCTTTTGCCCTCCCCTCTCGTTCATAGCTTGGCATTGCAGGGGGGGGGGGATGATTTTGGAGAGGTGGGGGACGTCGTCTGTTCCACTCTAGGGTGGGTGTGCCAATGGCCTCCTTCATTCAACCACTGGCATCCCAAATCTCCTCCTCTCACTACACACACGCCGACTGACTTCCCTTTCCTAACAGGATACGGAGGGCCTCAGGGTTCGTCCCATTCTCACCCCACCCCCCCTCTTATATACCCTGTCCCCTGCTGTTCAAATTCTTTCTCCACCCCATTACCCTTTTTATGCGTTCACTGAGCTGTTCCCTTACCCCTGCGTGCACTTCGACCAACTGCCCTCCACCCACGACCAATTGCGAAGATGACTAAGACGCCTGGGTTTTCCACACACAAGTTAGGATCCGGATTCGCGCAAAAATCGGGATTTGTTTACATTTTCTATCATAAATTGGCAAGTATTGTACTATATATATATCATTGAGGGAGATGAACAGGGCATTACGTCATCAAAATGTAACCATGACAACGGAAATTATGACTGTATCGGTCATCTCTGCTCAGTTGTGCCTCAATAGTATTCCAACCATGTCGTAAAAGTGTGCCAACTATGTCTCAATTGCACCCCAACTTTGCCCTAATGTTGTCCCAACTTTGGCCCAGCATTGCCGTATGGGACGCCATTGATGATACTTGTGGGTTAATGAATATTGTTTGATATATTGGTGCCCAGCAGATTCACATCTCAATTGCACCCCAACATTGCCCCAATGTTGTCCCAACTTTGGCCTAATATTGCCTTTTGGATTTCCATTGATGATAGTTGTGGGTTAATAAGTAATGTTTGATATATTGGTTCCCAGCTGAGTCCCATCTCAATTGCACCCCAAGAGTGTCTTCATATTGTCCCAACTTTGGCTCAACATTGCCATGTGGGGCGCCATTAATAATACTTTTGGATTTTCGTTGGTTTGGCCGTGTTGAGAGAATAGATGAGAGTCGGATAACGAAACAGATACATGTATAAAAGTGAAATGAATGGTGCGAGAGGTAGAGGTAGGCCGAGAAAGGTGTGGTTGAGGAAATTCTTGGGAGGAAGAGGAATATTAGGAGTCTTCAAAACAGGAGGGCGTGTATGAATCTTTAAAATAAATAGCTATTTTATCGGAAGAAAGTTTAGACTAATAAATAATGGATAGGTGTGCGCATATCGTTGCTATATGGTAGTGAAACATGGGTATGTCAGGACGGACATGAGAGTAGACTAAACGCCGTGGGTCTGAGTTATCTGAGGAGTGTTTGCGACAAAAGTAGGATTGGATAGGGTCAGGAATGAGTGGGCCATGAATAAATGTGGGTTAAATGCTCCAGTAATGGACATATATGAAAGGAGTGTGCTTCGTTGGTTTGTGGCCATGTTGAGAGAATGGATGAGAGTCGAATAACGAAACAGATATATGTATGAGAGTAGAATGAATGGTGCGAGAGGTAGAGGTAGGCCGAGAAAGTTGTGGTTGAATGTGGTCGACAGGAAATTCTTAAGAGGAGGAAAATTAGGAGTCTTAAAAAACAGGAGGAGGTGTGTTTGAAGCAGTGTATAATGGGGGGTAATAAATGAGGCAAAAGAGGTTTATGGCAAGGATAGGTCAGTATGGAGGAAATTGTTGAAGCAGAGTTAGGTGTACAATTATGTATTTATCTGAGGAGTGTGTGCGGCAAAAGTAGGATGGATAGGGTCAGGAATGAGTGTGGGTAATGAATGAATGTGAGTTAGATGCTCCAGTAATAATGGACATAGTATAGGAAAGGAGTGTGCTTCGTTGGTTTGGCCATGTTGAGAGAATGGATGAGAGTCGAATAACGAAACAGACATATGTATGAGAGTAGAATGAATGGTGTGAGAGAGGTAGAGGTAGGCCGAGAAAGTTGTGGTTGAATGTGGTTGAAAGGGAATTCTTAGGAGGAAGAGGAATATTAGTAGTCTTAAAAACAGGAGAGGCAGTGTATGACGGAAGTATGAAGCAGTGTATTTTGGGGGCAAGTGAGGCAAAAGAGGTTTATGGCAACGATAGGTCAGTATGGAGGAAATTATTGAAACAGAGTTAGGTGTACAATTATGTATTAATGAGTGAAACATTTTGACTGTGCCTACCTCGGAAGGGAACTGCGTGATTGGTATGTATCTATGTAATTATTTGCGGATGGAATGAGGAAGTAATAATGACAATAGGAGAAGAAATAAAACTGGCGAGGGAAATTTAAAAAAGACAGCTTGGATGGGACATATACTACGCCCAAATTGTCTTTTTAGAAGAATTTTTGAAGGAAAAATGGAAGGAAAGCGAGGAAGAAGAAGGGGAATGCTTGATGACTTGAAAAATGGCCGAAGCTACTGTCAAATGAGAGAAGATGCTCTCGACCGACTGCAATGGAGGGCATCTATTTGAAACCTGTCAGAAGACGGAGATCCACTAAGAAGAAGATCAGTTCACAGTCGTTGCCCCAAAGTTGTGGAGTGACTCGCCGAAACAATGGCAACGCTTGAAATATTTAATCATCTTTGAGGAAGTACAGATGACAATGACGAAACAGATATACGTATAGGAGTGATATGAATGGTGCGAGAGGTAGAGGTAGGTCGAGAAATTTGTGGTTGAAAGGAAATTCTAAGCAGGAGGAATATTAGGAGTCTTAAAAACAGGAGAAGGCGTGTGTGAAGCAGTGTATTTTGGGGGTAAATGAGGCAAAAGAGGTTTATGGCAAGGATAGGTGAGAATGGAGGAAATAATTGAAGCAGAGTTAGGTGTACAACAGTTGTGCTAAAGGTGTTGTACTAAAGTGTACTTCTCCCCACTTTGTCGTACAGCAGTAAAACATGGGTATGTCAGGATAGACGTAAGAGTACACTTAACTCCGTGGGTATGAGTTATCTGAGGAGTGTTTGCGGCAAAAGTAGGATGGATAGGGTTTAGGAATGAGAGGGCCATGAATGAAAGTGGGCTAAATGCTCCAGTAGTAATGGACATACGTATATGAAAGGAGTGTGCTTCGTTGGTTTGTGGCCATGTTGAGAGAATGGATGAGAGTCGAATAACGAAACAGATATATGTATGAGAGTAGAATGAATGGTTGCTAGAGGTAGAGGTAGGCCGAGAAAGTTGTGGTTGAATGTGGTTGAGAGGAAATTCTTAGGAGGAGGAATATTAGGAGTCTTAAAAAACAGGAGGAGGTGTGTATGAAGCAGTGTATTATGGGGGTAAATGAGGCAAAAGAGGTTTATGGCAAGGATAGGTCAGTGTGGAGGAAATTATTGAAGCAGAGTTAGGTGTACGAATATGTATTTTTTGAGTGAAAGTTTGTGACTCTACCTGCCCCGGAAGGGAAGCGTGATTGGTACGTATGTTATTGAATATAAGGTTTTGAGATCGAGGAACAAGACTCGGCATTCCCCTCGGTTATATATTCATTTCATATAGCGCGATTTTACGTTACCCGACGATTTCAAGGAACCAGACTTCGCGTTATGTGAGGGTTTACTGTAATTAATTCAATCTTCCTCACACTTTTCTCAAGAAATGATCCTCTCTGCGTGATCATTGCATGCATAAGAGTCTACAGGTAGAACAGATTTGATACACCTTCACAGAAATTTCTTTGGGACAGGAGGCACACCGCCCACGATTTTTCTCCATCAAGTTTATTAATATTTATGCGGGGTGGGAGAAATGAAAACCAAGGACTATGAAGAGAAACGCCATTTAATAAAGAACGACTTCGCCCACACACGTCTGTCTCGTACTGCGGCCATTGTTCAACTCCCTTCTCTATGAAACAACATGGCACCTTGCGCAACTAAACAAATGAAACACAGAATGCAAAATCCTTACATAATTTGGCATTAGTATTCACCCCATGACGCAGGCATGATTGCAATAATGGAGGTAGATGGAGAGGACATTACGTCACAATACTGTAACCATGGCAACAGTAATAACGCTCAAGACTATGGTATACTTCAACTCCACAAAACACTGTGTAAAACGCACTCAACCTTGCCCTCCTTCTCCGGGTACTGAGATCCTTCTATCCTTAAGTCATTCAACGTCAAACTCAAAATTAAACACGTGCTGTGCTTATTTCTAACGTAGCGTGCGGCTTTCCGTTGAACAGCCTCATTTTGATCTATTAAATAAAATGGATAAGGATCATATATTTCACAACTATATTCCATTATCGTACGTAACAGTGTTGAATAAGCTATTAGTTTGTCTTTTTGGGGAGGCGCGATTCGGATTTCTCGTAGAAAAATGAATAGTTTTAGATACCTCAGCAGTTACTTTGGCTGTAAGTATGATTCGCCCACGTCATGTCCGAGAAAACAAGTAAAACCAGAGAAGTTCCTTGAATATAATCTCCATCTATCGCATAGTTGTAAAAAATGGGATTTCGTGAGGTAGACGGTAATTTTTTTACGGTAAACACATAGTTTAAAAAAAAAACTTGAATCGTAACCCCGAGGTGGTTTGAGGAAAATACTATTTCGGAGAAGATTGCGCTCACCTTGTACTGGTGGTCATGACGACCGTAACAGTTCTACTTATTTGTTAATTCCATGGCATTTTATGTCATCCATGAAGTGGAAATTCTTAAAATGAACCGGCAGACATAGGTTACGGTAGCCAATGGTGAATGGAGTTGGGACGTTATTGGACGGGGAGTACCGCAGGGGTGCTGACTATCGCCATTAATGCTTAAACTTTCATTACTAGAGCATAAGAGAGCAATTTTCTAAGAACCACGGAATCATAAAATGAGGCATTAGACATAGGTTACGGTAGCCAATGGTGAATAAAGTTGTGACGCTTTTGGACGGGGAGTACCACAGGGGTGCTGACTATCGCCATTAATGTTTAAACTTTCATTACTAGAGCATTAGAGAGCAATTTTCTAAGAACCACGGAATCTTAAAATGAACCAGGAGACATAGGTTACGGTAGCCAATGGTGAATGGAGTTGGGACGTTTTTGGACGGGGAGTACCGCAGGGGTGCTGACTATCGCCATTAATGTTTAAACTTTCATTACTAGAGCATAAGAGAGCAATTTTCTAAGAACCACGGAACTTGCCGCGCAGTTATTTCAACGGAGTCACTCGCACAATTGTGTGAAATTCAAAGTGGGAAAATCATTTGCTTCGATTGGGAATCGAACCTAGATCCCTCGATATTGCGCCGAGTGCTGTTACCAATTAAGCTACCCATGCGTCCTCTTCCACTGTGAATCTCATGGAAGGCTTTTAAGGAGCAAGTTGTCCTCACAGGTACCGTGCATATGATGCCAGAGGTACCCTTATGTGAGCGCTTAGCGCCACAGTCCACGGGGTGAAACCCAAATTGAAACACGAAGGTGTTTACTTTGGACATTTTTAAAAAACCGCAGAACTATAGCCGTGCAGTTACTTAATGGAGTCTCCTGCTAGTGATCATACAATTGTGTGGATTTCAAAGTGGAAAAATCATGCACCTGGACTGGGAATCGAACCCAGATCCCTCGGTTAGAGCGCTCGTCGCGAAATCGAGGGATTTCGGTTCGATTCCCAGTCCAGGCGAATGATTTCTCCTCTTTGAATTTCACAAAATTATTAGAAAGAAACGTCAAACTTGATGTTTCTCACCACGCCATTGGCAAAGCATGTGTGTGACCTCTATTAATATTGGAATTATTAAAGTAACGTGCAACATTGCAATGTTAAATGCAAAAGTTATGCTGATTTCCGAATGAAACAATGGTACTGTGAACTGTAATAGCACTAGACCCACAGCCTCAATCCGATTGAAGGGAAAAATATAGATTTGATCTTTTACGAAAGTGTGATGTAGACTATTTTTTTCCGGACGTTCAACATATTTTAACCCTTTGAATGCGGCATGACGTGACATCACGTCATGGTTGCCTTTACGCTGGTGCTGATGACGTTATATCACGTCATGGGTAGTGTGAGTGTTCCAGCTATTGTTTGGGGGCCTACTGAAAGTTCTCTAGTGATAGCTGGGACACTCACGGTAACCATGACGTGATATAACGTCATCAGTACCAGTGTAAAGGCAACCATGACGTGATGTCACGTCATGGCACACTCAAAGGGTTAACTAGAGCCAAACTATTATGGTAGGAACGATCACAGGAATGAGATTAAGGAAATAGACCGCAGAACCGATAGATTTAAAATGTCTTTTTTCCGCGTACAATAATGGACCATGATAGTTGTGATAGATCAGTTCTAGGATACTGACTAGGTTAAATAGGTTTTTTCAGTAGTGCTAAATATCTCAAGATGATTATTAGATACTAACCTCGCATGCAATCTGCGGCATGGTATACTCCTTCATCTCTTAATACCTTGTAGTGCTATTCATTTGTCGCATTAATAATACCAGTAGTCAAATCATATATAGTATACTGCATGGTAGCATGTTCTTCTATGTATCGCTCTCCTGGTTTGTGGTCTGACTGCGCACCGTTGCCCTGGCTGCTTTTGGCTGTCTGCGCCTGGCATCCGCATGGCTGATTTGAACTGGGATGAGTACTGGATGCCTGGTGTGGAATCACTCCGTGCCCACACCCTAGTGGTGGCTTGCACGGTATTTCATAGATATACGTGAAAACCACCGAAACGTGCACTTCCAACCAGCAATCCTGCCTTTCTCATCCAATCTTTCATTCCATGTATTTTAATCGATTTATACCACAGCTGCCATCTGGACTACGTATTGGCAGTAACCCTCATTCCCGGTGCGATATGTGGATTATTGTTATTTCAATAAATTAATAATAATCCACGTATAGTTGGACCATTAGGATTGTAATAATGATGTACAAGTAAAAGGATAATTTTCACTTATATTATTATTTCTAAGATACACGAGCTAGCGCGAAATATTTCACTATTCCTAGGAAACGCACTTGACAAATCATTATCCGGAGGGATGGTACCTCAAGACTGGAAAATGGCCCACGTGATATCAATTTCATCAATTTTATGGGAGATTCTCGAAGACATTGTTGTTGACCATATAACGACCGTCCTGGATAATCGACTCTTCTTATCCAGGGTGTCCCATAAATGTCACACGTCACAGTGACACTGGAGGCCTTAGGTCAGCCTAAGAGGAACCGAACCAGCCTATAATATGACCTCAGTGAAAGTTGCACGGTTTTCGAGATATTTCCAAATTAAAGCTTTTTCAAAAATTTCACTTTTTTTTACATTTCTAGTCCCAGAATTCAATCGGATAATTTAACGTTCTCATACGGGCCGCTCTTTAAATCTTCCAACTGTGACTCACGTGCCGACTTCTACCTGGAACAGAGGCCCGAGAGAGAGGGGGGGTCATGGGGTCCGAACAAACAAAAGAAACGCGAAAGCCGCTATACCTGTCTAACTTTATCGGCTTTCAAAAAATGGGATGGATAGAGTACTTTGTTTGTTAATTTGTGGCAGTAGCCCCATCAGAGAGCCAATTTGAGAGCTATTCAAGTGCGTTCTGGGAGTAGAAATGTAAAAAAAAGTGAAATTTTTGAAAAAGCTTTAATTTGGCAATATCTCTAAAACCGTGCAACTTTTACTGAGGTCATATTAGGCTGGTTAGGTTCCTCTTAGGCTGCCCTAAGGCCTCCAGTGTCACTGTGGCCTGTGACATTTATGGGACACCCTGTATATTAAATTATCTTCCTCGTGTCTCATATTATTAAGGAGGTTTCACCGAGAAACGAAGTAAATGTCATTTTCATGAAAGTTTCAAAATAAGCCCTTCTTATTGCACTCTACCGATTTTTTTCACGGCAGGCGGTTAAGGACGAAGTTGTTTTTTTTGCTGCTAAGTTAAGTCAAGATTAATGCAGTATTTTCCTCATTTTACATTAGTTATCAATAAAATAACCCATTTGTCAGCTTAATAAACGATTGATGATATCGTACAATAAAAAAAACTTGATTTGAGAGCTATTCAAGTGAATTCTGGGACTATAAATGTAAAAAAAAGTGAAATTTTTGAAAAAGATTTAATTTGGAAATATCTCGAAAGCCGTGCAACTTTTACTGAGGTCATATTAGGCTGGTTCGGTTCCTCTTAGGCTGCCCTAAGGCCTCCAGTGTCACTGTGGCGTGTGACATTTATGGGACACCCTTTTTAGCAGTCAGTCTGGCTTCAGGAAGGGTGTATCCTGCTGAAGACAGCATGCGCTCTTCACATGCTTCAGCACATCCTAAAATCAGTCGAATCGACAAATCAAAAGACTCACATCCTCGCACACAGAGCGAATCTTCGACAGTAGAGTCTTTACTGGACACAAACGGTAAATTTGTCCCCAAACAACATCGACAAAGCCAACTCATTAAAACACTACTTTTAAAGTGTATTCACTAAGGATGACACACTTCACAGTTTAGACATTCCTGACTTCAATGATCCAATGGCTGACCTAAGAATTCACTGTGATGGAATAGTTAAACAACTGCGTTCGATTCAAAGTAACAAGTCCCCAGGTCCAGAAGGAATACCTGCACGCATACTGAAGGAGATGGCGCCACAGATTGCACCATTCTTAGAAATTATATTTAACAAATCATTATCCGAAGGCAAGGTGCCCCAAGACTGGAAGATAGCCAACGTCACCCCGATATTAAAAGAAGGAAATAGGAGTGATCCAGGAAATCGCCGACCTATTTCTTTGGCGTCGATTTTTTGTAAGATCCTTTAACGCATTGTCGTTAGAAATGTTATGCAAAGTGAGACGTTTGTTTTATCCCAAAATCCTCTTTATTTTCTTTAAGATACAGTTTCAATTTTTGCCTCACTACTTCGAGCCACTTTTCCTTTTCTTCTCCCTCTCAACAATCCTCTCTCCTCTCATCAACAACTCCTTAGCAACATAAACATCAATAATCAATAAACATCATAACAAAAGATAATTAAATATCAAACATTACAATTATGACATTCCTGGATAATCGTTACTTCTTACACAGCAGTCAGCACGACTTCCGTAAGGGTGGATCCTGCTAGGCACAGCTTGTGCTCTTCCGTCATGTCATTCTAAAATCAAGTTAATCAAAAAAGCAAGTCGACCTAATATTCCTTTGTTTTCAAGTTAGCGTTTGAGAAGGTCCTTCACAACAAAAACTCACATTTAAAATGCAATATTGCGGAGTTAAGGAAAAAATAGTGCATTGCGTATGGGAATTTCTCAGCGATCGAAAAGAAAAAGTAGTTATTGATAGTATTATCTCTGATTTGTTAAGAGTCACATCCGGTATCCCACAGGGAAGTGTGATCGGCCCTCTTTAGTTCATTACTTACATGAACGACCTAACTCTTCCAGTCAGAAGTAAACTATGATTTTTGCAGACGGTACTGTCATCTACCGTGAAATAAGTGAAGTCGCAGACTTAGCAGTTCTGTTCTCGGAACTTGACGACGTTCTTTCGTTGTGCCACGGGTCGGGTTTAGAACTAAATGTTAATAAGCGCACCACAGTTCACTTCCTGCAAAAGTCTGGATAAAGAAACCTTATCTACACTCTCATCTATCTTAAAATCAGGTGAATCGAAAAAGCAAGTCGATGTGATATTCCTTTATTCCTAGACAGCATTGGATAGGGTTCCTCACGAAAAACTCACAAACAAATGACAATCATGCGAAGTATATAAATGCAATACTGAACTGGATACGGAAATTTCTCAGTGATCGCAAGCAAAGAGTATTTATTGATGGTATTAACTCTGAAAAAGTGACTGGATTTTATTAAGCGTATATAAGAGGGAAAGGAATAGAATAGAAGCTTATGAAATGTGGGTGTGGAGAAGGATGGGAAAAGTAAGATGGGTAGAGAAGATGAGAAATGAAGAGGTTTTGAGCAAAGTAAAAGAAGGAAGATCGCTCCTAAAGGAAATGAGGAAAGGAAACTGGTTGGGCCATGTGATGAGAGGGAAGAGTATATAATAACTGTGGCACTTGAGGGTTGGCAATTGAAGGTGAGAGAAAAAGAGAGGAAGGAGAAGAATTGAATTGGTAGATCAGGTGAAGAACATCAGCTATGATGAAGCAAAGAAGGAAGCTCCGGACCGAAGCGGATGGAGACAGCAGTGGTGTACGGGACCTGTCAGCAGACAGAACACCAGAAGATGTTAATAGAATAGGTCCTCAGACGAGAAATTATAAAAGAAAGATGCTATACTTCGCTCTGGTTTGGCCACACCTCCAATACGTCGCGAGCATTTGGGACCCTGGTCATAAATACTTAACCAAAAAAATTAATAAAAAACAAAGGAAAGCAGCGCGTTTCGTTAAAAACTGCAATACGAGCGAACATATAGTGTCTCAGATCTTTTAGAGGGATTAATGTAGGTGACCCTCGAGACTAGGAGGCTAGACGCTAGGCTTAGATTGCTTTAGAAATTCGGAACTTGTGTGTTTCAGAGCGACACAGAGAATATTATCATGACGCCTCTCTACATCTCTGGGTCTGATAGAAGTGATGAAATAAGAGATTTACATTCACATTAATGGATAGGTAATGCCCTCCTTTGATAGTCCTCGGATGAGAAATCATAAATGAGAGATGCTATACTTCGCTCTAGTTAGGCCACACCTCGAATACGCCGCGAGCATTTAAGACCCATGGTCATAAAGATTTAACCGAAAAAATTAAAAAAATACTAAGGAAAGCAGCGCGCTTCGTTAAAAACTGCAGTACGAGCGAACATATGGTGTCTGAGACCTTTTTGAAGGATTAATGGAGGTGACCCTTGAGACTAGGAGGCTAGACACTAGGCTTAGATTGCTTGAGAAATTCGGAACTTATGTGTTTCAGAGCGACACAGAGAATATTATCATGACGCCTCACAACATCTCTAGGTCTGATGGAAGTGATGAAGTAAGGGAGATACACTGCCATTCACTGATAGGTAATACAAAAATCCTTTTTTTCCACGTTTTTTCATATTAAGCGATCAAAATGAAAACTGAGCTCTTTTTAATACACTCCACCATTTCATTTCCCAAAACCTTAAATCTTTTCTCGGCTGGTGACCTAACACGCCCTGCCACACGCCCACGTGGCGGCTCCCAGGGTGGTATGTAGATGTAGAATTGAAAAGAGTCACACCCGGCGTCGTGCCGTGGATGAGTAGGACAACACGAGTATTTGTTTTCAACAATACAATGCCGAGAGCGAAATAAATGAAATTTAAATGGGGATAGTCACCACCCCTGCGGCACTCATCGTTCTATTTCGCTCTGTTCTATTTCCCTCTCCGTATCTATATTCTTCTTCCCTCCGTCTCCCTTTCTCTCTTTCTCTGTCCCCCTCACACACGAAACCCGTCTGGTTGCCATGGCAACACCCCAATGCAGACGGAACGAGGGGTTGAGGAGGGGGGGAGGGTGTATGGCGGGGGTGGTAGTGAGTTTGAATAAGGGATGCCGGGGGGATTTTTAGAGGAGGACAACCGGCAGGGCGGACACCCCTGTCTTTTCCCCCACATAACCCCTGCGTTCCCCTCGCGCCGCCCCCCCCCCTCATGTACTAAGGAGCCAAAAAGGGTATTTCTGGGGTTCTGTGCGTGCAGCGATAGGGACCAGTCCTCCGCGCTGCCATGACGACCCGAATGGAATGAGGATTGCGTCTCGCAGTGTTCTGCCGGAGAAGAAGGCGCCGATTTCGACAGTGTTGAGACTCCATTGGGGCCAAATTTCGCCAATAACTTCCTCTGCCTTCCATCAATTTGGCACAAAAACTGTACCAAGGCGTAGCAAAACAGGGTTTATTAAAAACTGGTAAAGAAATAATCTTCGCCCTTGCCGAAACCCACATTCCCTACGCGACTCAAAATTTGTTTTTCTTTTAACCCTTAGAGTTCGGCATGACGTCACTTCACGTCATGGTTGTCTTTACTCTGGTGCTGATGCACATGCCAGAAAAATTTGTTTCATTGAATTAATAACATCTTATTTGTGGCAAGTTTGAAATAATTGAAAACATAGCTGTTTATTTAAGTACGTTTTTTTCTAAACAGTATAAGTGTTTTACGTCACTTGAATGTCAGTCTTCGTCATTGTTACGTGCCGGAGAGAGCGCTCTGTTCGAAAACGACAAAAAAACGGCCATCTCTTTGTTCTCATCGCTGTGAAAACTCGGAAGTGTATCGTAATTGAAAAATGATCAGTTGTACGAAAGATGAATTGATCTGAAGTATAATTATCTAAATCTACGTGATACCCTGCGAGCCACCATGAGGGTGTGTAGCAGGGGGTGAAGATCACCAAATATGCACTATTGATTTCTTGATTACTTGATACTATTAATTAATTCACATGCAACTAGGATATTTAAGGGAGATATGCTAGATAATAGGGTCATATAGAGCTAGATGGTTAGTATCTACATAATAAGGAAGGGATTATTTGTTGTTATTACATGCATCATGCACTACAGACTACTCTAACTATATCTAAATCTACGTAATACCCTGAGAGCCACCAAGAGGGTGTGTGGCAGGGAGAGAAGATCACCAAACATGCACTATTGAAATGCAACTAGGATATTTAATGGAGACATGCTAGAGAACAGGGTCACGTGCGGCTAGATGGTTTGTTATCTACTTAATAAGGAAGGGATTATTGGTTGTAATTACATGCATCATGCACTACAGACTACTCTTAACTATATTTCACCTTCCTTATCCCTTTGCTACGCTGCCTATTGTTCTCTCTAATGGTACGATGATACTTGCATTCATATCGGTACTATCGTTCATCATCACCATATGGTGTTCTGTCTGTTGACAGGTCCCGTACACCACTGCTGTCTCCATCCGCTTCTGTCCCGAGCTTCCTTCTTTGCTTCGTCATAGCTGATGTTCTTCACCTGATCCATCGATTCGATTCTTCTCCGTCCTCTCATTTTCTCTCTCCTTCAATTGCCAACCCTCAAGTGCCACAGTTATTATACTCCTCCCTCTCATCACAAGGCCCAACCAGTTTCCTTTCCTTATTTCCTTCAGGAGCGATCTTCCTTCTTCTACTTTGCTCAAAACCTCTTCATTTCTCATCTTATCTACCCATCTTACTTTTCCCATCCTTCTCCTACCCAAGTGCCACAGTTACCCTCAACTGCCACAGTTATTATATACTCCTCCCTCTCATCACAAGGCCCAACCAGTTTCCTTTCCTTATTTCCTTCAGGAGCGATCTTCCTTCTTCTACTTTGCTCAAAACCTCTTCATTTCTCATCTTATCTACCCATCTTACTTTTCCCATCCTTCTCTTACCCAAGTGCCACAGTTACCCTCAAGTGCCACAGTTATTATATACTCCTCCCTCTCATCACAAGGCCCAACCAGTTTCCTTTCCTTATTTCCTTCAGGAGCGATCTTCCTTCTTCTACTTTGCTCAAAACCTCTTCATTTCTCATCTTATCTGCCCATCTACTTTTCCCATCCTTCTCCACACCCACATTTCATAAGCTTCCATTCTATTCCTTTCCCTCTTACCTAACGTCCACGCTTCACATACATACATGAGAACGCTCCATGAATAACATTTAGCTAGTCTCTTTCTCAGCTCCAGATCCAGGCTTTTATTGCATAGCAATTTTTTCTTCTGGTTATAATATTTCATAAAAATTCCTTCGGGGTAACCACATAACCCCCCGGCAGTAACGCAAGCATTGAAGCGATTTCACAAGTAAAAACCATTGAAAATAGGTCATAACATGGGAGTAACTAGATCACCCCAGGGTCATACCATGTCAAACCACCCAGAAAATTTTCAAAATGACACCCATTGACTCGGATTTTTGTGAAAATTTCGTCACCAGCCTAATTTCATCAATTTAATGATCCATGTAAAATAATCATTCACTTCTAATTATCTACATAATACCCCTCGAGCCGCTGCGTGGGAGTGTGGCAGGGGGTTTTTAGGTCACCAGCCGTGAACAAGGTGTACGTTTTTCAAAACCTCTTCGTTACTCATCTAATCTACCCATCTTACTTTTCCCAGCTTTCTCGGCCTACCTCTACCTCTCGCAACCATTCCGACATTATGAAACACTTGTTTTTAAACATGATCAGTATGGATAAATACTCTGCTCATGTTACCATGCCATAGAGAACGGAGTCCATTTTGAAGAGGTTAGCACTAAATATGCATACAATCTTGCCCTTCCCCTCAGGGGTCAGGGTGCACAGTCACATGCTTTCACTTATAAATACATATCTGTACACCTAACTCTGCTTCAATCATTTCCTCCATAGACTGACCTGTCCTTCCCATAAGCCTCTTTTGCCTCATTTACCCCCAATACACACTGCTTTTCATAAACGCCTCCTCCTGTTTTTAAGACTCCTAATATTCCTCCTCCTCCTAAGAATTTCCTTAACCACATTCAACCACAACTTTCTCGGCCTACCTCTACCTCTCGCTACCATTCATTCTACTCTCATACATATATCTGTTTCGTTATTCGACTCTCATCCATTCTCTCAACATGGCCACAAACCAACGAAGCACACTCCTTTCATATATACTATGTCCATTACCACTGGAGCATCTAAACCCACATTCATTCATGACCCACTCATTCCTCACCCTATTCCAATCCTACTTTTGCCATAAAACACTCCTCAGATGACTCATACCCACGGCGTTTATAGTCTACTCTTATCGTAATATTTTTCCCGTATCTCATATTCAGCTGCATATTCTTGCTAAATGGGCACCAAGGCATTTTTCATGAAATATTACATCGCCTAAAAATTAATAAATATTCTCTCAGTTTAGTGAAAGAGATCTCAGCTTTCCAAATATACAAAAATTCCTTCCCCCCGCACAGATACAAATACATCGCACCAGTTTTCAGTGATCGTAGCGGAAATTTAGTAACTAGACATTTAATGAAATAAATATTTGTGAAGATGATGATTTGTGAAATGTAATTCAGATAATTAGGCTAAAATCGCCATTAAAATTGCGTCCTCCTCCCAGCTTTACTACGTTTCATAGAGCCCTGGGTCAGCCAGGATGATTATATTTGTTAACTAAATGCAGCGGGATTCGGTTACCTGAGTATTTTATACTGTAAAAGGAGGATGGATAGAGTGGGTAATGAAACAATGTAGGTTCGATGTTCCAGTATTGGGTATATATGAAAGGAGTATGTATCCAAGATATCTGACAAACGGAAAACCGCCGGCCATTTTTATTGCATTGGGAAATGCTACGTGTATGCACCCCATGGAGACATTTCTGTTATGAAAAAATAAGGAATTTTAACGCTCAGACTCGTCAAACTCTCGTCAAACAATTAGCAAAGTGTCGTCTCTATGATTAATTGAATATTTTAAAAATAAATAATATTGTCACCGCTGTAATGTTTTCAGGATCGCAAAAAAACCTTCCCTTTTGAAGTTGTTCATGCGTACGGCGTCGAGGAACGAGTCAAATTTTAGTCTTGTACAGAGATTTTTAATTAAAATATACACACAATTTCAGTCGTATTCAATTGCATTGTTGCACCATATAAAATACAATCTAATATATAAAAATGAATGATTGTTAGTTCGCCTCCTATGTGTTCCAATGCCAATCGTCAGAATTAGAGCGCGTGTATAGGAGATCCGCTAGGTTTGTTTAAAGGCCGTTATGATAATTGTATAAGTGTTACGAGTTTAATAGAAAAACTAGGATGGGAATTACTATCAGAACGCAGGTTAAAATTTAGGTTAAACCTTTTAAGTAAATTCGAAACAGAGTTGCTCACAGATGACGTTAGATATATATATATATATATATATATATATATATATATATATATATATATATATATATATATATATATATATATATATATATATATATATTGAGAACCCCTGCGTATTGTGCTAGGTTTGATCATATTAACAAGATTAGAGAGATATATTGTCGTACCGATAGATTCATTAGATTAGATAGATATAAGAGATTAGATTAGATAGAAATAGATTAGAAAAATGTCATTTTTCCCGCGTACCTTAAGAGAGAACAATAGGCAGCGTAGCAAAGGGATAGGTAGGTGAAATATAGTTAAGAGTGGTCTGTAGTGCATGATGCATGTAATAACAACCTCTAATCCCTTCCTTATTATGTAGATACTAACCATCTAGCTCCATGTGAGCCTATTCTCTAGCATGTCTCATTTAAATATCCTAGTTGCATTTCAATAGTGCATGTTTGGTGATCTTCTCCTCTGCCACACACCCTCGTGGCAATGTTTAATTTGTAAATTTAAATTTAAGTTTTAAAATAAAATTTTAAATAAAATTTTAAATAAAATTTTAAATAAAAATTTTAAAAAATTAAAAAAATTTGAAATTGGCATAACATACGCAAGCTTTTGAAGTTACTATCTCATTTACTTCCTAGTATTTTTTTTTCACGGCAGGCGGTTAAAGTCGAAGTTGTCTTTTTCGCTGCTAAGTTAAGTCAAGATTAATGCAGTATTTTTCCTCATTTTACATTAGTTATCAATAAAATAACCCTTTTGTCAGCTCAATAACCGATTGATGATATCGTACAGTCAAAAAAACTTAATTTGAGAGCTATTCAAGTGAATTCTGGGACTAGAAATGTAAAAAAAAGTGAAAAGTAATTTGGCAATATCTCGAAAACCGTGCAACTTTTACTGAGGTCATATTAGGCTGATTCCGGTTCCTCTTAGGCTAACCTAAGGCCTCCAGTGTCACTGTGGCCTGTGACATTTATGGAACACCCTGTACTTGTACGTGGAATAAGATTTGGTGCAGTGATCTGTATGCTTGATTTTTATCGATTTCTTGCATTCGATTTCGCTGTACGCCTCGATTTTTCCTTAAAATTGGATTTTTAAGCTCGAAAATCGTTAAATTTTGCACAAATTCTCTAATACTCCTACCTACCTACTTAATCGTGCAGTCATTTATTTACATATTTACCTGGCTTCACCCTCTCTCCTTGGAAAAGGTTGATCGAACTGTATTTACATTGATATAATAGTAAAATACCCAGTCAAATTTCTTGTTTCTCCGACAACCCTCATCATCACAAAAAAGATTTATGTGAAAAATGTAGAGATGTAATGAATACTCTGAAAATTTATGCTTAAATCCTTCAAAACGAAATGAAATCACTCCTCAAATCAAATAAAAATTAACTTATGGCCGGTTGCAATAACTTTTAGTTATGGAATCAATAGTTATGAGATCCATAAAGTTATAGAACTCATAAATATATTCGGGTTGCAGGAACACACCTATTAGTTGCTTAATTTATTTACCAATGGTTACTAGCTTCGAATGTTTGATCTAATCTCCCACCGCCGGATAAAAGTTATGAAAGTTAAACCTATGAATAATTGATAATGCACATTATAATTAGTCAGTAAGAGTAAACAAACTGATAATTTGTGTTAGAACAACTCTTTAATCAAGTAATGAAGTCTCCAAGCGGTTCATTGCGCATCCGCCATCTTGTCTACTTATGGAACTCATTACTCCCATGCCGTAAGTTATGAGACCAATGGATTTATTGAATGTTTGTGCAACACTTATTGAATGGTTGCCATGGCTTATGGGTCCCATAACTTTATAGAATAGATATGTGTCGTTCCTGCAACTGGCTATTAGTGTGATATACTGGTGGATTAACTTGATGGACGCGATGGTTATCCAAATTGACTGGAAAAAGTCACAGTTTTCATAAACTTTCGTAAACTGACATTACAGGTATTTCACCAGATTGTGGCATGGTCATATCCATATGTTATGGCGCATGACTATGATATGGTATTATGAAATCCACGCCATGTTCACGTGGTCCTTTCCTCTTCTACTCCTCCATAAAATTCATCAATTTTGTAGTAAAAATGGAGAAGGTTGTAAGTGCCAGAAAAAAAATTTCAGTATTCAATAAAATATGTCTAAAACGTTGAATATTTACTAAAAAATTTGTTATATATTTATAAAAATAGAAAAGCAATAGGAATAACATATAGTACAATTTTTTTTAGATATATAAGTGGGGAAGGCTGTAAGTGCCTTGCTTTATTTAAAAAAATGATGTTAGTGAAGGGTTAGTCTCAACAAAAGGATGCAAGTCCATTATTGTTTAGAAGCTTTTTAATGTATACCATAAATTCAATGTTATAATGTGTTACAAGGATACATTATCATAAGTACAAAAGATATTTTGATGACTTTTAGGCATAGTCTTGACTTTCTGAACCTCCTGCTCCTTTCTCAATGATAAATCTACCTGAAAATCGAGTTTTAACATTAGTCAAAATTCCCACGCATATTAATTGTATCTTTTTAATAGATTTTTTTGGTTTTTAGATTTTTACAGAAAACATGAAGGCTGCTCGAAAGCAGTGTGGAAAAGATTGTTTTAGGCTACAGTCAATTTCGGGATGTAATGTTATGTAGAAAACAAACACCTGTCAATAAAATAATAAATATAAATATCAGCCTAACACATAAAAAAATTTAAAAACTATTTTTTATGAAAAATTTTTTTCAAGAATTTCTTAACAATATTATTTAGGAAAAATATTTTTAAAGAACTTCTTAACAATTTTTTACTAAACACGATGGTCGATGACGGTTTGAATATGAATAGTACGGATTATATTATACAGAGTATCAATCCAAGTAAAAATATGGGTTTTTATCAGTTTAAGTTTTGCCCATTTTTTCCGCAAAAATGTTTTTCGCTGACTGCCCGGCAACAGCAACTGCGCAATTGACAAGGAACACTGGGAAAAATTTTCTGACACTTACTACCTTGTCTATCTTATTACGCTTGGCTTGTACTTAGCTTTTCACCGAAAAAGTCATTTTTTTATTTTTTTTGGCACTTACATCCTTTTCCATTTGTACTACACAATTCTTATCTTGTGTGTTCGTTTTTATCTTCAGCATCCTCCTCCAGCACCAGGTAGTAGGATTTTAGGAAATTCCTCAATTTTTCAGGTAATAGAATATTTTATTTACTCGGAAACCGTTGCGGAGGCATGGGATGGAAACAAATGCCGTCATTTGATCGTTACGAATTCCTGTGTAGATGTGAGGAATTCATTGAAATAGGTACGAAATTCATACAGGTATCAATTTTGAACTCAGAAAAAGGCATCGCAAAGCATGCCGGACACAGTTAGTGTTCGATAAATGCTTCATATAGTTGCTGAAAGAATACTTATAATAAGGTCTTTATTTTGACTGGAGAAATATATATATACCGACAAATCCGTCTTAAAAACGCTTCGGGCTCAGTTCCGGCCTCAATATCACGGGGAGGGGTGTGTGTGTCGACAATGAATCCCTTTACGTGCCCAAAATGGGGGGGACTAGGGTACCACAAGGATTCATCCTCTCCCCCGATTCCTTCCCGCCCTCGTGAAAAAGGGTATTAAGGGTTCGGTGGGGCAATGGGGAACAGGGTGGGAGGGGGGGGCGTGGCTGGGTGAGTCCGACATTTCATTTTCGCTCGTACATAATGAATGCATGCACCATCGCATAGCTAATCGATATTTACATGCGCTTCGACCCTGGTTCGTAATTTCAACGCAATGGGTGGTTTTATGTTAAGTCGGCCTTATGCTGTTGAAGTCGACATCTATCTCGCACCATTCATTCTACTCTCGTACATATATCTGTTTCGTTATTCGACTGTCATCCATTCTCTCAACATGGCCACCCTCCAACGAAGCACACTCCTTTCATATACTACGTCCATTACTACTGGAGCATCTAAATCCACACTCATTCAATTACCCACACTCATTCCTGACCCTATCCAATCCTACTTTTGCCTCAAACACTCCTCAGATAACTCATACCCACGGCGTTCAGTCTACTCTTATGTCTATATCCTGACATACCCATGTTTCACTTCCATACGACAAAGTGGGAAGAAGTACACTGTAGTACACGGCGATTTTCGCTTCGCTCTTCCTTCAAGACATCTTAAATCAGGAGAAAATTATAACTGAAGCTTCTGCCGCTACAGAATCCTGACAGAGTGTATGCATGCGGACCCCCGCCGGCCGCAAAATCCAGAGCAAGTCTGCAGAATTAGATAATATTTTATCATTAGTGTACTTAGTATCATCACCATCATGGGCGCTACAGCCCATGTATAGGCCCCTGGCCTTCTTCACAACTTCCTCCCATTCTTTTCTTCGTCTTCCGCCTCTTCTCTCCATCTCTGGACCCCCAGTTTCCTCAGATCCTCTTCTACATCCTCAGCATATCTCTTCCTGGGTCTTCCTCTACTTCATCTTCCAATCCTGGTTTTCATTCTAGAACTTTTTTCTTCTCAAAATTATTTCCCCGCCCATTCTTTGCGCATGTCTAGCCCGTTTGATTCCCGATTTCTTAATCTCTGTTAATATTCCGTCTTCCACATACAGCCGCTGAAATTCCTCATTCCTTCGAATCCTCCGTTGTCCTTCTTCATTGGCTGGTCCATATACATTCCGAAGAGTTGTTACAGGGGTGGGAAGGAAAAATTCTTCGGAAAGTCCCTAGTATGGACGTAAAGAATATTAAACTGAACAAAAGAATAACTAAGTGCGATAATTGTTTGAGCAAAAATAGGCTCTATTTTTGCTATTTCTGCCGCGAAACACGTTTAAAGTACACAAAGTGACATTCAGTTAAACATAAGAATAGGAACTACCGCTATACTCGCATATTTTCTTTCATAAGGTTGTCTTTACGCTGGTGCTGATGACGTGATAATACGTCATGGCTGTCTTTACGCCGGTGCTGATTACGTGATATCATGTCATGGTTGTCTTTACGCTGGTGCTGATGACGTGATAATACGTCATGGTTGTCTCTATGCCGGTGCTGATGACTTGATATCACGTCAAGGGTACCGTGAGTTTTCCAGCTTTTAGGTAAATGTAGGTTTTGTAGGATGTCCGAGAATCTCCGCTACAAATTCAGATCGTCAACCATGTTCTATTATTCGTGTATTTTTTATAAAAATCACATTTTTCTGGCGGAACGATTCATTTGTTTGTCTCCGATTGCAACAATAGCACACTTCCTATCCAACCTGAGTATAGACAGCTTTAGTTTTGGTTTCCAATAGTTCCATCTGCGGAAGAAGGATATTTAACCTTTTGAGTACGGCATGACGTGATAATACGTCATTTTTGTCTTTACGCTGGTGCAGATGACGTGATATCACGTCATGGTTGTCTTTACGCTGGTGGTGATGACGTGATAATACGTCATTGTTGTCTTTACGCTGGTGCAGATGACGTGATATCACGTCATGGTTGTCTTTACCCTGGTGCTGATGACGTGATATCACGTCATGATTGTCTTTACGCTGGTTCTGATGACGTGATAATACGTTATTGTTGTCTTTAAGCTGGTGCAGATGACGTGATATCACGTCATGGTTGCCTTTACGCTGGTGCTGATGAAGTGATATCACGTCATGGTTGTCTTTACGCCGGTGCTTATGACGTTATAATACGTCGTGGTTATCTTTACGCTGTTGCTGATGACGTGATATCACGTCATGGTTGCCTTTACGCTGGTGCTGATGAAGTGATATCACGTCATGGTTGTCTTTACGCCGGTGCTGATGACGTTATAATACGTCGTGGTTATCTTTACGCTGTTGCTGATGACGTGATATCACGTCATGGTTGTCTTAACGCTGTTGCTGATGGCGTGATATCACGTCATGGTTGTCTTTACGCTTGTGCTGTTGACGTGATAATGCGTCATGGTTGTCTTTGCGCCGGTGCTGATGACGTGATTTCACGTCAAGGGTGCCTGAAGTGCTCCAGCTTTCACTGAGGAACCTTCACTAGGCCCCCTAGTGAAAGCTGGAACACTGGAGGCACCCTAGACGTGATTTCACGTCATCAGCCCCAGCGTAAAAAAAACATGACGGGCTATCACGTAATGCCGCACTCAAAGGGTTGATGCAGACATGAATACTATGAAGAATTACTCAATGGAGGGTTCTCAAGAACTATCATATTCCAAATTTTCAGCCTCTTCGTCCGTAACACTTTTTCTTTTAAGGTTTCCGCGGGATACCTTATTGGTCTCATAGATTATGGCATGTAGTTATGAGTTCCAAAATTTGCCCTTCAGTGCTTAAGATGAAGACTAATTCCCATGATTTTGCTTTACCTACTACCTTCCAACGCTTCTACATCTACATAATACACCGCGAGCCGCCGCATGGGCGTGTGGCAGAGGGGTGATATGTCACCAGCTGTGTAAAGGTGTACGTTTTTTGGAGAGGAAATGGTGACGTGTACTGTAGGAGTGTATTTAGTGGAGCTTAATTCTTATTGTGATCGCTTATTGTTTGCGGAAAGAACGAGTCTTTGCAACACCTATCTGTGAATAGCAGTGTATCTCCCTTATTTTATCGCATCTGTCGGACCTAGAGATGTAGTGAGGCGTCACGATAATATTCTCTCTGTGTCGCTCTGAAAAATATCAGTTCTGAATTTATCAAGCAACCTAAGCCTAGCCTGTAGCCTCCTAGTCTCCTAGGGGCTCCCACCTTAATCCCTCTAAAAGTTGTGAGACGCTATATGTTTGCTCGTATTGCAGGTTTTAAAGAAGCGTGTAGCTTTTCTTTGTATTTTGTCAATTGTTTTGGCTAAATCTTTAAGACCAGGGTGCCAAATGCTCGCTGCGTATTCGAGGTGTGGCCTAACCAGAGCGAAGTATAGCAACCTATCTTAGCCTTCTTCATCCGAGGACCTATTTCTATTATTATACGCTTAATAAAACCTAGTTTCTTTAATACTGTGCCCCATATGTTTTGGATACATCTGAATGCCAAAAAAATGAGAATCTCTAAGGGCTCCCACCTTCATCTCACTTAAAGTAGTGATAGAAACCATGATAATATTCTCTGTGTCGCTCTGAAACACGCCAGTTCAGAATTATGTATTCAAGCAAGCTTAGCCTTGCATGTAGCCTTCTAGTCTCTCTAGGGGCTCCCACCACAATCCATCTGTAAGTTGTGTGACACTATGTGTACGCTCGTAGCAGTTTTTTAATGTATTTTCTTAATTTTTTCGGTTAAATCTTTAATGACCAGGGTCCCAAATGCTCGCGGCGTATTCGAGGTGTGGCCTTAACAGAGCGAAGTATAGTAATCTCTCTTCGACTTCTTCATCCGTGGACCTAATTCTATTGTTATACGCTTAACAAAGCTTAGTTTCTTTAATGGCGTACCGCACATGTTTTGCACGTGTGTTTCCCACGGTATATCTGAAGTTGAGGTTATTCCTAGATATTTTACTGCATCTGAGTATCTTATGTTTACTCCTCCCACAGTGTGGGTACGGCATATCTGTGACGACTTGAAGCACGCTTACTGCACGCTATGCCTCTTCATTTAGTCAAGTGAGTGACTTTCATCGTCCCGAACGGTCTTACGTGTTCCTTAAGACGTTGGTTTCGTCTCGTCTTTACTTAATCCGACTCTTTACGGAGCACTTTGAGTGATTCGGTGGAAACAATCCAATTAAAGACTCCTTCGCACGTGAGGTTTATGACTTGCACCGCGTTTTCGCATTCAATGAACGTCGTGAAGAGAAGTTTTCAAAATATTTTCTGTTTAAGGCGTTTCTTCTCCACTGTTTTAGTCATGGATACACAAAATGGACTCAAATGTTTGGAGCCGTTGCCTAGGCTACGTGTTGCCTAAATTCCCACATTTAGATCAACAAGTACTTGGCGCCACTTATAAAAAAGTCTTCTAACGGGCAGAGGCGGCTCTGATACAGTCCCGACATTGAACACTGGGAGACCTTGACGCTGGCTGCCTTAAGAGCACGATTCAAATGTTTGGAACCGTTGCCTAGGCTACGTGTTGCCTAAATTTCCACATTTAGATCAACAAGTACTTGGAGACACTTAGAAAAAAGTCTTCTAACGGGCAGAGGCGGTTCTGATACAGTCCCAACATTGAACACTGGGAGACCTTGACGCTGGCTGTCTTAAGAGCACGATTCAAATGTTTGGAGCCGTTGCCTAGGCTACGTGTTGCCTAAATTTCCACATTTAGATCAACAAGTACTTGGCGCCACTTATAAAAAAGTCTTCTAACGGGCAGAGGCGGTTCTGATACAGTCCCGACATTGAACACTGGGAGACCTTGACGCTGGCTGCCTTAAGAGCACGATTCAAATGTTTGGAACCGTTGCCTAGGCTACGTGTTGCCAAAATTTCCACATTTAGATCAACAAGTACTTGGCGCCACTTATAAAAAAGTCTTCTAACGGGCAGAGGCGGTTTATATACAGTCCCGACATTGAACACTGGGAGACCTTGACGCTGGCTGCCTTAAGAGCACGATTCAAATGTTTGGAGCCGTTGCCTAGGCTACGTGTTGCCTAAATTTCCACATTTAGATCAACAAGTACTTGGCGCCACTTATAAAAAAGTCTTCTAACGGGCAGAGGCGGTTCTGATACAGTCCCGACATTGAACACTGGGAGACCTTGACGCTGGCTGCCTTAAGAGCACGATTCAAATGTTTGGAGCCGTTGCCTAGGCTACGTGTTGCCTAAATTCCCACATTTAGATCAACAAGTACTTGGCGCCACTTAGAAAAAAGTCTTCTAACGGGCAGAGGCGGTTCTGATACAGTCCCAACATTGAACACTGGGAGACCTTGACGCTGGCTGCCTTAAGAGCACGATTCCAATGTTTGGAGCCGTTGCCTAGGCTACGTGTTGCCTAAATTCCCACATTTAGATCAACAAGTACTTGGCGCCACTTATAAAAAAGTCTTCTAACGGGCAGAGGCGGTTCTGATACAGTCCCGACATTGAACACTGGGAGACCTTGACGCTGGCTGCCTTAAGAGCACGATTCCAATGTTTGGAGCCGTTGCCTAGGCTACGTGTTGCCTAAATTTCCACATTTAGATCAACAAGTACTTGGCGACACTTAGAAAAAAGTCTTCTAACGGGCAGAGGCGGTTCTGATACAGTCCCGACATTGAACACTGGGAGACCTTGACCCTAGAGAGACTCGGAGGCTGCACCCTAGGCTTAGGTTGCTCGTAAATAATTCAGAACTGATATTTTTCAGAGCGACACAGAGAGAATATTATCGCGACGCCTCACTACATCTGTAGGTCTGACAGATGCAATAAAACAAGAGATATACACTGCCATTCACAGATAGGTGATACAAAAACTCGTTCTTTCCGCGAACAATAAGCGATCACAATAAGAATTAAGCTCCACTAAATACACTCCTACAGTACACGTCAACATTTCATCTCCAAAAAACATTCACCTTTACACGGCTGGTGACATAACACCCTCCTGCCACACGCTCGTTTTGAGGCCTGCAAGGTATTATGTAGGTATGTAGATTTAATTACAAAAACCAGTGACTATTACTGGCTCCAGCCTCTGTTACTACATTTTCAGGATTCCCTGTAATGATTTTTTTAACGAGCCTAGGGAACGGTGTAATTATCTTCAGAATTTACGCTGCTATTTAGTATCCTTCACATTCAGTACCCTTAGGCCGGCTTCGTAGGTCGGCGGAAGTGGTGGTACTCAGCCAATGAGGACACTTCTTTGGAAATCATGGCGTCATACCGATGCGCTGTGCCATGATGGCTAGCGGGGGGCCGCGAATATTCAGCCTGGCTGAATCCGGACTGAATTCTGTGGCGGCGGAAGCAGGTCGAGTAGCGGGGAAACCCACTGGCTTTCAAAAATGAGTCCTCTTTGGATGATCAGCGAGCCCTTCTGTTTCAGCAAAAGATTCTTTAAGCGATGCGGAGAATGTTTACGATATGTTTAAGATGTTAAGACTTTTAATTTATAATGGCTTTAGAAGATATGGTATCGTATCCGACGAAAATATCCTTCCTTAAGGTTATACAGCATCGTTAATCTACTAGCGTTATCCAGAGAGTGGCTTAAATCAGCCAATTGGCAAATATTAAGGCAAAATATTAGTTATCCGTTCTTGATGCCGCAACCACGGGGAGAAAATTTACAGGTCGTGGTTATTGTTTGATGCACGTTCGGACAGTGGAGATGATCACGCATAAATGCTGATATGGCATTGCCCTAACGAGTTAAACATCGACTGAATTATGTCACTTGCTCGAATGTAAGGATCCATGCACCATATAATTCTTAAATTTAGTGACAAGGCTTTTTCTCGACTCATTTCAATAAACATGCATTTCAGATCAATGCGTTGCACGTTAGCTTGACGAATATGGTTATAGTGAAACTACTGTCATCAAATAAGCATTAATAAATAATTAATTACTTATCTTTAACCTTCTAACTTAATACTTCTGCCATTGACTTCTTTCACGAAGAACCGAAAGTTTCTTACATGCATGCATACCAATCACGCCGTTCCCTTCCGGGGTAGGCACAGTCACAGAGTTACACTCATATATACATATTTGTACACATAACTCTGCTTCAATAATTTCCTCCATACTGTCCTATCCTTGCCATAAACCTCTTTTGCTTCATTTACCCCCCTATTATACACTGCTTCATACACACCTCCTCCTATTTTTAAGACTCCTAATATTCCTCCTCCTAAGAATTTCCTTTCAAACACATTCAACCACAACTTTCTCGGCCTACCTCTACCTCTCGCACCATTCATTCTACTCTCATACATATATCTGTTTCGTTATTCGACTCTCATCCATTCTCTCAACATGGCCACCAATCCAACGAAGCACACTCCTTTCATATACATACGTCCATTACTACTGGATCATCTAACCCACATTCATTTAATTACCCTCACTCATTCCTGACCCTATCCATTCCTACTTTTGCCGCAAACACTCTTCAGATGACTCATACCCACGGCGTTCAATCTACTCTTATGTCCATGTCCTGACATACCCAAATTTGAAAACTATACCACAAAGTTTGGAGGAGTACACTTTTGTACACGGCGATTTTTGCTTCCTTGGAAGACAGGCGCTCATTCCTTTGATATGCTCCACTTGCTATACCATACCACTTTCCTTCCAACATTCGCATGTCTCTTTATCTCCTCATATATCCGTCCATCTTTCTCAAACATCTTACTTAAGTACACAACCACAACTTTCTCGGCCTACCTCTACCTCTCGCCCCATTCATTCTACTCTCATATATATCTGTTTCGTTATTCGACTCTCATCCATTCTCTCAATATTTCCAAACAAAGAAAGCAAAGCCTTTCATATGTGTCGTTTACTGGAGCATCTAACACACATTCATTAATTATACACACTCATTCCTGACCCTATTCAATCCTACTTTTGCCACCAACACTCCTCAGATAACTCATACCGACGGCGTTTATAGTCTACTCTTCTGTCTACATCCTGACATACCCATGTTTCACTAACATACAGGAAAGTGAGGAGAAGTACACTTTTGTACACGGCGATTTTCGCTTCCTTAGAAGACGGGCAGTTATTCCTTGATATGCTCCACATATGCTATACCATACCACTTTCCTTCCAGCATTCGCACGTCTCTTCATCTCCTCATCTATTCTTCCATCTTTCGCAAACATCTAACCTAAGTACACTAAATCATCCACCTGTTCAATTACTTCACCATTTGCCCTCATCATACAGTTATTCTCCCCATTCTCCTCATCAAAAACTATTACGTTCCCACGTGTCAGTCCAATTCTTCTTTTATAATCCACACAATGGTAAGGAAAGAGCAGATATAACCAATATGGTCGTTGGATCGGATATTGGCGATTTGGGGAGGCGTCCGTCGGCTTTGGTCATTTGCGCCGTAGGGGATAGGTAAGGGAGGAAGCGTGGATGGAAACCCGGCGTCGGCATTAGCCTGCTCTTAACGAAAGGCGCCAAGGGGACCACGGCTTAACGTCTCATCCGACAGTCTGAGTACTGTACTTGAAGTGCCCTCCACAAGACACTCAAGGAGGGATCGGGGTTCACCTGAAAAACATCTTCCTCTGCAGGGATTTGAACCCTGGCCGCCCGTGTGGTAGGCGAGTACTCTAGCCACCACACCAACCCCAGTATGGTTGTTATTTTGGTTGCCAAGGTTACATTTTATGACGTAAGTCCCTCTACATTTTGCCTCAGTGGTACCAACTGAATAGTTCAGGGTTCGCAGACCTAAGGTGAATTCAAGATTCTTCTTAAAATACCGTTGCGTTGGTAGCGGGGAGATGCGCACATTTTTTAGACATGTCGTGAGCAGTTTTGACCCCTAAGTACTTACAAGGGGATTTTCAGATAGCCGGGTCTCAGATTTTATTCAAACCTAGTAGTTGTACTATATGTGGTTCATGAATCACTCCACGTATAGGGTTATACAACCAATAGTTTAAACAAAAAAGCCCTTTAAAAATTTCAATATTCCCTTTTATACGGGCCACCCACATAACTGACAAGCTACGAAAAATTTTAATATTATTAAGAATTATGCTTGAATTGTAAAAAAATGAAGAAAATATTATAAAATAATTATAGTAAATGGAAATCATGTGCATGAAGGAAAAATGAAAATACCTCGTGAAATGATAAGGAATTGACATAATTATATGGCTGCCTTCGACCGAAAAAAAGAGAATAAGCCTGACGTCGTGTATGCAAATGAAAAATTATGCTTCGTGCAAAAATAATGTTCCGAGTAAAAAATAAAAAAAAATCTTGAGCGCATTGTAGGATGCCGTAAAGGAAAAACTAAAAAAACAGCGGAAGAAACATACCCCGTATTGGAATCGAACCCGTGTCTCTAGACCGGAGACGAGCACGTCAGCCACCCGTTCAGCTTGTCAGCTATGTGGGTGGTCCGTCTGAAGGGAATGTTGAAATTTTTAAAGGGCTTTTTTGTTCAAACTATTGGTTGTATAACCCTATATGTGGGGTGATTCATGAACCACATATAGTACAACTACTAAGTTTGAATAAAATCTGAGACCCGGCTATCTGACACTCCCCTTGTCAGTCACATCAGGTGGCGATGCGGACTCTTCCCCTGATGTCAGTGAAAAAGAACATCCCTTATTATTATTTATCATATTATAATTTTCAAGGAGTTCACTTTAGACTGTACCCCCAAAATTAAATTCAAAAAATAACAGTCAACAACGTCAACAAGGGAATGACTTAATCAGACAGAAGAAACAAGCCTATTGCTCCTAAGAAATCAGTTAGAGGAAACTGCATAAATTTAATTAGGACGAAGGGATGGGTTTCTCCTCAATTCTGATATATTCTAGTTAAAAAAATAATAATTTTATTCCGTAAAATATCTAATACGTAAACAATTTCAGAGTGACGGGGTTGAATTAATGTTTTTTTTAAAAATTTAAACTCGAAAGAGTAAAGTAGGCATGACTGAGAGACTTGTTTTACTCGAAACCGTGATTCTGGGCCGAAAATTTACTCTAAATTCGGATATTATGTAAATTTATAATCGAGTTGGTTGAAGTACAACATTCATATCATTCCAAAAATGCATTAAAAGTGCGAAAGTCGCGCATTTAGGAATGACTGATTGCTCGCGATTGCAGCGCTCTCGTTTCTTGAACTAAGTTCTCGTTACCCTGAACTAAGGCCGTTTTCGAACTTGGCAAATCAAGCAATCTTGCCTTGAAACCTAGTACGCATCGAAAGCTATGACGTCTTGGCGCGAGTTAGCAGTAATCCCTACCTGGCCTATTTTTTCCAAAAGCTGACTGCTACGCTCACCCAGGTAGACGCGATATTTTTAGATTTCAAAAAAGTTTTCGATAAAGTTCCGTTGTACAAACCTAGCTCCACTTCGCTGCAGTAATTACATACTCCCATGTATATATCCGCCTTCACTTCGACCCTGGAGCCTGTATCGATCCCTCCATGGAGTCGAGATATCGATTGGGGGGTGCATGTCTCCCTTAACCCCGGTGCACTCACCCCTGAGAGAAAACACGCATCCAGGAAGTTGGTCCTTGAAATTCAAGTGTTGACCCTGACTGACGACGGGGATCGTCCAATCGAAACGTTCGAACGAGCTCGAACCGTGCGTGTCGATCTGTCGCGATCGATATCCTGTAATTGAGTCCAACCCTACCTCCGGGCTTCAGCCTGATATCAGTATGTGGGGAAAAACCAGTTCCGCTGAGATGGACCGGACAGATAAGACACGGAACGTGAAACGCTTGGAAATCGTTGGCGTGGACATTTGATGACGGAGGGAAAAAAGAGACATTTCTTTTAAGATCGGCTTTCGTCTTGGTCCCACGTTTTGTTTTATTCATCTATAATTATATATATATATAATGTATACTCTCTATATGTGGAGTAAATAATATGAACGAGACATGTAGATAAATATATCGTCTATCTGATACATTTTCCAAGTGTTATGTTTATGACCCATTTTTCTCGAAAATTGAACTTGAAATTGCATGGCGTTCAGCGGTAGAGTGGAGAAGTCCCAATGAAAAAGTTAGTATTAATCCATCATAAACAAATGCCATTTTATTAATATTAACGAAACTTGTAGATACATATATCGTCTATCTGATACATTTTCTAAGTATTATGTTTATGACCCATTTTTCTCGAAAATTGAACTTGAAATTGCATGGCGTTCAGCGGTAGGGTGGGGAAGTCCCATTGAAAAAGTTGGTATTAATCCATCATAAACAAATGCCATTTTATTAATATTAACGAAACTTGTAGATAAATATATCGTCTATCTGATACATTTTCTAAGTATTATGTTTATGACCCATTTTTCTCGAAAATTGAACTTGAAATTGCATGGCGTTCAGCGGTAAAGTGGGGAAGTCCCAATGAAAAAGTTGGTATTAATCCATCATAAATAAATGCCATTTTATTAATATTAACGAAACTTGTAGATAAATATATCGTCTATCTGATACATTTTCTAAGTATTATGTTTATGACCCATTTTTCTCGAAAATTGAACTTGAAATTGCATGGCGTTCAGCGGTAGGGTGGGGAAGTCCCATTGAAAAAGTTGGTATTAATCCATCATAAACAAATGCCATTTTATTAATATTAACGAAACTTGTAGATAAATATATCGTCTATCTGATACATTTTCTAAGTATTATGTTTATGACCCATTTTTCTCGAAAATTGAACTTGAAATTGCATGGCGTTCAGCGGTAAAGTGGGGAAGTCCCAATGAAAAAGTTAGTATTAATCCATCATAAATAAATGCCATTTTATTAATATTAACGAAACTTGTAGATAAATATATCGTCTATCTGATACATTTTCTAAGTATTATGTTTATGACCCCTTTTTCTCGAAAATTGAACTTGAAATTGCATGGCGTTCAGCGGAAGAGTGGGGAAGTCCCAATGAAAAAGTTGGTATTAATCCATCATAAACAAATGCCATTTTATTAATATTAACGAAACTTGTAGATAAATATATCGTCTATCTGATACATTTTCTAAGTATTATGTTGATGACCCATTTTTCTCGAAAAATGTACTTGAAATTGCATGGCGTTCAGCGGTAGAGTGGGAAGTCCCAATGAAAAAGTTATATTAATCCATCATAAATAAATGCCATTTTATTAATATTAACGAAACTTGTAGATAAATATATCGTATATCTGATACATTTTCTAAGTATTATGTTTATGACCCATTTTTCTCGAAAATTGAACTTGAAATTGCAAGGCGTTCAGCGGTAGAGTGGGGAAGTCCCAATGAAAAAGTTGGTATTAATCCATCATAAACAAATGCCATTTTATTAATATTAACGAAACTTGTAGATACATATATCGTCTATCTGATACATTTTCCAAATTTTATTTTTATTGCCAATTTTTCCCGAAATCAACTTGAAATTGCATGGCGTTCAGCGGATGAGTGGGGAAGTCCCTATGAAAAAAGTTGGTATTAAATCATCATAAATAAATGCCATTTTATTAATATTAACGAAAATATTAGATAAATGTATCTACTATCTGATACATTTGCCAAATTTTGTCTTTATGACCAATTTTTCCCGAAATCAACTTGAAATTGCATGGCGTTCAGCGGAAGAATGGGGAAGTCTCAATGGAAAAGTTAGTAATATCCCATCATAAATTAATTCCATTTTATTAATATCAATGACACTTATAGATAAATATATCCTCTATGTGGTAAATTTTACAAAATATTACCTTTCTGACCCATTTTTCCCGAAAACAACTAGAAATTGCATGGCGTTCAGCAGAAACACGAGGTAACTACGAGAGAAAATTGTATTTATGCATAAAAAACAAGTGCCATTTGATGCATATTTTCTCATATAATTTAATTTGAGTCATGAATTTCTAGGGAGAAATGAATTTTTCGTTGGAGAATGTTAACGATAGGCAATGGCCGTCAGTCAAATACCGAGAGGGACGAGGGAGAAATCTTTCGGAAGCGTCCAAGTCCGTGGCTGTTCGAAATGAATCCCAGACGTCTGTCTTTCTACACTGGGGAAGTATCTCTAAGACTAGACCTAGATATTAATAGAAGGAGCGTGGAAGCATTTCGTGCCCTTGACTTCCCAGAAGGCCACGAGCGAAAAGTAGGGGAGCCCTCTCGAAACATGTATACAAACGTTGGATCTATGTCTCTAGGAGACGGGGAAACACGTGAGTCTATGAATAGACGTTCCGTCTTCACTCTCGGGCGCTGTCTGTGGGTCACGTGGTCCCCCGGGCTCGCCTCCGATTGGGCGAACGCGCGGAGTGCATCGTGCCTTCGATCGCGCACGTTCGGATTTCGTTTTTCAACTTTTTTGCTATTTTCTTTACATTTCAGGGTTAATAACACTTATGTAGATCGGCGCGATGCGGTTCGCGCCGGCGCCGCAGAGAGGCGCCACGTCCTAGACGACGCGGTGGATTCACTGCATGATTACATGTTTTTTTTAAATTTGAACTTATATTACAACGACTAAATGGGTGAATGCAGTTTGCAAACAGGGGGGGGGGGGAGTGTTTTATGATGAGGCTCTTTAAATCAAGTCTGCGTGCTACATGCAAGCAAAGAAAAGTATAATTCTTGAAAATGAAACACGCGCCCCATGAGGTATGGATACCAGACAGTTCTAGTACAAACTTATGTATTGTATGTCATCCGGTTATTAACGACCTTTCAAATACTATAATCAGTATACCGAAACGAACGTGGAACCACTGGAAGATTATCATAACCTCATTTGACGGAATATAAGACGCTCTTCTACGTTAAGATATTTCATTTCAGTACAGCATACTTAATAAGAGCACATATGAAGAAGTTTACTATATAAATTCGATCGAAATCGAGATTTTTAATATGCTAATTTTCTTGTTCAATCTTTCTCTTTCAATCTTTTACATGGACTGCATGTTTTTTTAATGAAAACTACAATATCGTGAAGCTTGGTTGGTTGAAATTGGCCATCAAAGCTACGGTAGAGGCCAGGAAAAAGTTGAAGATATTATACCCAGTACTTAGCAGTGCGAAAAATGGTATAAAGAAGACTAAATAACATGCACTTAGTATACCTAACTCATATATGTAAAGCTATCGATTGAAATATCTCGAAGCCTAATCGATTGTTTTAACTTTTATACAATATCGACAAATAAATCTAACCCTCCCCTTGAAACTGGCCCAGCCTCGCTGAGTTCCAAACCTCGAATCGACACTCGGCCCGGCGACATTGGAGAAATATATCCATAGCAACGAAAGTGATAAAATTTCTAAAACCCCAGATAAAAGTTTAAAAATATCAGTTTTACGGTAGGGAGGAAAGAATCGATTGCAAGAATAAGATTCTTCAAACATTCAGCCTCATATTTGTGAAAGAATCAGTCTTATAGCTCAATTATTTCATATTTTAATGAACGTAAGAAAAAAGGTCCACACTAAAATTTTTCCGTTTTTCCCATATAATCCCATGTAAAGCTATCGATTACGATAAATCGAAGCCCAATCGACTTTTTCAACTTTCTCGAATTTTTCCCAAATCGACACATGATTCCAACTGAAAATTTCACCCACCTAGGTCGTTTAGAAATGCCCCAGGAGTTTTGATGAGTCAGTCAGTCAGTTCTGTAGCTTAATATATATAAATATATGTTCCGTCAGTCTGCATGGTCTGCTGACGGGACATGCATAAAAACTGCAAAGAACACTATAATTTATGATAGGTTATAAATTAGCAGCTCAGGCTCATTATGGTTGCCTAGCAACACGGAATCGTAAACAATCAACAATGACAAATTCAGCAAAACATGTCATAGTAGAAAATAAACCATAGAAACCCAATTTTCATTTGAAGATAAAATAATGTGCGATTTGCAATAGATTAACAAAGTAATTTGGGCATTAATTAGTTACAGTTTTAATTAATCGACATATGATGAAGCATGTTCGTTGTAGTAGACACGTTGGCCGTTTACAATGAATATTTTACTTGTAAATATGCTTTGAATTTATCGATAACTCCCCGAAGCAATCCATCATGGGGCTTTTGGGACCCTGGGCCCTTCTTATACAGATTTAATTTCTAACTTTTATCGTGGGCCAGCAGGAAAACGTGGTATTTAATAGGTAGAGGCGTGAATATCCTTTGAAAATCAAATTTCCGGTTGGCAAGGAAACATTTCAAGGATCACTACGTCATCAAGCTATAACCATGACAACCGAAATGGCGGCCATATTGGTTCTCCATGCTGTTTCCTAACTTTCCTATGGATTACAACCGACAGAATGGGTAAATTAGCGGATTTTAAGCTAGAATTTACGCCATCTGTACGAAATTTTTGGAAAGTTTATCCTGTAAACATGTATTAGCTACTTAGTGACATAGATTTTACCCTTTTTTACTTAAATTTTCAATATAGTGTGCATTTTTAGTAATTTAAACAAATTAATGGACATTTTTAAGGAAAATTCACGTCAAATAAGTAGATTCACGCAGTTATCAAGTGATTTATTCTTGAAAATGGAGGTGAAAATGCAAAATTTGGGCGTCATTTCGTAAGAACTGAAGTAAAATCTGGGAGAACCAATATGGCGGGCAGGTTACGCTCAGTTTAAAGCTTTTAGAGTCGTCCAGAATTAGTAACAGCCCTATCTCCATATAATTCAGTGTTGCGGGCCTGTATTTCAAAGAACTGTCGGGGGTGCGTTCTATAGATTTTGGATGTGATGTTAATTTTTATTATTAATCACTTCTCCTGTGAAGCGTGGCGGAATTCGTTGCTCAATTGTTATTTTATGGACGCATACAACGTTTTTGTACAACTGGCGAGTTTCGTCATTCGTGTTTTTTTTTCGGAAATCATGATTTGTCCAAAAAATGACTTGCTTGGAGGAAAAAAATATTCCCATGAGCAGAAAAAAATTTTTCCTTTTTTTTTTTGGTATCCTAGCAACTGTATGTACCTGATTTTAAAGTAAGCATCGGTTACTTTTGGGAAAAAGTAATGCGTGTGAAATTACCCCCCCGAAATCCTCCAAACAAATAATATTGTAGAAATTACCATGGTAACGATATTTATGGTATGACAAAATGGAAATGTATCGCGTTATTTTTTAATTAAATTTACGGGAGCAAATCTTTCATTGATTCAGAATATTGGATTTCTATCTGTAAGATACGTTTTAAATCGTTAAAATCTATGCGAAATGATACCGTGTCATAAGTACTGTAGTTATTAGAATGCGCAAACAAATGAATCGCCATTATCGCTCCGTACACCGCCTCGTCGCGAGTTGCCATGGTTACGCCGAGCGGCGGATAGTACGCAACGATACGAAAGACAAAAACGAAATGCATCGCGCATAACCGCAGCGTAAACTGTCTGGGGCACAGACCTTATATAAACTCCCTCCGGCCGCCTCGGGGGGGCCCGTTACCATCGCAACCGCCCCCACCCGCCCTTCCCGTACGCTACGCTCAGCCAATGGGAGCGCCGGACTAAGGGGGTCTCTGGAAGCCATTCAGTTCCCCACACTCCGATCCGTCTACTACCCAGAGTGCAGCGCGCGGGAGGCGCAGTAACCATGGCATTGACCGCGTTTGGACGGTAGCCTGGCGCGCGCGTTTTTTGTTTTTTTTTCCTTTACGGCGTGGAACTTTCTAGAGCAGGGGAAGGGATGTTCTGTGCCCTGCGGAAAATGTTAGGGGAATGAGAAGGATTTCTCGGCGTGAAACCTCGTCTGTACTTCATGCGTACTTGGGTAGAATATACTTAACTCTTTGAATGTGGCGTGACGTGTTATTACGTCATGGTTTCTTTACGGAGGGGCTGATGACGTGATATCACGTCAAGGATGTTCCGTGAGTGTTCCAGCTTTCACTAGAGAGAACTATATTTAGGCCCCCTTGTGAAAAATGAGTGCCCTGGACGTGTTATCACGTCATCAGCACCAGCGTAAAGTCAACCATGACGTGATAGCACGTCATGCCGCACTGAAAGGATAAAAGAGGTATATAAGGTAGTATGAGGGAAATGTCATTTTACTCAGAAATCATTCAATTTGGTCTCATTTCAAAGAAAAATATATAGCCCTTCCATTAGCATAAAAAATCCAACCCATATACCACAATAATTTCTGAAATATTTGCCAAAAATATACCCTTTTTCACATGGGAAACAGTACGTGTACGCACTCCAGAGAGACATTGTTTACAAAGTGAGGTATTTCTAACAATTATATGTCGATAAAAAAACTAACAGCGTGTATTTTGTGTGTTTTTTCAACTATATTTGAGTATTATCGAATTTTTACATGGGAAACAGTACGTGTACGCACTCCAGAGAGACATAGTTTACAAAGTGAGGTATTTCTAACAATTATATGTCGATAAAAAAACTAACAGCGTGTATTTTGTGTGTTTTTTCAACTATATTTGAGTATTATCGAATTTTTACATGGGAAACAGTACGTGTACGCACTCCAGAGAGACATTGTTTACAAAGTGAGGTATTTCTAACAATTATATGTCGATAAAAAAACTAACAGCGTGTATTTTGTGTGTTTTTTCAACTATATTTGAGTATTATCGAATTTTCACATGGGAAACAGTACGTGTACGCACTCCAGAGAGACATTGTTTACAAAGTGAGGTATTTCTAACAATTATATGTCGATAAAAAAACTAACAGCGTGTATTTTGTGTGTTTTTTCAACTATATTTGAGTATTATCGAATTTTTACATGGGAAACAGTACGTGTACGCACTCCAGAGAGACATAGTTTACAAAGTGAGGTATTTCTAACAATTATATGTCGATAAAAAAACTAACAGCGTGTATTTTGTGTGTTTTTTCAACTATATTTGAGTATTATCGAATTTTTACATGGGAAACAGTACGTGTACGCACTCCAGAGAGACATAGTTTACAAAGTGAGGTATTTCTAACAATTATATGTCGATAAAAAAACTAACAGCGTGTATTTTGTGTGTTTTTTCAACTATATTTGAGTATTATCGAATTTTCACATGAGAAACAGTACGTGTACGCACTCCAGAGAGACATAGTTTACAAAGTGAGGTATTTCTAACAATTATATGTCGATAAAAAAACTAACAGCGTGTATTTTGTGTGTTTTTTCAACTATATTTGAGTATTATCGAATTTTCACATGGGAAACAGTACGTGTACGCACTCCAGAGAGACATAGTTTACAAAGTGAGGTATTTCTAACAATTGTATGTCGATAAAAAAACTAACAGCGTGTATTTTGTGTGTTTTTTCAACTATATTTGAGTATTATCGAATTTTCACATGGGAAACAGTACGTGTACGCACTCCAGAGAGACATAGTTTACAAAGTGAGGTATTTCTAACAATTATATGTCGATAAAAAAACTAACAGCGTGTATTTTGTGTGTTTTTTCAACTATATTTGAGTATTATCGAATTTTTACATGGGAAACAGTACGTGTACGCACTCCAGAGAGACATTGTTTACAAAGTGAGGTATTTCTAACAATTATATGTCGATAAAAAAACTAACAGCGTGTATTTTGTGTGTTTTTTCAACTATATTTGAGTATTATCGAATTTTCACATGGGAAACAGTACGTGTACGCACTCCAGAGAGACATTGTTTACAAAGTGAGGTATTTCTAACAATTATATGTCGATAAAAAAACTAACAGCGTGTATTTTGTGTGTTTTTTCAACTATATTTGAGTATTATCGAATTTTCACATGGGAAACAGTACGTGTACGCACTCCAGAGAGACATTGTTTACAAAGTGAGGTATTTCTAACAATTATATGTCGATAAAAAAACTAACAGCGTGTATTTTGTGTGTTTTTTCAACTATATTTGAGTATTATCGAATTTTCACATGGGAAACAGTACGTGTACGCACTCCAGAGAGACATAGTTTACAAAGTGAGGTATTTCTAACAATTATATGTCGATAAAAAAACTAACAGCGTGTATTTTGTGTGTTTTTTCAACTATATTTGAGTATTATCGAATTTTCACATGGGAAACAGTACGTGTACGCACTCCAGAGAGACATAGTTTACAAAGTGAGGTATTTCTAACAATTATATGTCGATAAAAAAACTAACAGCGTGTATTTTGTGTGTTTTTTCAACTATATTTGAGTATTATCGAATTTTCACATGGGAAACAGTACGTGTACGCACTCCAGAGAGACATAGTTTACAAAGTGAGGTATTTCTAACAATTATATGTCGATAAAAAAACTAACAGCGTGTATTTTGTGTGTTTTTTCAACTATATTTGAGTATTATCGAATTTTCACATGGGAAACAGTACGTGTACGCACTCCAGAGAGACATAGTTTACAAAGTGAGGTATTTCTAACAATTATATGTCGATAAAAAAACTAACAGCGTGTATTTTGTGTGTTTTTTCAACTATATTTGAGTATTATCGAATTTTCACATGGGAAACAGTACGTGTACGCACTCCAGAGAGACATAGTTTACAAAGTGAGGTATTTCTAACAATTATATGTCGATAAAAAAACTAACAGCGTGTATTTTGTGTGTTTTTTCAACTATATTTGAGTATTATCGAATTTTCACATGGGAAACAGTACGTGTACGCACTCCAGAGAGACATAGTTTACAAAGTGAGGTATTTCTAACAATTATATGTCGATAAAAAAACTAACAGCGTGTATTTTGTGTGTTTTTTCAACTATATTTGAGTATTATCGAATTTTCACATGGGAAACAGTACGTGTACGCACTCCAGAGAGACATAGTTTACAAAGTGAGGTATTTCTAACAATTATATGTCGATAAAAAAACTAACAGCGTGTATTTTGTGTGTTTTTTCAACTATATTTGAGTATTATCGAATTTTCACATGGGAAACAGTACGTGTACGCACTCCAGAGAGACATAGTTTACAAAGTGAGGTATTTCTAACAATTATATGTCGATAAAAAAACTAACAGCGTGTATTTTGTGTGTTTTTTCAACTATATTTGAGTATTATCGAATTTTCACATGGGAAACAGTACGTGTACGCACTCCAGAGAGACATAGTTTACAAAGTGAGGTATTTCTAACAATTATATGTCGATAAAAAAACTAACAGCGTGTATTTTGTGTGTTTTTTCAACTATATTTGAGGATTAATCGTGTTGTCACCGCAGTAAATACTTCGGGGTCAAAATAAACACTTTTCCGTTTTGATGGATTTTCGAAAAATGTTCCGCGTGAAAAAGGTGAGTCAAGTTGAAGACTTATTTGGATATTTTCAGTTGATTACTAACAATTTCTGTCAAATAAAACTATATTATTGCACCGTTGATAATGCAATATTTAATTTGACACAATAATTTGATTTGTTTCAAGTGTCCTGCATCTGGTGAAATTATAACGTACAGTCACTTCATAAAGTATCGCGACACTTTATGCTAGCGGTTTGTATAGGTCGGCTTTCGAAGCTGGAAGCACGTTGGCTATCCTGAGCCATCTCTGTTGACTATGAGCTTCTCCAGGTACAGTTAGACATTTATTGAAAGTCAAGAGGGACACAGCCACCAGAGATAGCTCAGGATAGCCAACTTATTTCGAGCTACAACATCCGACCTATACGAACCGCTAGCGTACTGTGTCGCAATACTTTATGAAGTGACTGTACAATTCGACTATGGTCTCTGTTATGACCAGGGAGCTATCTCGCCTGGACTACCTTAAGGCATATCTGGGTTGACTGGACGAAATACAAGAGTTGAAGGAAAAGTACCGCCCTTCCTGGGCCTTTAAGACGCACGTTTTTAACTCCGAAATGCGCTCTTAAATCAGCCTGCGTCTTGTGGGCGGAGGGTAATACTTCATCCTCTTAAGACGCGTGCTGATTCGCCGGGAAAGACGCTGTCAAATTTGCAAACATTGCATTTTAACGAATGATGTGGTACGAAGTCACTCGCGCGGGTGAATTTACGCCGGGGTTGAAATTCGCCATGAAAAAATCATTTGACTAGACCGGGATTCGAACACGGATCTCCCAATTGCCGGTCAGGTGTGTTAGCCAGTAACACGACCAAGCCATCTTCCTTCAAGGCGAATTTCTTGGGGGGGTTTATGCGAATTAGATTTTCAGGTCTCAAGTCTACATTGTAGCACACGAGACGAAGTCGTGCTTACAAAGCCACTGTCGCGGGGGATAAACCCAACATTGTCGTTGTTAAAACCACGAAAACCCCTCTCGAAATTCGCCTCGAAGGAAGATCACTTGGTGGTGTAGTTGGCTAACACACCTGACCGGCAATTGGGAGATCCGTGTTCGAATCTCGGTCAAGTCAAATGATTTTTTCATAGCGAATTTCAACCCTGGTGTAAACTGTCAAATATATTTTCTCGCATCAGTCATAGAAAGTTTTCGCCTTCATTAAAAACGTCGATAATGACACCGTTTAGAGCCAGTCGAAAGCAATACAGTTTGACGCTCTCCTTGACAGTATTTACATCCTAAAAAATCCCTAAATAAACCGTACGATCGTGGCCAGAGGGTCAAAAATGATACTATCATAGTATCATTTAAAAAGCGTTGAATTATCAAATGCGCAATTTGGAAGTGATGACGACTTTGTTAGTTGACGAAAGTGACAACTCTGGAAGAAAATATCTGCGTATGTGATTTTAGCAGTGGTGATGACGAATTTCTGGGACGCTATGATGAATACACGCTATTATACCTGTCATTTTTAAATGTGACAGTTGCGTTTTCTTTCTATAAATTAAAATCATTGAAAAAATTTGATTCTCTTTCGTCTGATCGAAGTATTTTTCTTAAATTCTAATATGATAAATCACATCGCTTCTCATGTGCCTTATGCCTCTTTTTGGCCGGAATATACGGTAATGTAATCACTATATATATATAGGGATAACTTATTCGTGGACAAGTATTCTGTATAAATCCCGTTGCCCTGCTTATTTTTCGACTGTATATGTTTATAATGATTCCTGCTTTATCGCCAAAGTTTGTGGCAAATTTCAATGTAATATATTCAGTTGTTTTGGAAATGTACTGATTTTTCAGTAGGAGTCTACGCACCACAACGATCATGTTACTCGCCGCGAATGTTTTTATAATTATTCCCGTTGCCCTGGTTATTTTTCCATGATATACCTTGGTAATAATTTATGCATTATCGGCAATGTTCGTGGCAAATTTCAATGTAATACATTCAGTTGTTCTGGAAATGTACTGATTTTTCAGTAGGGGTATATGTACCACAACGATCATGTTACTCGCCAAAAAGGTTTTTAAAAATAACTCCCGTTACCCTGCTTGTTTTTCAATGATATAACGTGGTAATCATTTTTGCTTTTTCACCGAAGTTTGTGGCAAATATCAATGTAAAACATTCAGTTGTTCTGGAACTATACTGATTTTTCAGCAGGGGTATACGCACCACAACGATCATGTTACTCGCCACGAATTTTTTTTAATTATTCGCGTTTCCCTGCTTATTTTTCAAGGATATTACTTGTTAATCATTTCTGCCTTATCACCAAAGTTCGTGGCAAATATCAATGTAATACATACAATTGTTCTGGAAATATACTGATTTTTCTATAGGTGTCTACGTATTGCAAACCTCACGCTACTTGATGCAAATGTTTTTCTGTATATGAACCGTTGCCCTGCATATCTTTTGATGGTATATCTTTGTAATCATAAGAGTTAAGTTTTCAAAGTTTTTGGCAAATATCAATTTAATACATCCAGTATTTCTGGAAATATACTGATTTTTCAATAGGAGTCTACGTACCACAACGGTCACGTTACTCGCCACGAATGTTTTTTAAATTTCTCCCGTAGACCTAAGTATTTTTACATGATATATCTTGGTATTCACTTATGCTTTATCGCCAATGTTCGTGGCAAATTTCAATGCAATATCTTTAGTTGTTCTAAAAATATACTGATTTTTCAATAGATGGCTACGTACCGCAGACCTGACGCTAATCTTCACGAAAGTTTTTTTCATAATTCTTGTTGCCCTGGTTATTTTTCAATAATGTATGTTGAAAATAATTGCTGTCTTTTTGCCAAAGTTCGTGGCTAATTTCAATACAATATCCCCAGTTGTCTTGGAAATATACTGATTTTTCTGTAGGAGTCTACGTACCACAACGGTCACGTTACTCGTGACGAAAGTTTTTTTAAATAATTCCTGTTTCCATGCTTATTTTTCAATAATATTTCTTTGTAATCATTTCTAATTTATTTTCAAAGTTTCTGCCAAATTTCAATGCAATATATTGAGTTGTTCTGGAAATATATTGCATTTTCAATAGGAGTCTACGTAACACAACGGTAACGATGCTCGCCACTAAAGTTTTAAAAATATTAATTCCCATTTCCCTGCTTATACTTCGATGATTTATCCTGGCAATGATTTATGCTTTATCGCCAAAGTTCGTGGCAAATATCATTGCAATACAAGTAGATGTTCTGGGAATATACTGATTTTTGTCCGAGTGAGTCAGTCAGCATTCGTCCCGTACGTAAGACCGCGTGGGTCTCTATGTACATTTGACCGCTCAGGGTTTCCAACCCAGGGTTTTTGTGCGTTCACGGGGGGGGGGAGGGGTGGGATGAGCAACCGACGGGGGGGAGGGTTAAGGGTACGAGGGGTTCGCTGCCGTTCCCTGTCTGGGTATTATCGACCCACATACACGAGTCTGCAGGGGTTCAAGCGACCCCCCTGAGTTCCGTATATCCCTACTCCCGTACCCTTATCTCTCTGTCGCCCCCTCTGCGGCTCCACAGTCGATCCCTTTTCACCGTCTGGACCCATTCAGGGTTCCACATTCCCATTCCAACGGCGCGCGCGGGGGGGTTTACGAATTTCGCAGGGGCGCCACCCGCGCGACACCTGTCGGACGAGAGCGAAGAATCAAAAAAATTGAATTTTCTCTTAAGGAAATAATGAAACGATTTTTGTTTTGATCAAAACGTTTTAATGGATATTGCAAACTTTTTTCTTTTAATTTTTAACATAAAAAAATTAAGTACAGTTGTTTTTGCTAATCGATTAGCACAATATTACAGAAGAAATTCCATCTTTTTCACGCAGAAATTCATGAGTACTCCAGTGGTGCATATATTTTTAATAGGTCTTGAGCTAATATTGTTCCTATTTCTATTATTTCCTTTGTTATCCAGAATTATTGTTGTATTTTGTGTTGTATAAGTTCATGTTTTTAACTATTTCATTCAAAATAGAGGTTACAACCATGCTTTGACGGTGTCGTAGTGAGAAACCGCTATATGACAGTGTTTTTTTATGCTCTATCCATTCATTTAAGGTTTTTTGAGCTAGATTTGACTTCCATTGCCATAATGGAAACAATTTATGAATAAAACGTTAACATTTCCGTAGTTCTAGTTAGAATAAATTAAATATTTCATTTTTTATGGGGCAATTATACACTTTTTATGACAAAAACTAAGTAATTCAATAAAAATGTCCACGTGCCTATAACTAAATTAACATTTTCGCGCGGTACGTTAGAAACTCTTTCATTACCGAAAGTTTTCTTTTGGAAATATGAAAAATTTACTGCGGTGACATATTTCTCATAAAACAAAAATGAAACGTTTACCGTTTTGATCCAAATTTTTAATGGATATTGCAAAAACTTCTTTTTTTATTATTTTTTTACATAAAAACACAAATTCAAGTACAGTTGTTTTTGCTAATCGATTGGCCCAACATTAAAAAATATGAAAAAAACCTTTTTTTCACGCAGAAATTCACGAGTACTCCAGTGGTGCATATATTTCATAGGTCTTGAGCGAATATGGTTCCATTTTCTATTGTTTTTTTCGTTATCCAGAAATGTTTTTGCATTTTACGTTGTATTATTGAATGGATTTTAATTATTTCGCACAAAATGCAGATTTCACCATGTTTTGACAATACTGTATTAAGAAATATATATTTGGCAGTGTTTTTTACGCTCTAGAACGGCATTTAAGGTTGTTTGAGCTATATTTGAGTTCCATTATCGTAATAAAAATACAGTTTAAACAAAACGTTTAGTTTTCAGCAGCTTTTGTTAGAATATATTCAATATTTAATTGTTATAGATGTAATTATGTTCGTTTTAAGACCAAGTTTGGGTAATTTAATAAAAAAATCAACGTAAGTATTTCATTTGACTCATTTATTCACGCGATTCGTTCAAAATGCCTTAAAAACGGAAGTTTTTTAGCGAAATTAAAATATTTTTGTGGTTATAATATGATTTATTTAAGTAAAAAGTGAAAAAACTTAAAAAAACAACGTACTTTGCCGGTTTTTATCCAAATTTCCTCATTTTTTGTAATATACAGAGAAAATCGGACAGATGTACCTTAAAAAAACAGGGAATCGGGTTGTCTTAAGAAAAAAAAATTATTATATCACTTACATTTCAAAGGTCTTCCTGGATGAACTTTACACACGTCTGATTTATAGGTCGAGGGAAACTTGGTGGCACTCTACTCCGGAGATCTCGAGGTCACTGAGGGTGGAACATGCGTTGATGAGCGAGCAGAAGTGCCGAAAGACTGCCAAACTGACCTCCAGAGGAAGATTCGGCCACCTAAGACCACAACACGTGTACATTTTCCTCTGTTTTGCGTCACGTTATTTACTAGCGAGTGCCACCAAGTTCAGCTACGCCTATACCCATAAAAATCATGATATTTTGGTAGGGCTGTAATGAATAAAAATCAAATATTTTTTTAGGGAGTATATTTAAAACAGAACGTCAAAAATATTTCCGGTGAAAGGGAAGTTGTGACCCCTTGGCAAATCAAATTCCACTGGCGAAAAAAAAGCTAAGCTGCACATAATCGACTTTTCTGCACTAGATTTCAGCAGCGTGCCTTCCCGTGCGGTTCAAGTTTCGCTTTTTTGCCAAATGTGACCCATTGCATCATCACATAACCATAAAAGTGTTTTGTATGTTTATAGTGTGTGGTTTGGAAAGGAAACCTCGACCGGGAATATTTTTATCTCCTAAGAAATAGCACATAGGGATCACAAATTCTAACGTACCATCCGGCGGACGGTCTACTGAACTTCCCACCTCCAAATCGCAAGTAACAGGGTTGTAATATACTACGATAGGAACTCCAAAAATTACATTTATAGACATGTTTTTCACAGTATCTTGTCCCGTGAGTTCCAAGTTGCATTTATTTCGAAATATTTCCAAATGGATTGTAATTTATTTAAACAACCATTATGAATATGTACGGGAGGCAAATTGTAAGGAGGCCTTGAGGCGGCAAATTTTTATCGCAAAAAAAGGCGCATAGGGATCACAATTTCTTACGTACCATCCGGCGGACGGTCTACTGAACTTCCCACCTCCAAATCGCAAGTAAAAGGGTTGTAATATACTAAGGTAGGCACTCTAAAAATGACATTTCTTGTCAAATTTTTCGCAGTATCTTGTCCCGTGAGTTCCAAGTTGTATTTATTTCGAAATATTTCCAAAGGGATTGTGATTTATTTAAACAACCATGATGAATATGTACAGGAGGCAAGTTGTAAGGAGACCTAGAGGTGGCAACTTTTTATCGCGAAAAAAAAGGCGCCTAAGGATCACAATTTCTTACTACCATCCGGCGGACGGTCTACTGAACTTTCCACCTCCAAATAACCAGTAAGAGGGTTGTAATGTACCTAGGTAGGCACTCCAGAAATGGACATTTATGGACAATTTTTCACAGTATCTTATCCCGGGAGTTCCTAGTTGTATTTATTTCGAAATATTTCCAAATGGATTGTAATTTATTTAAACCACCATTATGAATATGTACGGGAGGCAAGTTGTAAGGAGACTTTGTTGTTGCAAATTTTTATCGCAAAAAAGGCGCATAGGGATCACAAATTCTAACGTACCATCCGGCGGACGGTCTACTGAACTTTCCACCTCCAAATTGCCAGTTACAGGGTTGTAATTTACCAAATTAGGCACTCCAAAGATGGACATTTATAGACAAGTTTTTCGCAGTATCTTTTCCCGTGAGCTTCAAGTTGTATTTATTTCGCAATAATTCCAAATGGATTGTTATTTATTTAAACAACCATTATGACCATGTACGGGAGGCAAGTTGTAAGTAGGCCTTGAGGTGGCCCTCTGACGGACGGTCTACTGAACTTTCCACCTCCACCCAGCCAATCACAGGGTTGTAATATACCAAGGTAGACACTCCAGTAATAGGCATTTGTGGACAAGTTTCCAACAGTATATTTAACCTTGAGTTTCAACCTGTATTTATTTTTGAAATATTTCCTTTTGCATTATAATTTATTTACGCAAGCATTATGATTGCGTACGAATTGCGCATGTTGTCACGGAAACCCCAATTCAGAATATTTTTATCGCCAAAAGAAAGGCGCATAGGGATCACAATTTCTAACGTACCATCCGGCGGACGGTCTACTGAACTTTACACCTCCACCCAGCCAATAACTGGGTTGTATTATACCACGGTAGGCACTCCAAAAATGGACATTTATAGACAATTTATCACAGTTTTTATCTCGTGAGTTTCAAGTTGTATTTATTTCGAAATATTTCCAAATGGATTGTAATTTATTGGAAATTACCATTATCGGAAATTATAATCCCTGTTGAAACAATTCTTGAACTTTTCCACAACTGTTTATTAACTTAATACTCGTTTCGCAGCTTGCTGTATCTTCAGAATCAATTGTTTACAAGTTATTGATAGTTGCCATGGTAACAGACGCCTGAGGGTGTAGAGTTCATTATTGGATACATGCATTTTGGACATAAAACATGTCCATTTATACATAATCCTGCTATAACTGGCATTTTTCAAACTGAATTCTGGTTTTTAAACTTGCCAGCGAATCCCAACAGCGTGAATATGACTTTCCAAGTCGATTTTAATTAAATTAAATTGACTTCAGTATTTGTTTTGATGTACGCAGTCACTGTGGATCATTCTTAAGCGGAATAATTCGAAGAAACTGTGTTAAAATGAATTTTTTACACAATATTAGTGCGTTAATAACAATTTGTCGTTTTTTCTTTCGCAGGTGAGTTCTCCATCGGATGCTTCATCGGGTTGTTACCGTTTTCGGAGTGGACGGTCGCCTAGCAACCGCGTCCCTTGACGACGGAACTTATTTACACGGTCGCTAAGGTGGTGAGTACGGAGGAGTGCATATTTTCTGGACCATTTATTGAACGTAGCTTGAGCAATATTGTTAATTGTTGCTTTCAAAATGTGCTGCGGTTAAACTTATTAAATATACTGCAGTAGCCGTATTCAACCAAATTAAAGTCATATCGAATGTTTTTTTTTTACGTCCACGAAACATAAGACGCCTAGGGGTCACAAATTCTTGCGTACCATCCAGCGGACGGTCTACTGAACTTTCCTTATTCACTAACCCATTCACGGGGTTTGAATTTAGAAAGCTAACCATGTTTTCATTTTTCCATCGGTTTCAAGTTGATTTTACATGTTCGTTAGACTCATCAGAAATCGACATTTTTACGCATTTTTCTCAGAGTATAGTTGACTTCTTACCTTGTATCTTCTATTGCGTTGTTATTTATTTAGATATGTGTAATATATTTATAAGAGAGACATTTTGGAAGAGAAACCTCGGGTCGGCATAATTTTTCACCAAATATAAGGCGCCTAGGGGTCACAAGTTCTTGCGCACCTTCCGGCGGACGGTCTACTGAACTTTCCTCTTTCACAAACCCATTCACAGGGATTGAATTTAGAAAGAAATCATGTTGGTTAATCACTCCATTTCGGCACAATTATTTCATAGTATATTTTTCCGATAGCTTTCATGTTGAAATTTACCCTAACGTCTCCTATTGCGTTTTAATTTATTTAGGAAAGCATAATTTATTTATAAAAGGAGTGTTTTGGGAGAGAAACCTCGGATTCGACATATTTTTCCAACAGAGCATAAGGCACCTAGGGGTTACAAATTCTTGCGTACCATCCGGCGGACGGACTAATGGACTTTCCTCTATCACCTTCCCATTCACAGGGTTTGAATTAAGAAAGCCAAATTAAAGACGCAGAATTTTTTTTACGTCCACAAAACATAAGGAGCCTAGAGGTCACAAATGCTTGTGTACCATCCGGCGGACGGTCTACTGAACTTTCCTCTTTCTCCCAACCAATGACAGGGCTTGAATTAAGAAAGCCAATATGTTGGTTAGACTCTCCAGAAATCGACATTTGTACGCATTTTTCTCAGAGTATAGTAGACTTTTTACCTTATATCTTCCATTGCGTTGTTATTTATTTAGATATGAATAATTTATTTATAAGAGAGGCATTTTGGGAGAGAAACCTCGGGTCGGCATAATTTTTCACCCAACATAAGGCGCCTAGGGGTCACAAATTCTTGCGTACCATTCGGCGGACGGTCTACTGAACTTTCCTCTTTTTCCCACCCATTGACAGGGCTTGAATTTAGAATGCAAACAATTTTTTCATTTTTCCATCGGTTTCTAGTTGATTTTACATGTTCGTTAGACTCATCAGAAATCGACATTTTTACGCATTTTTCTCAGAGTATAGTTGTCATTTTACCGTACATCTCCTATTGCGTTTTTATTTATTTAGAAATGTATAATTTATTTATAAGAGAGGCATTTTGGGAGAGAAACCTCGGGTCGGCATAATTTTTCACCAAATATAAGGCGCCTAGGGGTCACAAGTTCTTGCGCACCTTCCGGCGGACGGTCTACTGAACTTTCCTCTTTCACAAACCCATTCACAGGGATTGAATTTAGAAAGAAATCATGTTGGTTAATCACTCCATTTCGGCACAATTATTTCATAGTATATTTTTCCGATAGCTTTCATGTTGAAATTTACCCTAACGTCTCCTATTGCGTTTTAATTTATTTAGGAAAGCATAATTTATTTATAAAGTGTTTTGCGATAAAAAATTCGGATTTGGCATATTTTTCCAACCAAATATAAGGCACCTAGGGGTCACAAATTCTTGCGCACCATCCGGCGGACGGTTTTCTGAACTTTTCTCTTTCTCCCACCCATTCACAGGGATTGAATTAAGAAAGGTAAATTAAAGACGTGTATAATGTTTTTTTTCGTCCACAAAAAATAACGCGCAAGAGGTCACCAATTCTTGCGCACCACCCGGCGGACGGTCTACTGAACTTTCTTCTTTCCTCCACTTATTCACAGGGCTTGAATTAAGAAAGCCAAATTAAAGAGATGTAGAATGTTTTTTTTACGACCACAATACATAAGGTGCCTAGAGGTCACAAATTCTTGCGCATCATCCGGCAGACGGCCTACTGAACTTTCCTCTTTCTCCCATCCATTCACAGGGATTGAATTAAGAAAGCCAAATTTAAGACATGTAGAATGATTTTTTTACGACCAAAAAACATAAGGCGCCTAGAGATGACAAATTCTTGCGCACCATCCGGCGGACGGTCTACTGAACTTTCCTCTTTCACTAACCCATTGACAGAGATTGAATTAAGAATGCCAAATTAAAGACATTTAAGATGTTTTTTTTAAGCCTTCCAAACATAAGGCGCATAGAGGTCACAAATTCTCGCGCATTATCCGGCGGACCGTCTTTTGAACTTTCCTTTTTCTCCCACCCATTCATAGGGATTGAATTAAGAAAGCCAAATTAAAGACATGCATAATGGTTTTTTTACGCCTACCAAACAAGGCGCCTAGAGGTCACATATTCTTGCGCACCATCCGGCGGACGGCCTACTGAACTTTCCTCTTTCTCTCACCCATTCAAAGGGCTTGAATTAAGTCAGCCAATATGTTGGTTAGACTCTCCAGAAATCGTCATTTGTACGTAATCTTCTCAGTTTGTTGAGTTTTTACTTTGTCTCCTATTGCGTTGTTATTTAATAAGAAATGTATAATTTATTCATAAGAGAGGCATTTTGGGAGAGAAACCTCGGGTCGGCATTATTTTCCACCAAACATTAGGCACCTAGGGGTCACAAATTCTTGCGTGCCATCCGGCGGACGGTCTACTGGACTTTCCTCTTCTACCCACCCATTCACAGTGATAGAATTTACTATGCTCGATGTAGGGTACACACTCTGGTTATCGACAAATCCACACCATATAATAGCAGTACCTTTTTCCGTAAGATTCGAGTTCTGCTTCTTTTTCCAAATGACACCCATTGAATTACAATTTCATTATAAGTGTTTTTTATGTTTATAGAGTGTGGTTTGCCAGACTTTGTTTGGTTTGTGGTTTATAGAGTGAGTTTGGTTTATAGTGTGTGGAAGCCACGCGCTGGAATATTTTTTTCGCCAAACTAAAGGCGCATAGGGATCACAAATTCTCACGTACAGTCCGGCGGACGGTCTACTGAACTCTCCACCTCCAAATAAACAGCAACAGGGTTGTAAAATACCAAGGTAGGCACTCCAAAAATGGACATTTATAGACAGGTTTATCACAGTACCCTTTCCCTTGAGTTCCAAGTTGAATTCATTTCGTAATATTTCCTAATGGATTGTAATTTATTTAAACAAGCACTATAAATATGTACGGGAGGCAAATTGTAAGGAGACCTCGAGGCGGCAAATTTTTATCGCCAAACAAAAGGCACATAAGGATCACAAATTCTCACGTACAGTCCGGCGGACGGTCTACTGAACATTCCTCCTCCACCCAGCCAATCACAGGGTTGTTTTATACCAAGGCAGGCTCTTCAGTTTTCGACATTTGAAGACTAATTTCGAACAGTATCATTTCCGTAAGTTTCGTGTTGTATATTTTTAAAAAATATTTCCTAGTGGATTTTAATTTATTTATACAAGCAAGAGTTGTACAGGAGTCAAGTTGTTAGGGAAACCTCTAGTCGATATATTTTTATCATCAAACGAAAGGCACCTAGGGGTCACAAATTATCGCGTCCCCTCTGATGGACGGTCCACTGAACTTTTATCCTTAACGTGATGTTTGATGGTTTTTGGTTACTCTACAATCTAACTTATTGTTAATAGATTGTAATAGGCATTCATTTCGTAAGCAGTTACTCTGAAAATTTTAATCAGAGAATTATTGTTCTTTAGGAGCCTTTTTTTTACCGTAGACGTATGCCGAATCAAGGTTTCCTTCCTCATATACACATACAGAACATCTTTGTAAAGAAATAATAGTCCTAAGAGAGTAATTTGGAAAAAAATCCACTTCAAAGTATCGGAAAATTATACTATGATAAACTGATGTTTTAAGTTCAAATCTACACTCTAGCTTTGTATATACATGCCCAGTAAATTGGATGGTGAATGAGGAAAGTTCTGTGAACCGTCCGACGGATGGTACGTCGGATTTTGTGGCCCCTTGGTGCCTTCTGTTAGACGGTAGAAACATGCCGAATGGAGTTTTTATTTCTAACTTGACTCCTATACATATAGGGAGCACACTTATAAAAAATTAATCGTTGAATGGGAGGAATTTTTAAAAAATTCAAGTTCAAACCATCGGAAAACGATACTTTTATACACTGGTATACAAATATCGATTGCTGGAAGGTCAAATCTACATTCTTCCTTGATGAATAACACTAGGCCAGTGAATCGGAGGGTGAAGGAGGTAAGTTCAGTATACCGTCCGCCGGATAGTACGTGATATTTGTGACCCCGAGGCACCTTTGTTAGACGATAAAAATTTCCTCTTCCAGGTTTTCCTCTCAAGCTGCATCCTTCGCTCATTAACAAAACCTTTCTAGGAAAATGGTGATCCAATTCGTTTGGTTTCCTACATTTGAAGATAATTCACTTGAATTCCACGGGAAAAGACACTGCTAAATAATTGGTTCCCTAATGCCTATTTTTGGTGAGTCTATCCTACATTGTAGCTTAGTAAACATAAGCCCAGTGATTGGGAGGGTGAAGGAGAAAAGTTCAATAGACCGTCCGCCGAATAGTACGTGTTTTTTTTAGCGACCCCTAGGCACCTTTCGGTGGGCGATATAAATATGCTGATTCCAGGTTTCCCTGGCAACCTTTATCAACATACATAACCAAAGAATTTCTTATTAAATTACAATTTAAAATGGGACATTCGGTAAGACATACTCAACTTGAAACCTAGAGGAAAAAGTACTTTTTAAACCTGTCGGGCAAATGTAAATGAATGGAGTGTCTAACTTTGTTAGTTCTAGTCGTGTGAATAGGTAGGTGAAGGAGGAAATTTTAGTAGAACGTCCGCTGGATGGTACGTAAGAATTTTGATCCCTAGGCGCCTCTCTATGGGTGATAAAAATATGCTGATTCAAGGTTTCCCTGCCAGCCTTCTTCCACACTCAAAACCAACGCTTTTAATAATAAATTATAATTCTAAGGGGGATATTTGGGGTAAATAACTTGAAGCCAATGGATAAATATACTATTTATACCTGTTTTGCAAATGTCGATTACTACATTGTTTGTTCGTTCTAGCCTTGTGATTTGGGTCAGTGTGGGAGGAAATGTTTGTAAAACGTCCGCTGATAGGTACGTCATAATTTTGACCCCTAGGCGCTTTCCGCTTGGCAATAAAAATATGCCAATCCCTTACCAACCTGCCACCCATAGGCATAAACAACACTTTGATAAAAAAGTAAAATTCGATAGGTTATATTTGGTAAAAAAATAAGCTTGAAAAACAATGGGAAAGATTTTATAAAAAAACTGGTGTTGGAATGTCGTGTACTGTCGTATCTGACGTTCGTAGTGCCTGTTAAAATTCTAACCTCTGAAAGGGTGGGTGAAGGACTAACATTAACTAGGCCGTCTGTCGAATGGTACGTCGGAATGTGTGACCCCTAGGAGACATTTTTTGGGAGATAAAAATATGCAAATCCGAGGTTTTCCAGTTTCACTCATAAATAACGCTTTCAGGAATAATTAATTATCCAATATAAGGTCTATAAAAAAACAGAACTTATCAACAACGAAAAGGAAACAACTAAAAACTGGTGTGCAATTGTCAACTACTAGAGTATCTAACCGACATTCTAGCTTGGTAAAAATCTAGCCGCAATAATGAGTGGGTGAAGGAGGAAAGTTCAGTAGACCGTCCGCCAGATGGTACGCAAGAATTTGTGACCCCTAGGTGCTTTCCGTTTTGCGGCAAAATTATTGCGATCCGAGAATTCCCTCCCAATTTGGTTACCATACACATAAACAAGGCTTTTCTATTTATACAATAATTCAATGAGGGAATTTAGGGAAAAAAATTGACTTGATAACCACATAGCAAGAGGCTGATAAACAGTGTGAAACAAATGCAGATCGATTCAATGTCTACCCGAAATTATTGTTATTTTTTTTTAATTTTAGCGATATGAATGGATGAGTGAAGGAGTACAGTTGACCGTCCGCCGGATGGTACGTAAGAATTTTGACCCCTAGGCGCATTCCGTTAGTCGATAAATTGAGCTTATTGTATATTTCCCCAGAAACCTTCCTTCCTTATACATCCCAATGTTTTTGTAAATAAATTATTATCCCAAGCGTAAAATTTGGAAAGAAATTCTATTTAGCAACCCGCGGGTAAAATGTTGCTGAAACTATTTTACAAATGACAATTACGGGAGGATTTTAATTACGTTCAAGCTATCTAAATTTTAGCCATGAGATATGGTGGGTTAAGGAGAAAAGTTTAGTAGACCGTCCACCGGAAGGTACGTAAGAATTTGTGACCCCTCGGCGCCTTTCGTAAGGCGGTAAAAATGTACCGACTCGAGGCTTCCCTAACAACTTGCATCCTGTACACATCCATTAATGCTTGTGTAAATAAATTATAATCCGAAAGGAAATTCTCGAAAGAAATACAACTTGACACTCACGGGAAAAGATACTGTTTGAATCTAGTCTGCAAATATCCATTATTGTATTGCCTACTATATTATATTACAACCCTGTGATTGGCTGGTTGGAGGAGGAGAGTTCAGTATACCGTCCGCCGGATGGTACGTTAGAATTTTGATCCCTATGCGCATCAATTTTGGCATTAAAAATTTGCGGCCTCGAGGCCTCCTTACAACTTGCCTCCCGTACATATTCATAATGATTGTTTAAATAAATTACAAGCAATTAGGAAATATTACGAAATAAATACAACTTGGAACTCACGGAAAATGATATTGTGAATAACTTGTCTACAAATGTCCATTTTTGGAGTGTCTACCTTGGTATATTACAAACCAGTTATTAGCTGGGTGGAGGTGGAAAGTTCAGTAGACCGTCCGCCGGATGGTACGTTACAATTTGTGATCCCTATGTGCCTTCATTATGGCATTAGAAATTTGCCGCCTCAAGGTCTCCTTACAACTTGCCTCCCGTACGTATTCATAATGTTTGTTTACATAAATTACAATCCATTAGGAAATATTTCGAAATTAATACCTCTGACCTTACGGGAGAAGATACTGTTAGAAAGTTGTCCATAAATGTTCAATTTGGAGTGCCTACCTTGGTATATTACAACCCAGTTATTGGCTGGGTGGAGGTGGAAAGTTCAGTAGACCGTCCGCCGGATGGTACGTAAGAATTTGTGATCCCTATGCGCCTTTTGTTTGGCGATAAAAATTTGCCGCCTCAAGACCTCCTTAGAACTTGCCTCCCGTACTTGGTTACGGGTCGGGTTTGTCAATTAATTTGCTATTTATCGCGGTGAGATTAGTTTTTAAACGTTTATTTATGTCACAGAGCCTTCAATATCAGTCAGTGAGACTGTAAATCTCTACTTTCATCGATATAGGTTGCCTTATTTGGATTTATTTTACTTCCGCCATTGTTTAGATGAGATTCGTTTGTTTATTTATAAACAATTATTACTTTTCCTTGGTTACGAGCCGGGTTTGTCCGTAAATTTGCTATTTATTGCGTTGAGATTAATTTATAAACGTTTATTTATGTCACAGAGCCTTCAATAACAGTCAGTAAGACTGTAATGTTCTACTTTCATCGATATGAGTCGTCTTATTTTGATTTATTTTACTCCCGCCATTGTTTTTGATGAGATTCGTTTGTTTATTTGTAAATAGTTATTACTCTTCCTTGGTTACGGGTCGGGTTCGTCAAGAAATATGCTATTTATCGCGTTGAGATTAATTTATAAACGTTTATTTAAGTCACAGAGCCTTCAATATCAGTCAGTAAGACTGTAAATCTCTACTTTCATCGATATGAGTCGTCTTATTCCGATTTATTTTACTTCTGCCATTGTTTTTTATGAGATTAGTGTGTTTATTTGTAAACAGTTATTCTTTTTCCTTGGATACGGGTGGAATATGCCATGATATTCGCAAAGTATCGCTGTTGCATTCATTTACATACGTTTATTTTCATATCGCACACTTAAATACCCGCCAGAGAGACTATCGCGCCCCATTTTTTAAATATTAACTAAGTCTTTCTCCGATTTACATTCCTCCCGCCGTGTTCTCCGCTCGTTCCTCAAGCAGCCTTTCGCTCGAGGTTTGAGTTCGCCACGTAGTTGTCATTTCAGTCGCCGGGCGGCGCTCCCGCCAGCGCCCGCGGTCCGGCGCGCGAGTCGGTGCGGCACCTTGCGGAGGAATGCGGAACCTCTTGGCGGATGCGGTGGAGACCAGCGCTGCTCGCGGCACGACCGCCTTCACTCGTTCCTCGCGACGGAAATACATTTCTTTTGTTTTTTTTTTCGTGTTTTTTTCGTCATTTCTCGAGTTCTCGAGATAACGCGCGGCCCGCGCGTCCTTCCGAGAAGCCGGGAGATATCCCCGGGAGCAACAATGGCATCTCAAGTTCATTATTCCGATACATGAGCAGGTTTTTATCGATGTTTTTAATCTAAGTGTTTCCAATATTATCGTCAGTTGGAATCATCGTACGTACTCATCAATACAATCAACTTAAGCGAGGTTATTGAACTCCATAACATTCTCTGCTGTTCGTAACAGATATTTCAATCAAAATCTGGACTAATCTCCTCAGTTTAAGCTCGAAACTACTTAGAAAATCTACCGTTTTACAGTGGTTTGTGGACAAAGTGCTACAAATGCCTAATTAACCTCGTTAAGCCGGTATTTTTCTTGACATCAACAAGAATTTCGCTTATGCAAGGCAGTTTTGGGACGGAAACTCGATTCGGTATGTATTGATCGCCCAGCGAAAGGCGCCTAGGGTTCACAAATTACCGCGTACTGTCCGGCGGACGGTATACTGAACTTTCCACCCTCTCTCGCCCATTCACAAGGGTAGGACCAACAATGTTAGACACCCCATAAATCGACATTTGTACACTTTTTTAACTGTATAATATACCAGTGGGTTTCCAGTTAGTATTTTTCAATAAAATGTCCCCATTGGATAATTAATGATGTAAACAAGCGTTGTTTATGTTTATTTTAGGCAGGTTGGGAGGAGAACCTGGGGTCTGAGATTTTATCGCCAAACGGAAGGCGCCTAGCGGTCAAAATGTTTACGGACCATCCGTTGGACGGTCTACTGAACTCTTCTCCCTCTCTCGCCCATTCACGAGGGTAGGACTAACAATGATAGACACTCCAGAAATCGACATTTGTACACTTTTTTAACTTTATAAGATATACCCGTGGGTTTCCAGTTAGTATTTTTCAATAAAATGTCCCCATTGGATAATTATTTATGTAAACAAGCGGTATTTATGTTTATTAAAGGCAGTTTGGGAGGAAAACCTGGGTTCAGAGTTTTTATCACCTAAAGGAAGGCGCCTAGCGGTCAAAATGTTTACGGACCATCCGGTGGGCGGTCTACTGAACTTTTCTCCCTCTCTCGCCCATTCACGAGGGTAGAACTAATAATGTTAGACACTCTAGAAATCGACATTTGTACACTTGTTTAACAGTATAATATACCCGTGGGTTTCCAGTTAGTATTTTTCAATAAAATGTCCCCATTGGATAATTATTTATGGAAACAAGCGTTGTTTATATTTATTTAAGGCAGGTTGGAGGAAAACCTGCAGTCAGAGTTTTTTATCGCCAAACGGAAGGCGCCTAGCGGTCAAAATTCTTACGTACCATCCGGTGGACGGTCTACTGAACTTTTCTCCCTCTCTCGCCCATTCACAAGGGTAGGACCAACAATGTTAGACACTCCAGAAATCGACATTTGAACACTTGTTTAACGGTATAATATACCCCTGGGTTTCCAGTTAGTATTTTTCAATAAAATGTCCCCATTGGATAATTATTTATGTAAACAGGCGGTATTTTTGTTTATAAAAGGCAGTTTGGGAGGAAAAACTGGGATCAGAGTTTTTTTATCGCCAAAAAGAAGGCGCCTAGCGGTCAAAATTCTTACGTACCATCCGGTGGACGGTATACTGAAATTACCTTCTTCACCCACCAATTCGCAAGGGTACAATTCAACTAGCTATAATGTAGGTTAGACACTTTAACAAACGAACTTTGTACTACAGTTTTACTATCATAATTTCCATTGGTTTCAAGTTGAGCTATTTAACAGATATCACCCATAGGATTGATATTTCCTTATTAAAGTGTTCTGTATTTGATTGGGAGGCTATTTGGAAGGGAAACATCGACACGGCATATTTTAATTACCTAAAGAAAGGCGCCTAGGGATCACAAATTTTTGCGTACTATCCGGCGGACGGTCTACTGAACTATTAACCTTTACCAACCAATTCACTAGGCTAGAGAATACAAAGCTAGAATACAGGTAAAAACTCAGTAATCGACTTTGTTCAGTACTTTCAATAGAACATAACATTTTCCGTGTGTTTCAAGCTGAGTACTTTATTCCGAATGTCTCCTTATGGATTAAAATTTGATTGAAGGAGTATTATGCATGTGTTTGGGCGTAATGTTGTTAGGGAAACACGGAGCTGGATTAATATTATAGCCAAACGAAAGGTGCCTAGACATCACAAATTCTTACGTACCCTCCGGCGTACGGTCTATTGAACTTTCCTCTTTCATCAACCTATTCATTAACCTATTAATATGTGTATTGAGGGTGGTTGGGAGGGAAGCCTCAAACTGGAATATTTTTACTGCCAAACGAAAGGCGCCTAGGCATCACACATTCTTACGTACCCTCCGGCGGACGGTCTATTGAACTTTCCTCTTTCACCGACATATTCACAAGGTTTGAATGCAGTAAGCTAATATGTTGGTAAAACACTCCAGTTATCGACGTTTGAACGCAATTTTTTGTCGAAGTATGTTTTCCCCTACGATTTGAAGTGGAATTTTTTCAAAATGAATCCTAATAGGTTATTATTTATTTAGAAAATATAATTAATTTCATAGAGAGGCATTTTGGGATGTAAAACTCGGGTCGACCTATTTTTCCACCAAAAATAAGACGCCTAGGGGTCACAAATTCTTGCGTACCATCAGGCGGACGGTCTACTGAACTTTCCCCCTTTACCCACTCATTCACAGTGCTAGAATTTACAAAGTTAGTATGTGTATGGGAGGCAATTTGTTTGGGAGACCTCGAGTTGGCATATTTTTATCGCCAGACGAAAGGCGCCTAGGGATCACACATCTAACGGGCCCTCCGACGGACGGTCTACTGAACTTTCCTCCTTCATCCATCATATCTCAGGGCTAGAATTTTTAAAGCAGAATATATGTAACTCACTGCCGTAATCGATATGTATTCAAAAGATTTATATAGAATGGCATTTCGAAATGTATTATTTTTTAGAAAATTAGAGACATTTTGGGAGAGAAACCTCGGGTCTGCCACTTTTTCTAACAGAACATAAGGCGCCTAGGGGTCACAAATTCTTGCGTACCATACGGCGGACGGTCTGCTGAACTTTCCTACTTAACCCACTCATTCGTAAGGCTAGAATTTCACCAAGCTAGAACGTGGGTTAGACACTCCTATAGCCGTCAATTGTTCACCAGTTTTTAATTGTATCTTTTCCCGTTGTTGTCAAGTTGTGTTTTTAATGGCTCTCTATTGGATTATTAATTATTAAGAAAAGCGTTATTAATGTGTATTAGAGGGTGGTTGGGAAAGAAATCTCGGATCGGCATATTTTTATCAGCAAGGGAAAGTCTCCTACGGGTCACAAATTCCGACGTACCATCCGACGGACGGCCTACTGAACTCTAGTCCTTCACACACCCATTTCGAGGATAGAATTTACAAAGACATAGTGAAGGTCAGATACTCCAGTATTCGATATTACAATTCCAGTTTTTCATATTATTTATTATAATCTTTTCGCGTTTTTTCGGTTTTTTCGCGTTTTTTCCCAAATACAACACATTGATATGTTTCATTTTAATAAAAGTTTATATTATGTATATGGGAGACAGATTGGATACGAAATCTCGGATTGGCATATTTTTATTGCCAAATGGAAGGTACCTAGGGGTCAAAATTCTTACTTACAATCCAGCGGACATTTCAGCTAAAATTTGATAAAAGATAGATAAAAGTGTTGTTTATGTCTATGGGTGGCAGGTTGGTTAGGAAATCTCCTATTGGCATATTTTTATTGACAAGCGCAAGGCGCCTAGGGGTCAAAATTCCGACGTACCTACCAGCGGACGTGTTACTAACATTTCCTCCTACACTGACCCAAATCAATGTGTTTGTACCCTGAATGTGTACGGAAGGAATCCTCGAGTACGCAGATTTTTATCGCCAAACGAAGGGCGCTTAGGGATCACAAATTCCTACGTACCCTCCGGCGGACGTTCTACTGAACTTTCACCCTTAAGGCGATTGAAATTGCCAATTGAAATTATTGTCTATGGATTATAATTAGCATTGATTTCGTAAGGGGATAACTTTAATAACTTTAATCAGAGAATGAGTGACAGCTAGGAGCCTTTCCTTTGACGATAGAAATTTGCCGAATCGAGTTTTCTATATAACAATTGGGAGAAATTTGGGAAAAGAATGAACTTCAAAGCATCGGAAACTGATACTATGATGATCTGGTGTTCAAATATTGATTGCTTGGAGGTCAAATCTACGCTCTAGGTTGGTAAAAAACTAGCCCAGTGAATCTGAGGGTGAAGGATGAAAGTTCAGTATACCATCCGCCGGATGGTACGTCGGAATTTGTGACCCTTGGGTGCCTTTCGTTGGACGATTAAACGTTTCTTCTCGGTTGCTCTTTGATGTTCTCCCGACCTGCATTTCGGGGATCTAGATGCTTGCCCGATGTACGAATTTCCACGGCTGCATTGTTATTACGTAATAACTTCGATAGTCGAAACTTCTGCGAATTCGATTGTTTTCAATAGCTATCGTTATTGTGTCAGTCGATACTCAGGAAATGCTGGCAGTGAAGGCACATAGTGAGGACAGAAAGAGGTAAAACGTTGAATCACGGTTGTGGTATGCGATGAATCTGAAGCCGTATCGAATCGCATATTGATCGATTTTTGTATCTTGGGCAGTATCGATTGTTTTCGATAGCTATCGATAATGAGCGAATCGATACTCAGGAAATGCTGGCAGTGAATGCACATAGTGAAGACAGAAAGAGGTAAACTTTGAATCACGGTTGTGGTATGCGAGGAATCTGAAGCCGTATCGAATCGCATATTGATCGATTTTTGTATCTTGGGCAGTATCGATTGTTTTCGATAGCTATCGATAATGAGCGAATCGATACTCAGGAAATGCTGGCAGTGAAGTCACATAGTGAGGACAGAAAGAGGTAAACTTTGAATCACGGTTGTGGTTTGCGAGGAATCTGAAGCCGTATCGAATCGCATATTGATCGATTTTTGTATCTTGGGCAGTATCGATTGTTTTCAATAGCTATCGATAATGAGCGAATCGATACTCAGGAAATGCTGGCAGTGAAGTCACACAGTGAGGACAGAAAGAGGTAAACTTTGAATCACGGTTGTGGTATGCGAGGAATCTGAAGCCGTATCGAATCGCATATTGATCGATTTTTGTATCTTGGGCAGTATCGATTGTTTTCAATAGCTATCGACAATGAGCAAATCGATACTCAGGAAATGCTGGCAGTGAATGCACAATTGAAAGTTAAAGAGGTACAACGTGAATCAGGGCGGTAGGATTAAAGGAATCGAAAACTGAATGGATGAGAATATCGATTGTCGTATATTTTGTGTAATCGATTGTTTTCCATTAATATCGATGCTGAGGGAATCGATGATAAGAGCGTGTTGAAATTTGAGGCACAAACGAGATCGGTAGGGAATTCAACTTGCTATCAGGATGGTGAGACACGAGAAATCGGATGTCCTATCGATATTCATATCGATTTTCCGTCTATCGATAGTCGAAACTTCTGCGAAATCGATAGTTTTCAATAGCTTCTGATATTGTGTGAGTCGATTATTAAAAACAGTTGAAATTGGAGGCACAAACGGGAGTTAAAGAGTTATTCCTGGAATCTAGATTGTGAGATGCGAGGTATCGGAAGCCGTATCGATGCACAGATCGATTCCCTCCCCCCGTCGATTGTCGCATCGATGGCGAAATCGATAGTCCTCCGTCACCACTTTCACCCACCTCGTCGCTTTTCCTTTCCGTCGCAACGCGATCGTCATTTCATAAATACGGCCGACCCAGATTTCAGATTTAAAGGCCTTCTCCCACTGTCGCCATCTCTTGAGAGGGGAATGAACTCTCGTCTCTCTCGGTGACCCAGTGGCACACTTAACGGTCAAAGAACTCCCGGCGACCGTGCTGACATCTCTCTCTGTCCCCCGGCGTTAAAACCGCCTGGCCCAACCACTCCGGAGCCACTGGTGCCACAAGGCATTCCCGTTCTTCCGGGAATTTTCAGGGAATACCACGGGAAAACACAGATTTTCCTCCCTGGATTCCGGGATTTTTGACAAGGTCGAGTTACTTCGATTTGATAACTATGTATTTGAGCTAAACATTGATATAAATTGTGTTAACCATCTACAGCCAAAATTATGAAATAAAATAAAAAAAACCTGTAGATATTAGTTTTTTTTAGCTAATTACTTAAGCTGCTCACTAAATACTAGCTCACTGAATGGGAGGGTGAAGAAGGAAATTTCAGTAGACCGTCCGCCGGATGGTAAGTGATTTTTTGTGACCCCTAGGCGCCTCATGTTTGGTTGGAAAAATATGCCGACACGAGGTTTCTCTCCCAAAATGCCTCTCTAACAAATAAATTGAGCTTTTATGGGTAAATTATTACGCAATAGGAGACGATCGCAGAAAAATCCAACTTGAAACCGACGGGAAAATATACTCTGAAAAAGTAGTGCAAAAATTTTGATTACTGGAGTGTCCCACCATCACATTAGCTTTCTGAATTCAAACCATGTGAATGGGAGTGTGCAGAAGGAAAGTTCAGTAGATCGTCCGTCGGATGGTCCGTTTGAATTTTGACCCCTAGGAGACTTTTCCTTCGTGTAAAAATATACCGATTCCTGGTTTCCCTCCCAACCACCTTCCATACATTCAAACAACGCTATTCCGAAAAAGTTATGATTCTAAGGGCGACATTTGGTAAAGGAAACTCAGCTTTAAACCCACGGAAAAATATACTATTTAAACCTGTTGTAAAAATGTCCATCGCGGTAGTGTCTAACTTTGTTAGTTCTAGCCTTGTGAATGTGTAGGCGAAAGAGGAAAGTTTAGTAGACCGTCCGCCGGATGGTAAGTGATTTTTGGACCCCTAGGCGCCTTATGTTTGGTTGGAAAAACATGCCGACACGAGGTCTCTCTACAAAAATGCCTCTCTAACAAATAAATTGAGCTTTTATAGGTGAATTATTACGCAATAGGAGACCCAACCCAACTTGAAACCGACGGTAAAATATACTCTGAAAAAGTTGTGCACAAATTTTGATTACTGGAGTGTCAAACCATCGCATTACCTTTCTGAATTCAAACCATGTGAATGGGAGTGTGCAGAAGGAAAGTTCAGTATATCGTCCGTCGGATGGTCCGTTGGAATTTTGACCCTTAGGAGACATTTCCTTCGTGATAAAACTATACCGATTCCTGGTTTCCCTCCCAACCATCTTCCATACACTCAGCAAACGCTTTTCCGAAAAAGTTATGATTCAAAGGGCGACATTTGGTAAAAGAAACTCAGCTTGAAACCCACGGAAAAAGGTACTATTTAAACCTGTTGTAAAAATGTCCCTCGTTAGAGTGTCTAACTTTGTTCTAGCCTTGTGAATGTGTAGGCGAAGGAGGAAATTGTAGTAGAACGTCCGCTGGATGGTACGTAAGAATTTTGACCCCTAGGTGCCTTCCGTTTGGCAATAAAAATATGCCAATCCTAGATTTCCTAACCAACCTGTCTTCCATCTACATTAAATAAACTTTTATCATTGGCCAGCATATCATTGTGAAGTATTTGAAAAAGTCTGCTTGAAAAACAACGTGAAAAGATTATATTAAAAACTGGCACTGTAATGTCGAATCCTGGAGTATCTGACCTTCATTTAGGCTCCGTAAATTCTATCCTCTGATTGGGTGGGTGAAGGATTAAAGTTCAGTAGATCTTCCGTCGTATGGTACGTATTGTTAGGGGTTCCGACTCGTTACCCGTTCTCGAGGCTACTGATGCGAGCTTGAAAAGATCGTTTAAATTTGGCGCTAGGCGGGGCGGGATTGGTCGAGCCCCGATTGTTGTGGTGGAGGACCGTTGACCAGTGGGGACTTAGCTCTGGCGTTCTGAATACGTCAAATCTAAATACGTCAAGCAACTTGTCACCGACGCATGGATACGGAATATGACGAGATAAACTCTCGTAACACATTGCAAGTTTCAAGGAAAAGGCGCAAGCGGACGGGATCACTTAACTACTGTCCCAACTAACCTGCGTTTAAACGCGTTAAAATTGATGGTAACCAGCGCTCACCCTAGTAACTCCAGCGTGGTTAAAAAAAGTTGACTACGGTCAGCGCCAACCTGCGTTTACAACTTTAGCTGGGGTTAGAGTCAACCCGGTGAGAGATCTTGAAACGTAAACAGGTCATTACACGCGTCGAAGTGTCGCTTGCAATCCAAGGCTACTGTCATGGAAGCGACTTCGATGTTTAAACCCGCCTTTGGGTGCTTTCGATTTTCGAACGGCGATCGCCGGCGATAGATGGCAGTTGCGCAAATCGATCTTGCTTTGTTAATAATAATAATAATAATAATAAATTTATTGTATTATTCTAGGAGTGAACTCCTTTAGAACAAGGTAGTACATAATGTGATGTGCAAGGACAAATAACAAGAAAATAAATCATATACTCCATCAGAAAACAAATAAAGAATAATTCGTTCATATAAAAATTAGTAAAGCCATCAAACAAAAAACCATGAGGAACCCAATAAAGAGTGATCTGTACATAGAAAAATTAAGAATGGAATCGTACAACAACCAGAGTAAAAAAAGAAAACTACACTTGAACTCTGGGATTTACACTTGAACTTGAACAGAGGTTAGTTCTTCAAACACATAAATTTACCACAGGCATAGCAATGAACAAAATCCATAACAAAAAGACATGATCTAAGTGCCTGGATCACAAACAAGTAAATGTTTGATAATTTTTCTCTTAAATATTGTGAGTGTAGCACTGTCTTTTACATATTTTGGGAGGTTATTCCACAAATTTGAAGCAACAACTGTAAAGGATTTTTGGAATGTCGCTGACCGGAACTGGGGGGCGTACAAAAAACAGGGGTCTTGTCTAGTAACAACATTAGTGTATTTACTACTTGGGAGAAAAAGATCCATTATGTACTGAGGGCTCCCATATTTGAGGAGGTTGAACATGAAGGAGGCTATGTTATACTTTCTTCTTGATTTAAGATCAAGCCAGGAGAGCCTTTTAAAATAAGGGGTTATGTGTTCATGTCGCCGTAGATTAAAGATGAATCTCACACAGGAGTTCAACAAACGCTGTAGCTTAATATTCAGCTCCTCAGTTAAGTCATTGTACACGAGACTACAGTAGTCTAGGTGGGGAAGAATGAGTGAGGTAACAAGTTTCTTTTATAACTGAAGTGGTGGTAGATTTCTATGGATTTTAAATTGATGTAAAATTGCATTTATTTTGTTGGATACCCTCATAGTGTGTTCTTTCCAGGAAAGATTCATGGTTAATGTCAATCCCAAATTTTTCACACTGTTACTGAACGGTATGCTCTCTTCCTCGACCATTATCATCGGCAGTTCTGTGAAATTTATATTTGATACTATCTTGCTGTTACCAATGATAATGGATTTAGTTTTTATGGAGTTTAACACGAGGAAATTAAGCTTAGCCCAAGATGTGATAGCGGATACGTCCTCATTTACCTTATTGATCGTATCACCGAGTTTATTTGGAAGACAATGGCAATAGATCTGCAAATCATCTGCGTAGATCATGTATTTACAGTGAGCAATACAATTTGGAAGGTCTCTGATATACAACGAGAACAAAAGTGGCCCTAGAACGGAACCTTGTGGTACACCATTAGATGTTGTTACCCAGTTCGATATGTCTCCTTTAGAATCTTTGACAGATTGACGACGTCCATTTAGGTAGGAAAAGAACCAGTTAAGGGATGAACTTGAAAATTTGAGATTTCTCATTTTTTGTAGGAGAAGGGCATGGTTTACACTATCGAAAGCTTTACTAAAGTCAAACAGGACCAGTATTGTCACCATCTTTTTATCAATGGCGTACCTAATATCTTCAGTGACTTTAATTAAGGCTGTCTGTGTCGAGTAGTTCTTACGAAAACCCGACTGAAATGGGTCTAATAACTGATGAGCGGTTAGATGATCAATTACCTGTGTATAAACTACCTTTTCTAGACATTTTGAGGCGGTGCAGAGGATGGATATCGGTCGATAATCTCCTGGAGAAGTAGGCTTTGTTTGGCTTCTTCATAGCGGAGAGCCACCGATAGCCGGCGATAGAGGGCTAATGGCCGGTTGCAAGAGAGTTTAGTTATGGAATCAATAGTTATGAGATCCATAAAGTTATAGAACTCGTAAATATATTCGGGTTGCATAACTTTATGGAATACATATGTTACGTTCCTGCAACTGGCCATAAGTACCGCATAGTGACATGTCGTATTATTAAGGATATTTATTCTCTAAATTTCCTTCTTTCCATGCATAAAGTGATGTTCAGACATGAAATGGTATGTGCGCTATTAAATATTATTGAATGAGAAGTTTGACCGTGCGAAACATCTGCATATTCTATCCTTTTTCTCGCCCATACAAGTTTCGTGAATTCGGCCCACGGCCCTGGAAAAAAAAAGAAGAGCGACTTGCGATGTTTGTTGGGCTGTGGGCTACATCACCTTCGGAACTCTCCACCAGAGGCCACCAGTGTCTTAACCAGGGTTAAGAAACGCCGTGTAAACGAATGTTATTTAAGCCGCCATGTAAACTAAGACTATAACCCTAGTTATGTAAACGGGGCTTCACGCTTCTTCGCGGGAGATGGATATCATTGAGGAAAGGCGACGTAAAATTATAATTTCTATTCATTTATTTATCTCATGTATCAAAATATGGACTGTAAATACAGTTCATGCGACCTGTTGTAGGTACAGTTTTACTGATTCGTAGGCACATAAGTTACAGATAGTATGATACGCTTAATTTTTACGCTCACGTTAAAAAGAACGAAATTTTTTTCTCGAGCATAGGTAGTCATTTGACTCGGCAAAGTAGAGTAGAACTTTGGTGCTAGGAACATGGCGGAATGCGCAGTTAATTCATTCAAGGAGCCGTTGTCTCTAGGGTGGCCTACTCCACGTCCTCTTTTACGCTGCGTTGGAGGCGGGCGCCGCTCTTCAACTTTCGTTTTCCTTCAATTTCACTCTCCAGCACGTACTTTCACCCTCGTGAGAGATTGTTTCGTTGCGAAATCACGTGAATTTCGTTATAAATTTGCAAAATTTGGGCGACAGCGAGACTTTTTTCGAAAAACAGTTGAAGGAATATAAAACTAATAGCTTTTTTCTATCGGATAGTGAAGATTTCAACGATTTATCTCAGTTTTAGTGGTTAAAATAACCAAAAAAGGAACACTTGTTACATTTCTCTTGTGGGAGTGATAGTTTACTAGTTATTGGGGTAAAATAAACCCCTTTCTTCTGAGTTTTCAAAATATTAACAATTATTTTATCGTTTCTGCGTGTCACTAGCTGTGTTTGGACAACTTCCTATGCCGTTTGAAAGTCATGTAAACAGTCGTAGGATCCTAAACGTTTGACGATGTTTTTAGGACGCTTAAAGTTCGCATTAGGACGCTAAATTGGTGTATCTTCGGGACGTTTAAGTGATGCGCGGCGCCTTTAGGATGCTAAATTTTGTGTGGAAAGTTTAAGGGTGCTTAATTTTAGACGGTGTCTTCGTGAGTGTTTAGACAGCGTCTCCCTTGGAAGCCTAATGTTAGGCATTGTCTATCAGGGCAACTTCGTTTAAATTATGTGGGTAAATTGAAATATTTTGCACACTTAAATGCTACTAGGTGGCTCAAGAATACTAAACTATACTTTCTACACGAATTTAAGTGATATTTAGCCCAACTTAAGATCAAACTACAGAATATACTCCACCATGTTTAGACAGCGTCTTTATTGGAAGCCTAATATTAGGCATTGTCTATCAGGACAACTAAGTTTAAATTAGGTGGGTAAATTTAAATATTTTGAACACTTAAATACTACGAGGTGGCTCAAGAATACTAAGCAATACTCTATAACCGAAATTAAGCGATATTCAACCCAACTTAAGATCAAACTACAGAATATACTCCCCCGTCCTAAAAGTATTGCATTCTATATGTTGTACACTTTAGAGACGCCGTCTAAAGACTCCTTAAGACGCAGTATAATGCTTAGAACTCGAAAAAATCCTATAATATTTACTTTTGTTCTAGAACCACCAAATATTTAGCTTGTCTAAAGTGGGCAATTCAATTTCGCGACCTAAAAGGACGGTCTGCAACTTGAGCGTCCTAGAATCACTGCTTAATATTTATCATTCAACAGAGACGCAGTCTAAACACGCCAAAATGATTTTGCCTCGAGTTTAGAACCTTAAAAAAGTAATTTCAAATATTTTATATCCTAAAACTATTGCCCAACATTGTCTGTCAAACGTTGGACACGCAAGATTTTATCGCTGAACATTATGAATACTATAGAAACGTTCCAACGCTTAGCAACCTAAAGATTTCGCCTCAAATTTGGCGTCCTGAAAGCCCGGACTTGCAGTTTAAGTGCCTAAAAATTCATCGCCAAATATTTCATACCCTATCCGCTAGGCATCAAACAATCATATCTTGTCTTGTGTTGTGACCAGTGCAATGTTGGCCATGTTAATCGATTTGGGCCCTCGTAAATATGTTTCGATTGGGACGAGGACAGTGTCCTTGTCGATAACACCTTTGTTATTGGCTTTTCATGAGAATCGGACATCGTCCTCAATATCATCGTGGGCCGGGTTACATCGAAAACTTTCGGCCAAGGCGTTCGTGTAAGATCAAGATGGACGCGGATGTCGTAAAATGAGAACGGAGACAGTAGACATTACAGGGAGTGTTTAAGTGTAATTAACTGCAAGTGTTTGAGTCAAGACGAGTCAAAGTTACGTAACTTTGTGTTATTGGTGTAAAAAAGTTCCTGTTTTTTCTGATGGAACGCATTGGCTTTATTGGATCATAAGCAATGCATAAAAATCGCCAATTTTTCAACAGAATAGCCACTTTTTACTTTAGTTTTAACAGTAACTCACAAAAAACTAAGAATATTTAGGCTGTAACAGGCATCTTTTAAAAATTTAATTAATATTTTGGGAGCTGTTCTATAATTTAAAACAGCTGTTATGTTCTGTGTCATTAATGGTACGTTTAAAAAAATGATGTATTTTTTTACGACACCACGTGGCAAATTCATTTTTTTTGTCGAAAAAAAGCGACTTCCCTTCGAATAAACGAGGTTCCTAGATTGTCACCTGTTAGTTTCGCTGGCCAGAAATCATTTTCACGTAATTCCGGGCAGAGTGACGTGATTTTCCGAGAGAACTAACGAAGTGTGCTTGCGGAAAATATTTTTAATATTGCATAAAAGAGCGATATTTTTTCGTATAATAGAGGTTTCTACAGTATTGATATACACGTATACGTATATTGGGGTATTAACGTTAATTTCGGATAAACGAGATTAATGTGGTTTCTATGTACGCAAATATTTACATCGCTGTCCCCGAAACAACATATGCAATGTAAAGCAGCGTATTATGTTTTCCAGAGAGAAATATAGTAAGTGCTAGCGGAATAGAGACTACTCTCTAAGAACAATTGTCGTTAATTTCTGATAAACGAGATTCCTGTACGTTGGATGAACGCACGTATTTAAATCGCGGTCCGGGAGTCTTTTTGTGTAATGGCGGGTAGCGTAACTCGCTTTGGCAACGCAATCAATGCGAGTAATTTTACGAATATATTATTTTGATTAAAGATCGGCATTTTTTTCGGATAAACGAGGTTTATGTCCTTTTGATACGCGCCGATATTTAAATCGGGGTCCCGGAATCATTTAGTGTTATGGCGGGCAGCGTAACTCGCTTTTGCTAAGCAATTAACGCGAGTACCTTTAGGAAAATATAATTTGCGTAAAATGTCGTAATGTTTTTGGATAAACGAGGTTTTTGTACTTTCGATATACGCAAATATTTAAATCGCGCTCCTGGAACCATATTGTGTAATGGCGGGCAGCGTAACTCACTTTTGCGAAGCAATCAACGCGAGTAATTTTGGGAAAATATCATTTGCGTAAAATATCGTAATTTTTTCGGATAAACGAGGTTTTTGTACTTTCGATGTACGCAAATATTTAAATCGCGGTCCTGGAACCATATTGTGTAATGGCGGGCAGCGTAACTCGCTTTTGCGAAGCAATCAACGCGAGTACTTTTGGGAAAATATAATTTGCGTAAAATGTCGTAATTTTTTTGGATAAACGAGGTTTTTGCACTTTCGATATGCGCAAATATTAAAATCGCGGTCCTGGAACCATATTGTGTAATGGCGGGCAGCGTAACTCGCTTTTGCAAAGCAATCAACGCAAGTACTTTTAGGAAAATATCATTTGCGTAAAATATCGGAATTATTTCGGATAAACGAGGTTTTTATACTTTCGATGTACGCAAATATTAAAATCGCGGTCCTGGAACCATTTTGTGTAATGGCGGGCAACGTAGTTCGCTTTTGCGAAGCAATCAACGCGGGTAATTTTGGAAAAATATCATTTGCGTAAAATATCGGCATTTTTTCGGATAAAAGAGGTTTCTGTACTATCGAGATATGGAAATATTTCAATCGTGGTCCCGGAATCGTTATGTGTTATGGCGGGTGCGGTTCTCTTTTATAAGAGGCAATCAGTGCGAGGAATGCCGGAAATATATTATTTGCGTAAAAGATCGTAATTTGTTTTCGTATAATCGAGGTTCTTACGGTTTCGATATACGCACACACACGCATATCGCGGGCCCGGAATCGGAAAGTAAAAGCGAAATCGTTCCAATTTCCTCCTTCGTAACCGAGGAGAAGTAAAAGTGTTGCTCGCGCGGACCGCGAGAACTGAGGGGCCGGGAGGCGGCAAAGAATCTGACCCACTTTATTAAGATCGGGGAGGTTGGCCGACCTGAGCGGAGAAATCGGTTGAACGGACTCGAATGAGGCTAAGGACATCGGACCTCGGCGACACCGAGCGAGTGAACGGTTCACTTTCGCTTGACGAGTGAACCGTTCGGGAAACTGAACGGTTCGTGCGAGCCTTATCCGTGTTTAGGTCGTTAAAAATGACGTAAATCTCACTTTTATTCATAAAAATGAACTATTATATGCGTAAATGTGTTCCTTTTGCGATATTTATGACAAAATATTACCGTTTCGTTGTTTGTTTTAAGTAAATTGATATTGAAAACATGGCGTTCATTGGAAGATTTGAATCAAAAGTGGAATCGAATAATATTATTGGCCGCTTCCTATGCTAGCAAATGCTAGAAGCTATAACCATTCCGCCATCTTTGTTACCCCCATTTTCCTACAGCATTTTTAGGAAAACGCACTTTATTTGCATTTTTACAATGATTTTCGATGATAAATCACCAGAAATTGATATATATTAACTTCCACAAATTAGAATCACCTTAAAATAATTGCTTATTTATTTAAATTAATAATAATCAACTTCCCTGATTAAAATTGTTGTAATTACGAGCAGAGTACATTGCAATAATTAAATAATATATGTTTTAAGAGTAAACTTGCCTTTAATTTCGTAAATATGTTTGATATTCACGCTAAAAATCGGTAAATTCGTTCATTCCGCTGTCCTTAATCAATGGGAAATTAAATGGAGAACTTGGTAAACAATATGGGCGCCATTTTGGTTGTCATGGTTTCAGTTTGATGACGTCATCCCCTCTCCATCAAACCTTCAATGGTTTGGGTATTGCTATTGTGAACGGGTCCGAAATGACCCGTTCGTGTAAACACGAGCGGCTGACCCGTTCACCGTTCCCACGCGAACCGGTTCTCGTGTCCTTTGCCTCGTTCCGAGTGCGTTCAACTCGGCGCTTCCACCCCACACCTCTTCCCCCGGAGGTCTGAGCGCTCGGCTCGCAGGAAATGGGACAATCGGTCTTGCGACACGAATCCGCCGCAACCCAATTCGTGCGCCGATCTCCGAGCGATGTCTCTCGAACGCTTAAGGCTGGTTTGGGCGAGAAATTTCCCTAGTCATGCCAGAAACCATTTAATTAATGCAATACTTTTGATTTCAGTAGCTGTTAAAAGCAGGGAGCACCTGTTGTCATTGAATACTATCGGCAACAATCGATATATATCGCGTAAAATGTTTATTATCGATAAAATGGAATCTTCTATTTCAATTTATACGTTTTGGGCCTACATTCACCAAATATCCACTTGTGGTTCGACTCTAACAATGCCATCAGCCGTCAAGGCGACAGCGTACCGAGAATGATGAATTTTCAACAATTTGAGGATCGTTTTTTTTTTCAAAATTTAAAGTAAAATCAGTGAAAAAAACAAAATTTTATTGCTAAAATAAGAATGTATATCCATTTTTCTTTTCAGTGGTCTTTGTCGCGGCTTCGTACGACAGTTATTTCTCATTCAAATGTGCAAAATAAATAAGGACTGCATGCCATGTAAACGAACTTTACATGCATCACTTATGGAAACGCTTTCGCTCCTCTGGAGTCGAACCGGAGACCATTAGGTGAACAAAAATTGGCCACAAACCTTCTGGGTGACATAATGAATCATGTTACCAAGTTTTACCTCATACCTTGAAGTGGTTTGGTTGTTATAAGCCACCGCACATTCACGATTTCTTTATTATATATAACAAGATACACCTAGCTAAAAAACTGACTGACTGACTTCGTTCATCCTAATCCCTGGGTATTTCTAAGCAAGCTATGTGAGTGAAATTTTCAGGGGTGGGTTAGAATCATGTATCGAGTTTGGAAAATATCGAAAAAGTTAAAAAATTCGATTAGGCCTCGAGTTATTGCAATCGATAGCTTTACATGGGATTGAATGGGAAAAATGAAAAATGTCAGTGTAGACCTTTTTTCTTTCGTTCATAAAAATATGAAATAATTGAGCTACGAGATTAATTCTTTCACAATTATGAGGCTGAATGTTTGAAGAATCATATTCATGCAATAGTTTCTTTCCTACCTGCCGTAAAACTGAAATTTTTTAAACTTTTAAATGGGGGTTTTGGAAATGTCTTCATTTTCGTAGCTATGGATGGATTTTTCTATTGTCGCGATACTTGAGAGCTTTCATTGTTTTTTTTAATGATCATGAAGTCATTTTTCGTAGTTTATAGAATAATATCATGCACAAACCCCCCCTTCTTTGCTTGAAAGCTGCATGAACCGATTTATTTGTTAGAAATAAATATGAACCTACAAAACTGACAGACTGACTTCGTTCATCCTAATCCCTGGGTATTTCTAAGCAAGCTATGTGAGTGAAATTTTCAGGGGTGGGTTAGAATCATGTATCGAGTTTGGAAAATATCGAAAAAGTTAAAAAATTCGATTAGGCCTCGAGTTATTGCAATCGATAGCTTTACATGGGATTGAATGGGAAAAATGAAAAATGTCAGTGTAGACCTTTTTTCTTTCGTTCATAAAAATATGAAATAATTGAGCTACGAGATTAATTCTTTCACAATTATGAGGCTGAATGTTTGAAGAATCATATTCATGCAATAGTTTCTTTCCTACCTGCCGTAAAACTGAAATTTTTTAAACTTTTAAATGGGGGTTTTGGAAATGTCTTCATTTTCGTAGCTATGGATGGATTTTTCTATTGTCGCGATACTTGAGAGCTTTCATTGTTTTTTTTAATGATCATGAAGTCATTTTTCGTAGTTTATAGAATAATATCATGCACAAACCCCCCCTTCTTTGCTTGAAAGCTGCATGAACCGATTTATTTGTTAGAAATAAATATGAACCTACAAAACTGACAGACTGACTCAATTCATCCAAATTCCTGGGCATTTATGAACGAGCTGGGTTGGTGAAATTTTCAGGGGAGGGTTTGAATAATGTGTCGATTTGGGAAAATATCGTAAAAGTTTAAAAAAGTCGATCATCCTTCGAGTTATTGCAATCGATAGCTTTACGTGGGATCAAATGGGAAAAATGAAAAATTTCAGTGTAGACCTTTTTTCTTTCGTTCATTAAAATATGAAATAATTGTGCTACAAGAATGATTCTTTCACAAATACGAGACTGAATGTTTGAAGAATATTATTCTTGCGATCGATTCTTTCCTACCTACCGAAAAAATGAAATTTTTAGACTTTTATCTGGGGTTTTTTGAAATGTTTTCACTTTCGTTGCTATGGATATATTTCTCCAATGTCGCCGGGCCGAGTGTCGATTCGAGGTTTGGAACTCAGCGAGGCTGGGCCAGTTTCAGGGGGAGGGTTAGATTTATTTGTCGATATTGTATAAAAGTTAAAACAATCGATTAGGCTTCGAGATATTTCAATCGATAGCTTTACATATATGAGTTAGGTATACTAAGTGCATGTTATTTAGTCTTCTTTATACCATTTTTCGCACTGCTAAGTACTGGGTATAATATCTTCAACTTTTTCCTGGCCTCTACCGTAGCTTTGATGGCCAATTTCAACCAACCAAGCTTCATGATATTGTAGTTTTCATTAAACAAACATGCAGTCCATGTAGACGATTGAAACAGAAAAAAAATTGAATATGAAAATTATTATATTAAAAATCTCGATTTCGATCGAATTTATATGGTAAAATTATTCATGTGAGCTCTTATTAAGTATGCTGTACTGAAATGAAATATCTTAACGTAGAAGATCGTCTTATATGCCGTCAAATGAGGTTATGACGATCTTCCAGTGGTTCCACGTTCATTCCGGTGTACTGATTATAGTATTTTGAAAAGTCTTTAATAACCGGATGACATACAATACATAAGTTTGCACTAGAACTGTCTGGTATCCATACCTCATGGGGCGCGTATTTCATTTTCGAGAATTATACTTTTCTTTGCTTGCATGTAGCACGCAGACTCTTTTTCCTTATTTAAAGAGTATCATCATATAACACTTTCCCCCCCACCCCCCGCTTGCTAGTTTAAAGCACCCATTTACTCGTTAATATATGTAAAGCTACAAAACTGACTGACTGAATCATTCATCCAAATTCCTGGGCATTTATAAACGAGCTAGGTGGGTGAAATTATCAGGGGAGGGTTAAATAATGTGTCGAGTTGTGAAAATATCGAAAAAGTCAAAAAAAGGTCGATTAGGCTTCGAGTCAATCGACTTTTTCGACAATCGAGTTCGAGGCAATCGATAGCTTTGCATGGGTATTGTCTCTCTAGCATTTACAAAGTAACTTTTAGATCCCAAAAATAGCCAGCTATTATTCATAGCGTCAAGTTTTTCATATCCCTTCATTCGTTATTAAGGCGACGCATCACACCCGCTCGACCGGCCGAATTTGTGATGATTTCCGACCCCAGTTTTTTCGTTAAAGTCTTACGTAATCAACTTGAAATTTTTGTAGTATAAAGAATAGACCTTTGCCAATGGAGACTCGTATCTGAAATATGAAAAATTTATCCCAGAGCATAATTAAACCATCGAGAAAACGACAAGATGTGGGGTATATTTTTACAAAAACTACTATTATCATTGACATATCTTAAACTAATGGAGATGTGTCAATCCGTCTTCTGTCAGAATTCCAAGTAGCAGTCGTCACGGTTGTAAGATGAAGTCTGTAATTGGTATCTTTAGACGAGCTACCTGAATGGTTTTCGGCCTTGATGTGCTCGGACGGTGTCGCAAATAATTAGTCTTCTCTCACAGACCTTATGTCAGCGCTGCCTATACTTACGCGCCGGAGACTTGGTTACAAGTTACCATATACTGTTACCTTTTTGCTTGAGATATCCTGGAGTTAGAGACGCCATCTTGTGGATTTTCGACAGAACTATTCCTTACCGCAGGATATGATGCGTCCTCTTAAATATTCACAACAGTCTCACGTTCACAACAATCAACAACCGCCATTTACGACTCCTACTGAGAAGACTTTTTTGTAAGTAGCGCCACTGGGTGACTGGGTGAACTAAATGTGGAAGTTGACGCAACACATCACCTAGGCAACGGTTCCAAACAATTAAATCCATCATATATAAAATCATGTTACCAACTTGGTCCACGTAGTATGGATTCGACCGTTCTTCCTGGGATAAACGGTTTCAGTGACTCATGTTAATAAGGAAACGCTTCAGTCAGTTCCTCTTTCCGAATTTGATTGGGTATTTCTGACTCTTCCCATGATGCCTAGCGCGTATACGTGTCACGATTTCTTCGAAGCCTTTACGCGTTCTCGGAAACGTTGTCATCAGGATTTCTCATCGCGACCGCTTTTCCTGCTAACTTGGGCGAGGCTGGACGAAAAAAAATGTGAGCAACGAAATTGTTTTTCGGTTCCGTGGAGATCGCCGGTTGCTTAGATGTGGTGTCTCAATCGTTGATTCGATCTTTGGTTCTGGTTTTTATATTCGATTCTTTAATAAATGTTCGTTTTCTTTAACCCTTTGAGTGCAGCATGACGTGATAACACGTCATGATTGTCCTTATGCCGTTGCTGAAGACGTTACATCACGTCATGGGTACCGTAAGTGTTCCAGCTTTCATTAGGGTGCCTAAAGTAGGTTCCCTAGTGGAAGCTAAAATACCCACGGTACCCTTGACGTGATAAAACGTCATCGGCACCAGCCTGAAGACGATCATGACGTGATTTCACGTCATGCCGCACTGATAGGGTTAAAATATGTATTTTGAGGGCATAAGGACAATCATGACGTGAAATCACGTCATGATTGTCCTTATGCCGCTGCTGAAGACGTTATATCACGTCATGGGTACCGTAAATGTTCCAGCTTTCATTAGGGTGCCTAAAAAAAGTTCCCTAGTTAAAGCTGGAATACCCACGGTACCCTTGACGTGATATAACGTCATCGGCACCAGCCTGAAGACGATCATGACGTGATTTCACGTCATGCCGCACTGATAGGGTTAAAAGATGTATTTTTAACTCCGTTTTAAGTTCGGGAATATAAATGTTTCTCTCGTGATTTTCGTTTAAACTTCTGACGCTTGTCACTACGTTTTTTTTTATAAATTTTCATCTTTTACATATTATCGCTGAATATATTGCACTTTCATTATTCTAGAGCGTAAATTTTGTGCATAAAAATGGACTTGTTCCAGCGCCATCTCTCGGGAAATGTCACATTTTGACTAAAACCTTTAAAGTAAGTAGGCAACAGGTCAATATTGCCAGGGTAGCGATAACAGTCTGGGATAAACTGGGATATGAATCCTCATTATTTTTCTACCATGATACATCTACATCTACGTAATACCTTGCGAGCCACCACGAGGGTGTGTGGCAGGGGGTGAAGATCACCAAACGAGAACTGTTGACATGCAACTAGGATATTTAAGGGAGAAATGCTAGATAATAGGGTCACATGGAGCTAGATGGTTAGTATCTACATAATAAGGAAGGGATTATTGGTTGTTATTACATGCATCATGCACTACAGACTATATTTCACTTACCTATCCCTTTGCTACGCTGCCTATTGTTCTCTCTTATGGTACGCGGGAAAAATGACATTTTAAATCTATCGCTACGACAATCTACCTCTCTAATCTTGTTAATCTGATCGAACCTAGCATAATACGCAGGGGATCTCAATATATATATGTCCAACGTCATCTGTGAACAAATCAGTTTCGAATTTACTTAATAGGTTTAACCTAATTTTTAACCTGCATTCTGATAGTAATTCCCATCCTAGTTCTTCTATTAAGCTCGTAACACTTATACAATTATCAATAAAGGCCTTTAAACAAACCTAGCGGATCTCCTTTGAACACGCGCTCTGATTCTTTTATCAAACCGTCCCCGTACGGATCCCATATACTAGACGCGGCATATTCAGTATAATGAGGCCTGACAAGTGTAAAAAAGCTTCTTTCTCGTACAGAAGGTAGGTGAAATATAGTCTGTAGTGCATGATTCATGTAATAACAACCAATAATCCCTTTCTTATTATGCAGATACTAACCATCTAGCTCCATGTGACCCTATTATCTAGCATTTCTCCCTTAAATATCCTAGTTGCATGTCAACAGTGCATGTTTGGTGATCTTCTCCCCCTGCCACACACCCTCGTGGTGGCTCGCAGGGTATCACGTAGATGTAGATGTACCTATCCCTTTGCTACGTTGCCTATTGTTCTCTCTTATGGTACGAGGGAAAAATGACATTTTAATTCTATCGGTACGACAATGTATCTCTCTAATCTTGTTAATCTGATCAAACCTAGCATAATACGCAGGGGTTCTCAAAATATATGTCCAACGTCATCTGTGAACAACTCTGTTTCGAATTTACTTAAAAGGTTTAACCTAAATTTTAACCTCGTGTTTATCAGCCAGTATTTCCCGCCCTTCATTTCTTCAAGTAAAACCTAAAGTCCGTCGCTGTCGTGCGTGGAACAAGCACCGTCAATTCGGGGAGTAATCAGTTGTGATTCTTAGTTATTTAGTTGTGAATCAGACGTACAATGTATCTCCTTTGTACATCCATATTGCGATATTTTCCCAGTCGTGTTAAAAATCATTTTCACAATGTATGACGCTCGTCACAAGGAATCCGAGGCTATGTTGTTCGGAAGATTTTTACATCGCTCTTTTGTTTATTTACTTCCGAAACTCAGGTAGAGAGGGATCTGCTGGAGCGCACCAGCTAATAGTGAACACATGCTTGCAGTTCTCAAAATACGAGACGATGGTCAGGAGATTAAGAAACCTCAAAGCTGCCGTAGGAAATTTAATTCAGCGGACATAAAATATTCCACCAATAGGCGACCGCTTGAAGATCGGTCAGGGAAATTGGTGAATCCATCAGGGAAGGGTCAGGGAATTGGAAAACAGGATATCAGTACCCACCCTGAAATACGAGCTGTCTAATGTTTAGGATCCTAATGACTGAAGTGTCTTCAACGTTGGTGACCTGTTTCCATTTGAAAAGTGTCGTTCTGGGGTTAGGAGATCAATTTTTTTCGGAAAAATTATTACTTCTTGATCGGAAATACTCACATTATCAAGTGTAAATGCATTATCGTCGACTATTATTGTGACTTTGATGGTCCACGGTCTTTATCATTGGTAATATTTAGTGTAACCATGAATGTACATATAGATTGTCAACTCGTCGCCGAAAAACTGCTGCCTTGAATTCCGTAAACAAACGACTTTGTCGATTGAGTCGCCGCCTAGTGATGTAAGACGGCAGTTCAAATGTAAACACAAGTCTACAGATCGTGAATAATCACGTCTTAACTGTTTTAATTACCAGTAATCATCGTACAGTGGATAAAAAATGTAGTGCCACTCGCGGGAGAGCGTTATACTCTTTTTAAAATATCGTCCGGTCTACAGATATGTTAAATTCCTCTCCAAATTTAATTACACAAATGCACAATTAACTTCTCAGCACTTCGTGAATATCGCTGTACGGAAATTTAACAATAATGCGAGGTGACTTCATGAGTATTCCCAATGGCCATCATTGCAGAGTACATGAAAAGGAATGCACTTGCCGCAGCCTTGAACAGATTCTCATTTTTTCAATCCAAGTCTCCTATTTTGGGTCCTCGTAGACGCATACCCTGTTCTGCAGCCAGGTACGAAGCAAGTTCTGTTTTAAACAAGGCATCCTGAATTATTTTTTCAAGCCGAACGGGCTTAATGAATTCGGAATTAGAATCAGAGTCTGGCAAAACATCGTCTTCGGCACACGATGGACGTTTCATAAACCTCTTAAACATTTCCTGTAATACATATTTCCACTCTAGCATGTAAAAAGTAAATTTTAGATAAAAAAAATAGCAAAATATAATTCAAATCATCAAATAATTCATATTTCCACGATGCTTATTGAATATTCACCACATAGTCTCACGTTAGCATCAATTAACTACGTCTATTTACAATAGCAACAGAAAAGACTCGAATCGAAATGGCGCCAAGGACTGGGTGAACTAAACGTGGAAATTGAGGCAACACGTAGCCTAGGCAACGGTTCCAAACATCCGAATCCATGATATATATATATTCATGGTTTATTCTGAAGAAAATCTGTGATATTAGGTAGAGAAATACTGTTCCTCACTTGCTACTCCCAGGCTGTCGTTGGACTGTTCGCTATTTGATGTGTAATTTGAACAAAAATTGGACGGAAAGTTCATATTTTGTTGATAACATCAGCGAGAGTACATATTTTCCTACAAATGTGTGGAATTTGATTAAATTATCCTGTATATTTCTGACGGTAGAACCCAAACAAGATGGTGATGTCAGCCATACCATCGTAGATCCACAGAACTGTAAGCACAACGGTGTCTATCAAATCATTAGGACGAGTATGGCGCTTCGGAGTTCTTTTTCGTTCGGGAGAATCATTGGATCGGTTAGCTGTGACCCAGATTGTGTTCCCCAACGCGACATACTCTCGGGGAGGGCATGAAAAAAATGACTATCGGAGTTGAACGTTCCTTATCTGGGCGAAGGACATATGAACCACGAGGAGGCATGAATTAGGTTCGATCGAGAGGAGAACACGAAAATCGAAAAGTTTAGACGAGAAATCGTATTGTACTATTCAGTAAGTTTGAGCGTTATATTTCGCTAGACGTAAAGCGCAATGTTTTTTTCGATTTTACTTCGATTAGTCGAATGATCGATCGATCAATTGTTCACATACATTTCATCAATAACTTCACCTACTATTTCTGAAAATTTCCGTTCACTTTCGATTAGAGGATTCATATATTTACCGATTTAATTGAAAATATCGAGTTTACTTCATCGATTAGTCGATTGTTCGATAAATGGATTAATTTGATGTATTCCATCGATATCTCCGGGACGTGTTTCTGAAAATTTCCATTAATTTTCGATTAGTTGATTAATATGTTTATCCCTTTAATTGAAACTCTCGAATTTACATCTTCGGTCAATCGAATGGTCGAACAATCGATTGTGCACGTTTATTTTATCGATATTTTCACGCACTTTTCCGGAAAAAAGTTTTTTACTTTCGATCGATGGACTGATATGTTTATCACGTTAATTGAAACTATCGAATTTCCATCTCGAATGGTCGATCAATCGACGGGTTACATTTATTTTATCGATATCCACACTCACTCTTTCTGAAAAATTCCAGCAACTTTCGATTAGTGGATTGATATGTTTATCATTTAATTGAAACCATCGAATTTCCATCTCGAATGGTCGATCAATCGATGGATTACATTTATTTCATCGATATCTACGCGGAATATTTCTGAAAAATTCCAATAATTTTTATTTATTCGATCAGTGGGTCAATTTGTTTATCGATTTTATTGAAAATCTCGAATTTAGATCTTTGATTATTGGAATGGTCCCAATACGTTCCATGATACAGAATTGGTCCCAAGTCATGACTGAAATTATTACATCGATGAAGCTCATAATGTATTTATCGTACTATGCTATGCCATACTATGCTATACTATGCTATACTATGCTATACTGTGCTATGCTATACTATGCTATGATATGGCATGCTATGCTATACTGTGCTTCGCTATGTTATGATACTTTATGTAATGCTATGCTATGATATTCTATTCTATGCTATGCTATGCTTTATTTTGCTATGCTTTGCTTTGCTATACTATGCTATGCTATACTATGCTTTGCTATGCTATGGTATGCTATGGTATACTGTTCTAGGCTATGTTATGATACTTTATGTAATGCTATGCTATGATTTGCTATTCTATGCTATGCTATGCTTTATTTTGCTATGCTTTGCTATGCTACACTATGCTTTGCTATGCTATGCTATACTATGCTATGCTATACTGTGCTAGGCTATGTTATGATACTTTATGTAATGCTATGCTATGATATGCTATTCTATGCTATGCTATGCTTTATTTTGCTATGCTATGCTATGTTAGCTATGCCACGCTATGTTGCGTTGTGAAATGTTTTTTTTACATATTCGATTAATGAAATGGTCGTTTTATTAATTGAATGCATATATTTTACCGATATATTGCCGTTCTTTTTCCCTCCCCGAACCGTACATTCGCCTGTTTCGTTGCCTCTCGTTACGTGTTCCCGAGTTAAGCGCGGTGACGCCATGGCCTCACATGTGTGAGTCTCATGTCCTTTGCCCACTTCGCGATCGTTCAACTCTCATCTGTTCCTTCGCTATCTGGGTCACTTTCGCTCTCCCGAGCTGTGTTAATCGAATCCTGGCGTGAATACCTTTCTGCCAGCTGTCCGGGGGATTTTAATTGGCACATCGATCGATTTTTGAAACGATTTTGGCGCGACCAATTATTCTCTCGTAGTAACGCATGTAAAAACAGTCGTAGACTTTAAAAAGGAAACAATGTATTTAACGTACGACCGTCATTTCTGTAGTTTCCTCCTCCTTTTGTTTTCGTCACGATCGTTCTTTACCCGATCGTCATTTTTTTATTGATCGTATCGATATCGACTTCAATCTAGAAGCGATTTTTCGATTAATCGACCGTAAAAGTTAGTTCATCGCCGCCGATACGTTCGTTTTTGCCCGATTTCAATGCTGAAATGTTACATTATTTTAGAACTTTGGGTTGGTATGTGTCGCTTGTACTGAGATTCTCGGATTTAGTTCGTCGATTTGTCGAATGTTCGATAAATCGATTGCTCGGGTATACATCGCTTACATGGATTTGTCGACATATCGTTCGTTTTCGCTCGATTTATGGTCTCAATGCTGAAATGTTACATTAATTTTAGAACTGTGGGTTGGTAAGTGTCGCTTGTACTGAGATTCTCGGATTTAGTTCGTCGATTTGTCGAATGTTCGATAAATCGATTGCTCGCGTATGTATCGGTTACATGGATTAGTCGACATATCGTGGGGGAACACGCATATTAAATATATGTGGCACAGCGGTAAAGAAACTAGGTTTTCTTAAGCGTATATTAATAGAAATAGGTCCTAGGGTGAGAACTTATAAAAGAGAGATGCTATGCTTCGCTCTGTTCAGAAAAATTAACAGAACGCAAATGAAATCAGCGCGCTTCTTTTAAAAACTGTCGCACGAGCGAATATCATAGTGTTTTACGTCTTTCACAGGGATTAAAGTGGCAGCCCCCAGTGAGACTCTGAGGCTACACGCTAGGCTTAGCTTGCTTGGATAAAATTCAGTCCTGGTGTGTGTTTCGGAGTGATGTGGAGAATATTAGTGACGGGTCGTTCATGATCGATTCGTTCAAAATGATTGAATCACCAAGTGAGTCAAATGACTCGTGATTCACTTCGGGAAAATGATTCGATCATTCAATCGTTTTGTGTTTCCGTCTGCCGTGTGATTGAATGTGATTTTAAGTGGAAAACACATGTTCACGTGTACGTTATCAGTTATGTCTAGTCATGAAATTTCAGAGAGATATCCTCATGGGCATAAATCCGTTAATATTTGGTCAGTGAGTTTATGTTTGTATAGCATAGTTAGAGACGAGGAGCTCATTTTAAAAACGATGAAATTAAACCCTTGTTACAATACCAGCGCATCATTACAGTTGGTAAACTTAATAAGAATTTTAATTACCTGCTCATTTGAAAGCTCCTAATTGAATGGAGTTCGATACAGCAGATCAGAGAACATTCATGCGCATTAATTCGTGCAGTCTGAGCTAGTGATTTAATTTTCATGTACAAAGTTTGACGTTTATTCTTCTTGAATTCAGAGTCTGTGACAGTTTTGCCTCTCTAAATATTCTCGTGACTATAGTACTTGGAAATCTCCAATTTAATGCGGATCCAAAATTTGTGGAATACGGAAATCAATCAGCCTTCCTAAATTTATAAGCACGATAGTAATTATCCAAAATTAATTATTCCAATTATTCGAATAGATTGATGGCATCAATTAGCATCGTTCGAGTGTTTGAGTCTCTTCGATCTCGATTCATTCGAGTCTTTCGATTCGCGTGAGTCTCATGATTCACCTAATCAATCTGACTTGCGAGTCATAATGAATCAAATGATCGAATCAGTAGATTGAATCTTTTGAAGTGACTCGAATCAAAATGTTTGTATCACTAAAATGATCGACTTAGCCCATCTCTAGAGAATATCATCATGGCGCCTCACTACATCTCTAGGTCTGACGGAAGATATAAAATAACAGAGACTCATTTCCATTAACGGATGGGTATTACAAACAATCCTTCTTTACACGCACAATAAGTGATATTTTTTATAAAAACTGATCTCTTATTAAAACACTCCCATGGTAAAACTTCACCGTTTTTTTACATTCCTATAACTGTATCCTTTACATATGTGGACGGCCGGTGTCCTAACAGCCCCGGCTACACGCCAAATCGGCGGCCTCGCTGCGTAGGATGTATTTGTTTCATGTATAAAAGTATTCTTCTTAAAAGATCATATAAATTGTAAGCAGAGACCATTAAACGGAACAAAATAATGAACTTTCAAAATTTTTCATAACATCATTCATTTGTTGAAACCCATTGTATAAAATTCCGTCCGTTTATTATGGGTAATATTACTGTTTTTTCATTAAAAATACTAAGAAGGATAATCCTGTACAGAATTCAATGCTTTTCCGGTTCTGAGGTTAAAGTTAGAGGATTTTTTGGGGTAAAATTGACCCGTTTTGAATTTTTTGTCGCGTTTTTTTGACATAAATTTTGTTTTTTTCGTTCGCAGCCTGTATTTAACCCTTCCCAATCTGTCACATTAAATTATATTGGCCTTTACAACGCTGTTTGCACTATAAACGCACAGTAACCCATGTCTACTTTGTTATGACAGCTGTACAATCGATTTTGTGCAACACGTTCGGTCTCCTCTGTCTAAAATGACCTTTTTATCATAATTCGCATGTATTTTGGTTGTTGAGAGACTTCAAAGCGAATTGTGATGCTAAATAAACTCATTATATTCGGCCATTTATAATTATTTACCGTTTTAGTCACGAAGAATGCCAAAATTCTGAGTTTTTCTGTTTTCGTATCGTTTTTGTTTGTTTGTTTTCTCTCCCCGTGGCGGTATACGGTGATTTTCGATTGTTATTTTCAGATCGTTCCGAGCTCAGGTCGATCTGAGATCGATTAATTATCGTAGTGGATGACTAAAGATATAATAATCGTTCTTGCTCTTACGCTACGCTATTTATGCTACGTCCAATCGATTCGATTGTTCACTATCGATGTATTCATTGCGTTATGATAAAGCGAGCGATCTGAGTCGGCTCGATTGGAATTTTCAGATTGATCCGAGCTCATATCGATCTGAGATCGATTAAGTAACGTAGTGGATGACTGACGGGATAAAATCTTTCAAATTGAACCAAGAAGAGAAATTCCAATATTACATGCAACTCGAATTTTAATATTTCAGGTAATTATTATTTAGTTTTCCAGAAAATATTACATATATCTGCCATGCGGAGTCCTATATTTTGTAAAAGAAACCTTTTTCTTTCGAATTTTGTTCAATTTTGTAATGAAAAGCCGAAAAAACAAGGCGAAAAGCTCTTCATTTAAGGTGCCCTCCAGCGAGACACATCGTTAGTTACAAAGGAGCCCGTGAATCAACTGCTTTATACATTTTCAGCCGTTGTAAATATATTTTTCACATTGAGGGGTATCCAGCGCTTCAGTGTTACGTGGAACGCTGTGTCCAATGTTTCATAAAAGTAAAACGGAACTATAGCTATATATATTGAAGCTATTTGCACTATAAACGCAGAGTATCCCATGTCTTCTTTGTAATGACAGTTGTACAATCGATTTTGTGCAAAAGACGTTCGGTCTCCGCTGTCTAAAATGACCTTTCTATCATGATTCGCAAGTATTTTGGTTGTTTAAAGACTTCAAAGCGAATTGTGATGCTAAATAAACTCATTACATTCGGCCATTTATAATTATTTACCGTTTTAGTCACGACTAATGCCAAAATTCTGAGTTTTTCAGTTTTCGTATCGTTTTTGTTTGTTTTTTTCCTCTCCCCGTGGCGGTGTACAGTAATTTTCGACTGTAATTTTCAGATCGTTCCGAGCTCAGGTCGATCTGAGATCGATTAATAAACGTAGAGGATGACTAACGATATAAAAATCGTTCTTGCTATTATGCTACGCTATATATGCTACGTGCAATTGATTCGATTGTTCACTATCGATGTATTCATTGCGTTATGACAAAGCGAGCGATCTGAGTCAGCTCGATTGGAATTTTCAGATCGGTCCGAGCTCAAATCGATCTGAGTTCGATTAATAAACGTAGTGGATGACTAACGATATAAAAATCGTTTTGGTATTATGCTACGCTATATATGCTACGTGCAATCGATTCCATTATTCACTATCGATGTATTCATTGCGTTATGACAAAGCGAGCGATCTGAGTCGGCTCGACTGGAATTTTCAGATCGGTCCGAGCTCAGGTCGATCTGAGATCGATTAATAAACGTAGTGGATGACTGACGGGATTAAATCTTTCAAATTGAACCAAGGAGAGAAATTCCAATATTACATGCAAAAATAACTCGAGTTTTAATATTTCAGTTAATCGTAATTAAGTGTGCCAGAAAATATTACATATATCCGCCATGCGGAGTTCTATATTTTGTAAAAGAAACCTTTTTCTTTCGAATTTTGTTCAATTTTGTAATGAAAAACCGAAAAAACAAGGCAAAAAACTCTTCATTTAAGGTGCCTTCCAGCGAGACACATCGCTAGATAGAATGGAGCACGTGCAATAACTTTTTTATACATTTTCAGCCGTTGTAAATATATTTTTCACATTGAGGAGCATCCAGCGCTTCAGTGTTACATGGAACGCGTTGTCCAATGTTTCATAAAAGTAAAACGGAACTATAGCTATATATATTGAAGCTATTTGCACTATAAACGCAGAGTATCCCATGTCTTCTTTGTTATGACAGTTGTACAATCGATTTTGTGCAACACGTTCGGTCTCCGCTGTCTAAAATGACCTTTCTATCATAATTCGCATGTATTTTGGTTGTTGAGAGACTTCAAAGCGAATTGTTATGCTAAATAAACTCATTACATTCGGCCATTTATAATTATTTACCGTTTTAGTCACGACGAATACCAAAATGCTGAGTTTTTTTTATTTTCGTATCGTTTTTGTTTATTTGTTTCCTCTCCCCGTGGCGGTGTACGGGCGGAGTTGAGACGCCGCCCGTTACCATGGCGACCGCGGTCAGTTCGTCCGCGTCTGGGGATTGTTCGGGGGGAGGAGGCTGTGTTAATAGTCCACGCGCACTCGCGGCTGATGCTGCCACCTGTGGCTGGGAATGGCGAACTACTTCGTCGTCGTTGCGCAGAGAGAAATGGCGCCATATTTCGGAAATCTAATTTGGAGGAACGATTATTATCGATTCCCCTCGCCGAGTTTCTTTTTTTTGTCCTCTGTTGTAAAATTATCGATCATTTCATACGATTTTCATTGTTGTAAATTGGGATTTTTGTTGAAATGAAATCGCCTTGGAATTTTTTTAATGATAAAAAATGATAGTTTGATAAATTTTGACACATTTATCAAAATTTACAGTACAGTTTAAAGGGTTTATGATACAGGATTTACAGTTTTTTATGATAAATATTTATTAACTTTAACATAAAATGATACAGTTCGACAACATTCAAAATGCGTGACCATAGTACAAGGGTGATATTCAGTATATTTAAATATGGAAAGACTTACATTTAGATCGATCATTTTGTACAAAATTATTTCGCGTCGCGCCATATTGTTCGCGTGAGACTGGTGAATAATTAACAGCGATTTAAGAGATATGAACTAGTTGGGGCTGTGAAGAATTTCTCACTATTTTAGAGACCAAATAGTTACTTTGTAAATAATCTTCGTAAAAATCTTTGTAAAAATAAACCTTCTGATTCTTTCCACATTTTTCACGTCGTATTGTCATTAACGAATTTCCATCTCGAATGGTCGATCAATCGATTGATTGCATTTATTTCATCGATATCTACACGCACTCTTTCTTAAAAATTCCATCGACTTTCGATTAGTGGATTGATATGTTTATCACGTTAATTGAAACTATCGAATTTCCATCTCGAATGGTCGATCAATCGATGGGTCACATTTATTTTATCGATATCCACACGCACTCTTTCTGAAAAATTCCATCGACTTTCGATTAGTGGATTGATATGTATATCATTTAATTGGAACCATCGAATTTCCGTCTCGAGTGGTCGATCAATCGATTGATTACATTTATTTCATCGATATCTATGCGGAATACTTCTGAAAAATTCCAATAATATTTATTTATTCGATCAATTGGTCAATTTGTTTATCGATTTTATTGAAAATATCGAATTTACATGTTAGATTATTGGAATGGTCCCAATACGTTCCATGATAACGAATTGGTCACAAATCATGACTGAAATTATTACATCGATGAAGCTCATAATGTATTTATCGTACTATGCTATGCCATACTATGCTATACTATGCTATACTATGCTATACTATGCTATGCTATACTATGCTATGCTATGATATGGCATGCTATGCTATACTGTGCTTCGCTATGTTATGATATGATATGTCGAACGATATTCGCGCGTGATCAATTTTTGCGCGCGGAAAGAACAATTTTTTTGCATGTTTTCGTCAGCGTATCTCTCTTATTTTATCGCAATTTTATCGTACGAAGAAGTTTAGTGAGGCCTACACAGATTATACTAAACAGTGAGCTAATAAAAAAAAGTTATCGTCACTTACGCTCCTATATACCGCCGAGGCGATAGTAACGATCCGAATAATTACTCGTCAGTACTTAGATATTTGCAATGGTACACATTCATACTACAGTTTACAGGGTTTGTGATACAGGATTTACAGTTTTTATATTATAAATTTTTATTTACTGTAACATTCAATGATACAGTTCAACAACATTCAAAATTCGTGACCCTAGTACAAGGGTGATATTCAATATATTTAAATATGAAAAGACTTATATTTCGATCGATCATTTTGTACGAATTATTTCGCGTCGATCCCGCCAGATGGTTCGCGTGAGACTGGTGAATAATCAACAACGATTTAACTTTTATAAAACATTGGACACAGCGTTCCATGTAACACTGAAGAGCTCCTCAATGTGAAAAATATATTTACATCGGCTGAAAATGTATTTAAAAGTTGATGCACGGGCTCCATTCTATCTAGCGATGTGTCTCGCAGGAAGTCACCTTAAATGAAGAGCTTTCTGCCTTGTTTTTTCGGCTTTTCATCACAAAATTCAATAGAAAAAGGTTTCTTTTACAAAATATAGGACTCCGCATGGCGAATGTATGTAATATTTTCTGGCACACTTAATTATAATTAACTAAAATATTAAAATTCGAGTTATGTTTGCATATAATATTGGAATTTCTCTTCTTGGTTCAATTTGAACGATTTTATCCCCTTAGTCATCCACCACGTTTATTAATCGATCTCAGATCGATATGAGCTGGGACCGGTCTGAAAATTTTAAACAAATATATATTTTTAATTTAGTTAATTAAACAAATATATATTTTTATAGACTAGCTGGATCTTTTCCCGCGATCTAATTTAGATTTTCAATGGCTAACGCATTGAATCAGCCTAATTTTGCCTTTTTTAAACGATTTTTTAGAAAAATTATAATTAAGTTGTTGTTTTGATTCATTTAGTCGCTATGAAATCGCCTTAATACTGCATTTAGAGGAATGTGGAATCAATTTTCGCCGTCTTAAATTCGATTCTCGTCCGTAATCTTGTTTATATACAGTTTAATACAACAATTTCGTACCGATACGAATTTTTATTTTTAAAAGAAGTATCGAAATGCATGACGGGAGTTTTTTTTAACGGTCAGGAAACAAAAGATAAGATTTTTTTCGTTTTAAGAACAAAACCAAGTATTCTTTCAGTGCCTTTCAAAGAGAGCATGCAATATTTCGAGTGCATTCGTTCCCAGGATGCAACTTTCACCCCCTTCCATTTATCTAGCGTTCAACAACCCCTGTTTACTTTCACCGTTTCCACGGCAACTCGAATCACCCGACTGTGTCTTGTCCGCTCCTCCCTTAAGCAGTCAAAGATTTTCCTCCGTAGCCATAGCAACGGAAAAGTGTACTCTTCTGACTTACTGTTAAGAAAACACGCATTGGCGACGATTATACGTTGCTATGGGCAACCGAGAAACAAAACTGTGACGATATCTAAGGATTTGGATGGGAAACTGTGTCGTGTTTTCATACGCTGGAAAGGAATTTTGTTTTTATTTTATAGATCTGTGACAGAACGTGCGTGATAGTGTGTTTAATTAGAAATAATACGATATTAGTTGCGTCTTTGTTTGGATGAGGAACTCCCGCGTCGTCATGGCAACGACTTGTTGATCACCGCTACCGCCATCATCTTCAAGTGTGCGTGTGTGTGTCGGGGGAATTGTTGGCGGTTTCCATGGTGACCGCTGCTGCGTGTGTTTTCAAGCGTGGATTTTAAAAAAGTTAATAAATATTGCGTCGTTTTTAAAACCTCTCGCTTTACCGGTGCCTATAAAAATGGGTTCAGTAAATAAATTGTGTTTCTTGACAGATTTTACGATATAATTTCTCTGCGGATTGTTTATTTATATTAGATTAAAGGGAAAATGATTTTTGTATCGTTAGTTAAGTACGAAAGAGTGAGTTAACTACGGGTTAGTTAACACGAACCTAATCTTTTGATTTTTAGTCCGTATTAAATGGATTCCTATTTAAAACTTTAAACTACGTTGCAATTAGATCTTAGAGCAAGTGTCTGTGCGTAAAACTGGCCCAATAAATCACAAATAAGGGGGTTCTCTACGAATATCGTGATAATCCCATGTGGTCCTTGCTTTCGTGAACACTATTTTGGCGTGATTTCCAAATTTTTTCGCGAATAGAATTGAGATTTGATGCCTTTTCTGGGCGTCCGAGTGAAACTTCATATACCAGAGTGCGCAAGTGTCCGCGTGTCAGTCGAAATCGCGCAATCGGTCCGTCATCTGTCGATGGGATAGTTCCGGAACCCGCCGCCATGACCGTGAACGATTTCAAGGAGGGAGACGGCGGCTCTGTCGTCGCTCCCGTGACCGTGGCGCAGACTGGTGTCGACACGGATAACCTCCTCGGCATGATAATTGCAGGTAAAATTCAACAATGGTCGAGCATTTGTTTAAACAACGTGGGATGTTGGGAACGTTAGGTTTTCTTCTTATTCTTCGTGAATCTATATTACCATGGAATCATATTTTTATTGAATAATATTTGATTTTATGGATAAAACCTAATTAACCGTCCATATTTGACAGTGTATGCTTCACACTTGTAATTCATTCATCAGAAAATCGTTTGAGCACGAATATGCGATACAAAGTACTCTTTTCTTAATATTTATTATAATATTATTTTTTTAATTTATTTATTTTTATTTTTTATTACTACTATATATTATAATAATAATAATATATAATATTATAATTATAAATATATATAATAATAATAATCAAATTTAAAAAATACTCTTTTCTTAATATTTATTATAAAATTATTGTTTAATTAATTTATTTTTATTTTTTTATTATTATTTTATATTATAATTATAATAATATATACTATTATAAATATATATATATAATAATAATAAATAAAAAAATAATTTAAAAAAATAAAAATAATAATTATAATAATAAAAAAATACTCTTTTCTTAATATTTATTATAACATTTTTTAAATTTATTTATTTTTATTTTATTGAGTATTTTATATTATAATTATAATAATATATAATATTATAATTATAATAATATATAAAATTATAATTATAATATTATATATTATTATTTATTATAATAATATATAATATTATAATTATAAATATATATAATAATAATTATCAAATAAAAAATAATAATAATAAAAATAATAATAATAATAATAAAAAAATACATTTCCTGGATGAGTATAATTAGGCTTACGCCCCGTTTACATTCCCGGGGTTAGAATGTCAGTCAATATGGCGGATAGTCTAACTCGCAATAACACGGCATTCTTTAACCCTTGTTAACATGCTGGTGGCCTCTGGTGGAGAGTTACGAAGGTGATGTGGCCCACAGCCCAACAAACATCACAATTCGCTTTTCGTTTGTCTTCTGGGCTTTGGGCTGTATTCACGAAACTTGTATGGGCGAGAAAAAGGATTGAATTTTCATGTTTTTCTCGCGGTTAAACTTCTCATTCATTAGTATTTAAACTATACCCTTATCATTTCATGTCTGAAGATCACTTTTTACATGGAAAGAAGGAAATTTAGGGAATAAATATCCTTTATAGAACGACATATCACTATGCTATGATTCACCATTAAATTATTGCTAGAATATTACAACATTAAGTCGTCTGCATTCTTTTATGGTATAAAAACACTTCAAGGTGTAATCTTGACATGTAATAATTACAAATTATATCGTTATATTAATGCAGTTATGCCAGCAGTTTCTGAATATCGAATCAAAAAGATCGATAGCCGTTGAGAGCTATCGATTACCCTACCGCAGGTTTTACCTCGTTACGAAAGCCAGTAATAACAACGACTTCCAGGTCCAGCTTCCACCATTACCTCAAAAGGAGTTATTATCTTGATTTTTCAACGAACTCAGGAAAGGATTTAATTATTTTCAAGCTTATAAACACTTAAAAAGTTACATTAAACGCCTAATTTAAGCATTCGTTGAAAAATGTATTTGGTAACCAAGGTAAACAGTTGAGGTTTCCCATGGCAACCGTGCGATATCCAACACAAAATGTCGGACATGTGCACACGGGAAGTCCGTCATTGAAAACCAAATATTCGTTATTATTATGCGGACAAACTTTGCTGAAAAAATATATCTGATGCGCAAATGCGTAATGCATATTTTACAAGAATTTGAACAATATTACGTCGGCGGAAACTGAGATAAAAGAAGTTATGTGGGTTTGTGTTGAGAAGAGATGCTGTTCCACTGCCGATAATGCCCCGTTTACATTCCCGGGGTTAGAATGTCAGTCAATATGGCGGTTTGTCTAACTCGCATTAACAAGGCATTCTGTAACCCTTGTTAACATGCTGGTGGCCTCTGGTGGAGAGGTATGAAGGTGATGTGCAGCCCGAAAATCATCGCTAGTCGTTTTTCGTTTGTTTCCTGGGCGGTGGATTCGCGAAACTTGTATGGATGAGAAAAAGGATTGAAAATGGGGATGTTTCGCGCGGTCAGACTCCTCATTCATCAGTATTTAATAGAACACCTTACATTTCACGTCTGAGCATCACTTAATGCTTCGAAAGAGGACAATTTTGAGAATAAATTTCCCTAATAACACGACATGACACTTTACCATTAAGATTCCCCGAGAATATTACGTTATTTTGTCGTTTGCACTAATTAATTACAGATAAAAACACTTCAAGGTGTAATCTTGACATGTAATAATTATATATAACTCCAATTTCGTGTCCTTTCTTCAATATATGCAGCGCAATTAACCCTTTGAGTGCGGCATGACGTAATATCACGTCATTGTTGTCTTTACGCTGAAGACGTGATATAACGTCATGGGTACCGTGAGAGTTCCAGCTTTCGCTAGGGGGCATAGTGAAGGTTCTTCAGTGAAAGCTGGAACACTCACGGTACCCTTGACGTGATATCACGTCTTCAGCACCAGCGTAAAGACAACCATGACGTGATATCACGTCATGCCGCACTCAAAGGGTGAACGAATTTTCCTGACAAGTTCTGCCCGTGACCCGTCCTCGATTAAACTTTAAAGGTAAATTATGAACTTAACAAACGGTTAATCATTCTCTCATGCATTTAAATATATCAAGCAACTCGTCGCCGATACGTGGATGCGGAATACGACACTCTTAATACATCGTATCGAAAAATCGAATTCGTTCGATCTTTCACGACACATTTCCGAAGAGCTCGGGAAAAGAGAACGTCTTCTTGAACGGTCACACGTTTAAACAAATGAACGCGATGTTTTAGAGAAATATATCGATCGAATAAGTTCGATTTTTCTCGTTAGTCATTTCCGCGGAGATCCTAGACGCGTTCGAGAACGACTTCTTGGACGGTCGTGCATTTACGCATATGAAAACGATGTTTCAGAGAAATATATCGATCGAATACGTTCGATTGTTCTCGACAGGCCATTCCGCGGAGTTCCTAGACGCGTTCGTGAACGTTTTGGTGAACGGTCGTGCATTTAAACAAATGAATACGATGTTGTAGAGAAATATATCGATCGAAAGCGTTCGATTTTTCTCGCTCGGAACTTCCGCGGAGTTCCTAGACGCGTTCGTGAACGTTTTCGTGAACGGTCGTGCATCGAAACAAATTAATCCGATGTTTTAGAGAAATATATCGATCGAATTTGTTCGATTTTTCTTGGCAGACGTTTCTACTGAGTTCAGAGACGCGTTCGAGATCGCCTTCCTTAAAGGTCCTGCATTAAAGCGATGTTTAAGGGAAATATATTGAACAAATACGTTCGATTTTACTCGTCCAGCATTTCCGTAGAGTTCGAGACCAGAGAACGTCTTCTTGAACGGCCGTGCGTTCACACAAATGAAAACGATGTTTCAGAGAAATATATCGATGGAATACGTTCGATTTTACTCGATAGGCCATTCCGTGGAGTTCCTAGAGCGTTCGAGAAAGTTTTCGTGAACGGACGTGCACTTAAACAAATGAATACGATAATTTAGAGAAATTTATCGATTAAACACGTTCGATTTTTCTCGCCGGGCACTTCCGCGGAGTTCCTAGACGTATTCGTGAACGTTTTCGTGAACGGTCGTGCATCTAAGCAAATAAATATGATGTTTTAGAGAAATATATCGATCGAGTTTGTTCGTCAAGCATTTGCATGGAGTTCGAGAAAAGAGAACCTCTTCTTGAACGGTCGTGCATTCACACAAATGAAAACGATGTTTCAGAGAAACATATCGATCGAATACGTTCGATTTTTCTCGACAGGCCATTCCGTGGAGTTCCTAGACGCGTTCGAGAACGTTTTCGTGAACGGTCGTGTGCTCTTCAGCAAATGAATACGATAATTTAGAGAAATATATCGATCGAAAACGTTAGATTTTTCTCGCCGGGCACTTCCGCGGAGTTCCTAGACGTATTCGAGAACGTTTACGTGAACGGACGTACACTTAAACAAATGAATACGATAATTTAGAGAAATATATCGATGGAACACGTTCGATTTTTCTCGCCGGGCACTTCCGCGGAGTTCCTAGACGTATTCGAGAACGTTTACGTGAACGGACGTACACTTAAACAAATGAATACGATAATTATGAGAAATATATCGATGAAACACGTTCGATTTTTCTCGCCGGGCACTTCCGCGGAGTTCCTAGACGCGTTTGTGAACGGTTGTGCATCTAAACAAATTAATACGATGTTTTAGAGAAATATATCGATCGAAAACGTTCGATTTTTCTCGCTGGGCACTTCCACGGACTTCGTAGACGCGTTCGTGAACGTTTTCGTGAACGGTCATGCACTTAAACGAATACGATATTTTAGAGAAATATATCGATCGAAAACGTTCGATTTTTCTCGCTGGGCACTTCCGCGGAGTTTCTAGGCGGGTTTGTGAACGGTCGTGCGTCTAAACAAATTAATACGATGTTTTAGATAACTATATCGATCGAAAACGTTCGATTTTTCTCGTCAAGCATATCCGTGGAGTTCGAGAGAAGAGAACGTCTTCTTTAACGGTCATGCATTTAAACAAATGAATACGGTGTCTCAGAGAAATATGTCGATCGAACACGTTCGATTTTTCTCGCCGGGCACTTCCGCGGAGTTCCTAGACGCGTTTGTGAACGGTGGTGCATCTAAACAAATTAATACGATGTTTTAGAGAAATATATCGATCGAAAACGTTCGATTTTTCTCGCTGGGCACTTTCGCGGAGTTCGTAGACGCGTTCGCGAACGTTTTCGTGAACGGTCGTGCACTTAAACAAATGAATACGATATTTTCGAGAAATATATCGATCGAAAACGTTCGATTTTTCTCGCTGGGCGCTTCCGCGGAGTTTCTAGACGCGTTTGAGAATGGTCATGCATCTAAACAAATTAATACGATATTTAGATAAATATATCGATCGAAAACGTTCGATTTTTCACGTGAAGCATATCCGTGGAGTTCGAGACAAGAGAGCGTCTTCTTTAACGGTCATGCATTTAAACAAATGAATACGATGTCTCAGAGAAATACGTCGATCGAACACGTTCGATTTTTCTCACCGGGCACTTCCAAGGAAGTTCCCAGACGCGTTCGTGAACGTTTTCGTGAACGGTCTCGCGCGCCGTCGCTTGTTTGTGTCTTGTTGATCGAGGTGGTTGCCCGGGTGACCCACATTCCCCATTCCGCGCGCCTGCACTTGAGCGAAAGAGAGGCGGGACAGGTCGTTCACCTCGCCTTCCACCAGAGGGAACTAAACGAAAGGGGAAGGGAAACAGATTTTGCTCTCCGGAGAGCAGAGGAAGGAAAGTGTGGCGTGGTCTGTGTGTGTTTGTAATGTGCTTATCTGTTCATGTGTGCGCGTTCGGCAGTTTGCGTTCGGCTGACAGATAGAGTTCGTTGACCCGCTCACTGGCTGGGAAATAACACGGCCGGGGAAGAGTGCGGGAAGTGGCCATGTTTGCAGCCGGAGCTGACGTAATGGTTTGGAAACACATGGCATGGCGGCGGGACGAAATGCGTTATGCAAACAAATGAAGGGGGGGAAACGACACCGTTATTCGACGAGTGAGGCGCTGTGTGCACGCCAAATGGAAGTTTAAATCTTAAGAGGAAGTATGGAAGAGATGTGTAATTTCCCTAATCAGTATGTGTACATGTTCGAATTGTACGTTTCAATTTCAGAAGCAGTAGATTGAATTAAATATTGCGATATTAATTGTACAATAATGTACTGAGATATGAGGCGCTCTGTGCGCGCCGAATGGAAGGTTAAATCTTAAGAGGAAGTATGGAAAAGATGTGTAATTCCCTATTGAGTATGTGTACTTGTTCGAATTGTACGTTTCAATTTCAGAAGCAGTAGATTGAATTAAATATTGCGATATTAATTGTACAATAATATACTGAGATATGAGGCGCTCTGTGCGCGCCGAATGGAAGGTTAAATCTTAAGAGGAAGTATGGAAAAGATGTGTAATTTCCCTATTCATTATGTGTACTTGTTCGAATTGTACGTTTCAATTTCAGAAGCAGTAGATTGAATTAAATATTGCGATATTAATTGTACAATAATGTACTGAGATATGAGGCGCTCTGTGCGCGCCGAATGGAAGGTTAAATCTTAAGAGGAAGTATGGAAAAGATGTGTAATTCCCTATTGAGTATGTGTACTTGTTCGAATTGTACGTTTCAATTTCAGAAGCAGTAGATTGAATTAAATATTGCGATATTAATTGTACAATAATATACTGAGATAGTTCCGTTATTCGACAAGTGAGGCGCTCTGTGCACGCCGAATGGAAGTTTAAATCTTAAGAGGAAGTATGGAAAAGATGTGTAATTCCCTATTGAGTATGTGTACTTGTTTGAATAATACGTAGCAATTTCAGAAGCTGTAGATAGATTGGATTAAATATTGTAATATTAATTGTACAATAATATACTTCGATAGTTCGCTATTCATAGCCGATATCATATCTTAATTCCACGTTTCAATTTAGGCAGTAGTGTATAAAATAAATTAAATATTGCAATAAAAATTGTACAATATTACACTTACTAGTTGTACACTAATATATCTGAAATATATATATTATATACGAAAATACATGGGAAGAGATACCAGACATTAGGAGGACATTATCTACACCTACGCCATACCCTGCCAGCCACCCAAAGGTGTGTGGCGGGGGGTGCTTCCACACCAAGCATGCATTAATTATACGGTAGAACACCGACATTACATTGAAACCAAGCGTACCACAAATGCAAAGCGCCAATTAACAATTTACTGACCAAGAAACATTCCATCTTCGATCGTTCCGACATGCAAGTAGATACAAGGACTACTACTGTAGATTCAAAATATCATGCATTAACAAGGACATCAATATTTACATCATGCAGAAATAAGAGAGTAGAGAATGTAATGAGAAAGATAGAGACTACTATATTTCACCTACCTATCCCTTTGCTACGCTGCCTATTGTTCTCTCTTATGGTACGCGGGGAAGGAAAAATGGGATATTTTATGAAGGCATGCTAGATTTTTCAATTTAATTTCGGTGTTCTACAGTATCATTCATGCATGCCTGGTGTGGAAGCACCCCCTGCCACACTCCCTTTGAGAGGCTGACAGGGAATGACGTAGTTGTAGAGGTAGATGTAGATAATAGGGTCACATGGTTAGTATCTACATAATACGAAAGGGATTATTGGTTGTTGTTACATGCATCATGCACTACAGACTATATTTCACCTACCTATCCCTATTCTAAGCTGCCTCATTCTACTAACGAACGTAGAGAATATAAAGAGAAAGATCTACTGTCTACCTGTTGTCAATACTCGAACTATTCATGACGACGATCATTGTTGTTATGGTCTCGAATGGTACGCGGAAATAATGACATTTTTATACCTATCGGTTCTACAATCTATCTCTCTAATTTTATTGGCGCGATCTAATCTGCCGTAGTAGGTACGAGGGGGTTAATAGTATGTTTTTCACGTCGTCAGAGAAATGATTTTCCTGAAATTTAGTTAGGAGGTTAAGCCTATAATTTAATCTACGCTGTGATAGCGATTCCCATCCTAATTCTTCTAACAGTCCAGACACACACTGGCCAACTTATCGTAGCATCGTTTCACAAACCTAGCTTCTCTCTTAACAAAATAGATACGAGGAGATGTCAGGGAACTTCTAGCATTTGGTATTGGGAAGTATTTAAGGGCTGTAGTCAATCAATCTTGTGACCTTTGACCGATGATTATCCTCTGAAGTCGTAAAAGAACTATTTAGGCACCTTTAGTTGCAAATTCGGTTATTTTCTTGATGTGAATCGAACGAGATAGGATACATAAGTATTTTTATGCCTATTCTGGATGAATATCGAAAAACATATGTCTCATATCTGCTATGAACTACCGTTATTGCTTTGGTTGTCATGGTAACAGTTTGGTAGGTAACAGTTGTCAGGGCTGTGCGTTGAAACCCAATATATTGACCGACAGTACAAAGTGGCTCAATAATTCGTTTGGAATACCGACCTGAGACCTCCCGTTCGACTCAGGGAAAGTTGTAAACATTGCTAACGATTCCACGATTCCAGCATGGGAATACGCACAAATATAAACGTATATTTCCCTGAATAATCTAGGCTGTACTCTGGAACTTTGTAGGTTGACAAGCAGGAATAATAAACTAAAAACTGTGTTTGTTATACTTTTGGCTCGGCAAATCCCGTTCAATTCCAGGATTTTTGTGAACGTTGCTTACCACTCCTCACTGGACGTAGGCGCAGTGACGCATATTTTCCTGACTAATGAGTTTTTTTTAAATTGTGAATATATGACGTCACACTGCATTTTAAGACGATGTATATTGGCCGTTAGAGTTAATATTTTTTAAATAAATATATCTCCATATCCTTCTATATGCGGATGATGCTGTTTCGATCTCAGACAGTCAACAGGGATTACAGAAGCTCCTAGATAAGTTTTGTGAATCGACGGAGAGAATGGAATTGAGGGTAAATGCGTGCGAGACTAAAGAAATAGTTTTTGATGAAGAGAATGGGGAGAATAACTGTGTGATGAGGGCGAATGGTGAAGTAATTGAACGAGTGAATGATTTAGTGTACTTAGGTTAGATGTTTGCGAAAGAATGGACAGATATATGAGGAGATAAAGAGACGTGCGAATGCTGGAAGGAAAGTGGTATGGTATAGCATGTGGAGTATATCAAAGGAATAACTGCCTGTCGATTAATGAAGCGAAAATCGCATAGTGTACTAAAATGTACTTCTCCCCACTTTATCGTATGGTAGCGAAACATGGGTACGTCAGGATATAGACATTTAAGAGTAGACTATAAACGCCGTGGGTATGAGTTATCTGAGGAGTGTTTGTGGCAAAAGTAGGAATGGATAGGGTGAGGAATGAGTGTGGGTAATTGAATGAATGTGGGTGAAATGCTCCAGTAATGGACATAGTTTATGAAAGGAGTGTGCTTCGTTGGTTTGTGGCCATGTTGAGAGAATGGATTACAGTCGAATAACGAAACAGACACATGCATGAGAGTAGAATGAATGGTAGCGAGAGGCAGACGTAGGCCGAGAAAGTTGTGGTGGAATGTGTTTGAAAGGAAATTCTTAGGACGATGAGGAATATTATGAGTCTTAAAAACAGGAGGAGGTGTGTATGAAGCAGTGTATAATGGGGAGTAAATGAGTCAGAAGAGGTTTATGGCAACGATAGGTCAGTATGGAGGAAATTATTGGAGTAGAGTTTGGTGTGCAATTATGTATTTATTGAGTGAAACATATTGACTGTGCCTACCCCGGAAGGGAACGGCGAGATGGGTATGCATGTATCAACGCTTAGCTAGGAACCTCTTGTGGGTAACAGACAGTACCAAGTTACTTTAGAATTTGTTTAGACTTTTAGCCTGAGGCATCCACTTCGACTCAAGTAAAATTGTAAACATTGCTAACGACTCCGCAACTCCAACATGGACATGTGCACAAAGATCCACGGATATTTCCCTAAAATATCCAGGCGATGCTATTATAGTTAAATTAGTAGACATGCATAACCAAACAGCCTAAGGATTCATTTCGACATAAGGTCTGACGTCCTTCTTTCCGCTCCAGGGGGGTAAGTCTGTAACTTATGTCGCTTACTTTTGTCGATAAATTACTCGACCGGTTTTGACGACGTTTGCGAGTGCGTAACTAATGGGCGTTAAAATTGTCGACAGACTGCAAACGTCGACAATTCAGAGTATGAGAATTTCCGGAACAGTTGGCGATAATGATCCGGAGCCAATGAAATTCGTCGTTTCTTTTCCCCGCGTCAAGCTCTCGTTTTGTAAACAAATCGACCGCAACGACAACGATGCAACGTGTATACAAACAACTGAATGCTGGAGAATAAAGAGCGAAGTACGAACGTGGTCGAGGCCAGTTGTTTCCAATTGCTCCAAATAATAGTGAAATTATTGAAATAATGGAGGCTATTGCTGGTCGTTTGCAATTATAGTATATTTATTTGAGATTACTTAACCCAGACCTACGCTTTCTTTACGAGCAATGTCTTTATTTATCCGGAAAAGTTAAACAAACACTGGATCTGGCAAGTCAAAAGCATTATTAGTGTCTCTCAAACGTTTTCGTTCCACTCTGATTCGATTAACTTCTTCTAAATATATCTCCCGAAGAAGATATATTCTCTGATGGTTACAAATGAACCGCGCCATTTCAAAAATCAACAAATGACGATCGCCTAGCGATGCTTTATCGCCTATAGATTAATGTTACCGACGCCAATCCGGTTGTGCATAAAATAAACGCCCGTAGTCGCTTAATTGTCGCACCGGAAGTCGATTATTCACTTTACAGACTCAAGCCAAGCGCTTATATTGTCGACCGTCGCTAAAATTGTCGACCGTAAAGGTAGATAAAATTTACAGACTTGCAAACGTCGATAAAAGCCCACAGAGAATACAAAAAGCGTTTGTCGACGGTCGACAAAAGTTACAGACTTACCCCCCAGGAATGTTTCATTCTCCTGCAGCATGCATACAAGCACTAAGCAGTTAATCGTGCATTTTTGACATTAAATTTGGAGAGGAATTAAATATATCTGTAGACCGGACGGTAATAAAAAAGAGTTTACTTACGTCCCGCGTGTATTACTACATTTTTTATCCACTGCATTATGAGTAATGGTAACCGTTTAGGTTTAACCGGTTAAGGATTAAAGGTTAACCGGTAAGACGTGATTATTTCTGATTTGTAGACTACTGCATTAAAATTTGAACTGCCCTGAATTCATCACTAGATGGGGACTCAATCGACAAAGTTGTTTGGGGGTAGATTTCTCCGGTTGCCATCCGGGTCAAAGGAGTTAACTCCCACACGATTCGGCTGCTAACTTCGCTACCGCCTTCAGGGATGAAGGTCAGGGAATGATGAAGGGTCTTCATCCTTGAAGACGGTAGCGCAGTAAGCTGCCGAAACGTGTGTGAGATAACTCCTATGACCCGGATGGAAACCCGAGAAATCTACCTCCATAGCATTCACCGGGAAAGCCTGGAATCATTCTTCGACATTTGTTTGCTTACGGAATTCTAGGCTACAGTTTTTGGCTACGAGTCGAGAATACATGATGTATATTCATGGTCTATACCATGAAACGTTTGGAAATGACAGACATTACTCAGAAGCTTGAGAATTCTTCTGGGCTTGTAGTCTGCTGTCTCCTGTTTGACTCCAGGAAAGTTGCCAAACATTGATTCCGAATTCACTGTTCTAACGTGGTCATGGGCGCAACGATTCGCTTATATTTCCGTAAATTATTTGAGCTGTACGATGAAACTCGATGAGTTGACAGAAAACAGTGAACGAATTCGGGATCTGTTTGGACATTTGCTTTGACGCCTCCCGTTCGATTCCAGGGCGGTTGTGTTTCGATTTAATCTCGAAGACGTAAATAATGAGTCACGTGGTACAACAACGAACGGTCCGAGATTTTTTCCAAGTTTAAATCACTCTGGTGGATATTTTTAGAGTCTGGAACGTGGTTTATTGTGCCTCGAATCGGGAGATAACGACCTATTAACAATTATTTCGTGAGAAAAACTAGGTTTGAGGAGACTGCGTAAGGTTTTTACAAGTGGTTCAAATACACCTAAATTTCGAATCGTTCGTTGATGTACCGCGCGACTACTTAGTTACGCGGTCGATATTATCTCGAATGATTCAAACACAACCCTCCAGGAAAGCTTAAATCTACCTCCGGCTCAGCACTTACTATCTAGAACACTAGGCATGCTGTAAGTAGCTGATAACTAAAAAGCCAGGGGAAGAAGACGTTTCACTTGTATTTTTTACCTATTATTGGGAAGTTTTTCCTTCTCAAAAATAGTTTTTTCACGAAAATGGCCATTAAATGTGGGCGAAGTCGTTATTAAAAATAACGACTTCGCCCACACACGTCTGTCTCGTGCAGCGGCCATTGTTCAACTCCCTCTTCTCTATCAAACAACATGGCGCCTTGCGCAACTAAACAAATGAAACACAGTATGCAAAATCCTGATCCCACATATATATCTATCGTTTCCTATAGTCTTCTATGGACCATAAATATCATTTCAAGTTAATATCTCTCTCCTCTGTCCTATGGCGCTACAGCCCCAGTATGGGCCCTGGCCTCCTTCAACTTCTGCCTTCATGCTTTTCTGTCAGTTGTCGATCTCTTCCAGAGTCGTTGTCCTAGGAGATCTGTTGTGTCAGCCAGTACTCAACCTTCCCAGCGTTTGCGCGGTCTTCCTACTGGTCTTTTACCGCACATTCGGCCGTCTAAAGTTCTCTTTGGTATCCTTTGGTGTCGTCCATTATAGCCGCATGCCCGGCCCACTGCAATCGCTGTAGTCGGATGCATTTTGACAGAGGGGGTCCTCTAAAAAAACCATATAATGACCATTCAAGTTATTATCACTTCTCATAAATTGACCTTATTTTAAACTGTGACAAACATATTGTAAAAATCTATGCGTCAACGGGTTTTACTGCATTTACAAGTCGAGAAATATCATTACTCATGATACAATAGAAATATAATCATCCATGTTTTAGATTTAGGAGACATTTCCGTAGAGTATATTCTTTTATATAGAGTATTAGTATATAGAGTTTATATAGAGTATTCTATATGGAGTATTAGACTTTTCTCAACCAATAGTTTAAAGTTTCATTGTTTTACTTCGCTGAGGAGACGAAATTTAAGGCATATTCGTCTTTATTCAATTTGCATTCGACTAATTACGCGTCAAACGAAAGTTCACCATTACAATATTTTATGTTAATATCGCATGGCAGATAGACCATGCCATCGATTTACTTACTTCATATTGTAATGCAAACTCTACGAGGAAAAGAGTCGCGAAACCAGTCCAAGCGATACATGTGGGAGCCTGATAAAAACTGGCAAAAAAATAAGAGTTCACATAATGAAAAGTAAATATAACTTTGTAATTCCACATAAATATTTACTGTACGACCTAGGATTCGACGTGGCGCGTCATCATCTGGTGATGACGTGCCACGTCGACCAGGTGATGACGTGCCACGTCGACCAGGTGATGACGTGCCACGTCGAAACCTAGGTCGTACATTTAATATTTATGTGGAATTACAAATTTTTCTTTACTTTTCATTATGTTAAGTCGATTCCATGAAGTCACGCCCGAGACAACGAATTATAATAACAGTTCACCCCGAAACGTTAAGACATTGTAAGGAACACAAACTCTTAGGAAGATCGACATTCTTCTAGATGACTGAGGAAATTGATGAGGTGTTTTTTGCGTTACTTTACAATCCAATATAAATATTATACCAGGAATTTCAAATAGGAAAATTAAACTCAAATGTGCCGTGTTAAAATGCATACACAGCATCCTTTGTAGGCCTGAAAGATCTCATTTCAAACGTTAAACCCTTTCGCTGCTACGAACGTAGGAGCTACGTTCGCCCGGTTGACTGCTGTGACCGTAGCTCCTACTTTCCTTTGGCAATTGGTCGTTCCTACCCACGCTACCGAACTTTCTTTTTCCGCGAATGCCATTCACCAAGTTCATTGTTATACATTGTACTTATCCCATCCCGGGAGCTTGAGTGACTATGAAGTTGCAGGTGCAACGGGAGGCATACTTTCTGTGCCAACGTAGGCTACTGTTCACTTTTTCGCCGCTCAGGGGCTGGAACGTCTCTGCAGTTTTACCGCAGCGACAGGGTTAACCTAACAGTTTATATAAAACCCTCATAAGTTAATTAGATTTCTTCCAGTTGAAGCGAAAGGAAAACTTCGTTTTTCTTGAGTCCTTTAGAGAAGCACAGTTGGAGCGAACAGCCGTGTGGAGATAAGATTAACCCTTTCGCTGCTGTGAACGTAGCAGATACGTTCACCCAGTTGACTGCTGTGAACGTAGCTCCTACGTTCCATTGGCAAGTGGTTGTTCTTACCGTTCCTACCCACGCCTCCGAACTTCCTCTTTTTCTGCGAATTCCATTTGTCTAGTTCATTGTTATACATTGTGCTAATCCCTTCCCGGGAGCGTGAGTGACTACTGAGTTGCAAGTGCAACGAGAACAATACTTTCTGTGCCGAAGTAAATGATCGATCACTTTTTCGCCGCACAGGGACTGGAGAGTCCATGCAGTTTGACCGCAGCGAAAGGGTTAAGCCGTCTCCTTTGGATACCTTGAGCGTTAGAGACCGACGCTCTTTCTCAACAGTTTCCACTCGCGTTACTTTACAATCCAATATAAATATTATACCAGAAATTTCATGGTTGAATCTGATTCTCCAAATATTGTATTCCCGAATGGGTCCTAAAATTTTTCCGAGCACTTTCCTTTCAAAATCGATCAAGTATGCTTTTCGTCTTCTGTGCCACACTCCATGCTTTACATCCATAAGTTGCAAATGGGTCTTATGATTGACTTGTATATTTTTAGCTTGCTATTACGATGGGCATTTTTTGATCTAAGTACATGCGACATCTCAAAGTACGCTCTATTATTTTGCGGTCAGAGGTGCGACTATCGATAGTACATATCGAATCGCGCAGCATTTCCGACCAGCTGCTTTGTTTACTAGCGTCTGTGTGAGTTGGTCGAAGTTTGTGTTGTGGCGAAGTTTCCTCCAGCTTCTTTGAAATGCTGCCGCGAAAATATTCCATCTTTGAAAGACAACTAGTTTCTTGACTTTGGCGATAACTTTCTATTTTAAAGCATTTTCATTTCCCTATAAATATAATTAATTATCATCGGAGTGTGACGGAAAGCCAATATTTTCATGTAAGAGTGACAACTAAAAGTGGTTGTTTAACCCCTGATTTTTCCTGAAGATATGCAACATAACAGCCAGCTTCAAAGCAGCCAAAATTAACTCCCCAAAATCTGCCCTCCGAGAAAACGAGATTCAACAAATAATTTCACCTTGTACTCCAAGATTAGGTGTTCGCTTAACATTTCACACTTCTAAAATTACAAATTATACAAAATATCGATGCAATATAGATGAAAAAACGACGTTTTTATTCATTAAAAATCACATATGGTTTTACCGAATGACCCACCCTAGAGAATTGATGTGTGTGAATTTGCGTTCTCCCAAAGCACATATTAATTATTTGAGTGATCATTTGGATTAATGTGCTTCCAAATTTGTTATATATGATCTTAAAAGTCCGAGGTGGTGGCAGTGGACAAGATGGACGCCGCGCGCAAATTTCATTCAAGGAAGCATTCAAGCGAATTAGAACATGCTCTAATTTCATTCGCATGATCACGCGAATGACGGAAAATTCGCCGAATTTTACGTTTTACGCGGTGAATGATGTTCATTCGCATGATCATTCGCATGACCTTGCGCGCGATCGTGTAAAACGGCCTTAACGTTCTCTTTGGTATCCTTTTGTCGTCCATTCTAGCCACATGCCCGGCCCACTGCAATCGCTGTAGTCGGATGCATTTTGACAGAGCGGGTTCTCTAAAAATACCATATAATTCATGGTTGAATCTGATTCTCCAAATATTGTATTCCCGAATGGGTCCTAAAATTTTTCCGAGCACTTTCCTTTCAAAATCGATCAAGTATGCTTCTCGTCTTCTCCGTCACACTCCATGCTTCGCATCTATTATTTATTATTACGCTTCAGGCTTCACAGCAGGTGGATTATTAGTTTGACAGGTAGTTAGAAATGGCTCCAAAAACTTGGTAACATACGAGAAAATGGCCATCAACGGTCGCATGAGCCTGTCCTGTGTCCCTTTAACGTTGTACCTATCTCAACCACAAACTTCTCAACATTTCAAAAAGTCCAAATCTCTCTATCGGCCGAGGGAGAACTGTTCACCCACCTAATAGGGCAAAAGTTTAGTGTAATGAGACATTATGAATATGCAGTGTAATCACTCCATCGAGCAGGTACATCCTTGAAGAAATCATACTCGGCTGTCAAAAACTATAAAACTATCCAGCCAGAACCAATGACGCTTGTCTAAAATGCATTGTACGCAGTGTGCAATCCACACGAGCCCATGTCCAGGAAAAAATATTCTCCTTCGCAATTTATCTGCCTATAAGTATGTCTCTAAATCTTTAACAAATTTCCAATTAATGTTTGGGCCATGCATTGACATTTTTAAAATATTACTCAGTTTGAGAGGTTTGGTTTGATTGAGGATGGCAGATACAAGATCAGAAGCCTTAGCACAGCCCAAAAATGCAGAAGTTAAACCGGTTGATCTGCATTTGTTTAAACTTTCATCAAAGAATAAACAAAGGGGCCACTTTCACTGGACGTCATCAATCACCATTTAATTGAAATATGGCATTTCATTGAAATATAAGAATGTAATCTGTTTCGTTTCCTCCAAACTGCATCGCATCAGCAATTTCGATACCAGGGAACATGAGAGGAAAAAGATTGACAGACTTTCCTGCAGAGGAGAGTGACGAATTATTCATGAGAGTTTCTAGGCAGCATAAAATCTCCGCTCTTGTTAGATCACCTTTCACCAAATACTTTGACGAAGTCATTCTGGCTCTTATTGCTGAGATAGTAGACGAATTGGGACACACAGCTGCCTGTGCAGGTAGGCAAAGGTGTTGTCACGTGGTGCAGGCCCAGCTACTGGCTCATCCGCATCGACTCTCAGGTCATGTTCCTCACCAGCATTTTTATCTTACAAAAAATATCATTAAATTCTTCTTCGAGCACTCAAAAGACAAAAGCGCATCTATTTTTCTCACTCACTCATCCTCGTCACTTACTGACAAATGGAGAGGGCAGAGACAACTGAAATAGTCGCTCCCCAACTAAATGCTAGTCGCTTGTAAGAAAACTCCTCGGCGTCTCTTACCAGCTGAGCGATCGTCACCATCGCATCCATAAGTTGCAAATGGGTCTTATAATTGTCTCGTATATTTTTAGCTTGCTATTACGATGGGCATTTGTTGATCTAAGTACGTGCGACATCTCAAAGTACGCTTTATTATTTTGAATCGAATCCACTCGCCTCAAGTTCTCACCTCTTCATCTGAACTTCTCGAATTCAGCGAATAATCATTAACGTTTGAATTCTGTGCGAAAAGGGCGAAGGATGGGAGGTGAAGTGGTGAAGTGCATTGTGGGAATGTTTCGCGTGGAGCTCCGGTTTTACGTTCTGGTCACTCATGTTAGTGTTCTTGTAAAGGACAAAATATAGAATTGCCCGTCTTTTCGGCAAAGGCGAGATAATCGATGTTTCGATCGATATACGACGCTACAAAATTCAGAACACATTCATTTGGTCAGCCCACTTCAGCTGACGGTTTTTGTTTACCTTTCAATAAATGAACAGCGTCGTTCAAAAATGCGTCTGTAGTTATGGCGGACATTTTCAGGGCAGACGGGCGACTTTTTTTGATATTGAAACCGACGAAAAATACTCCTAAGTGCATAAGTACCGGTAAAATTTGTACGAATTAATAAGAAGACGGTTTTCGAGATATTTTTACAATAATTATGGCAGTGTACATATAAAGATTTGGTGTCATTAACCTTATATTCAGTGTGAAAATAATTTTATTTCGTTCCTTGTTGATCGTATGTTCCTAGCATCCATTTTGGATTTTTTAATTGGTGATTAGCATTGTTGGAAAAGGTTACGTTTATCCGTGCGCATCGAATGAAGAACATAATCTTCCTCTTTTTAATCTAAAACCTGATTATATCTTAAAATTTTTACATTAAAAAATTGAATAAAATGACGTTAAACGAATCACCTCATGTCAATGAAAGGATTCAGCGTGGAGAATAAAGCCGTGTCCCAATTCGTTGGACATTAGGGAGGATGCAGTTAGCTACCTAAATATTTAGATGCCTTACGCTAAGGGAGCTTGACTTGGGACATCCTTCGCTAGTGTTGCCGTCTACCGAGCTGGAAGGGAATGAAAAACATATGAGTAATTAATAAAGGACTGAATGAAACAAATGAAACCTGAAAATGAGACATTTTTGGCGCCTTTTGGCTACCTTCGCATGTGTTGTGAGATCTGGAAAGTGAAATAACATTTTTTTCATCCATTTTGTTGTTTGGAGATTCGTTAGTTTTTTGTTTTTGGGGTATTTAAGTTAGCGTCGGTGTTCTGGGATTTAAATTCGTTTTTTTTAAGTGTACTAAGTAGAATTTTTCTTTTGCAGTCGGGTGTTTGGTTGCGAAATATTAGAGAATTCTTTCACTTACAGACAAAATACTTGCCGGCCATGATTGGCCACTTTTCAACTACTTCCTTGCGTACGAGTTTCCTTGTACGACGCATGCAGCGCTTTGCATGATGGGAAATTCAACATGGAGGCGGATTTAGGATAAACTCCGTCCACCCTAAATTTCACCCCCGAGAAAGGCACCTAAATCCGCTCCCCCATCATGATGCCTAACGAATTGGGACGCACTTGAAGATGGCGTCCTCCCTAAATCTGCCGATTTAGCTGCCTAAATGGCGAATTGGGACACGGCTTAAAGTTCGCTTTCGTGCGCCGCGTCGCATTCAACTGTCTCGTCCGGCGAAATCGAGGCCACGTGATCATAGTCCCGCGGAAGCCCTTCACTCCAGTGACACAGAAAGATGGAACCCGAACGCGTAACACAGTTACGAGAAAATCGAAAGCCGAAAGAAAAAAAATACGAGCATTTTTTTCATAATATTGTATTTTTTTAACCCAACAGGGTTGAACGAACTCTACTCTCTCCGCAGACAGCGCCACAACGATGCAGCGGAAGGGAGGTGAAGCAGTACTTTTTTTGAACTTCGATACTTTTATAATGATAAAGTTGTATCAAAAAAAACAAATGCAATTTTAACTAAACGCTGAGAACACTAAAGTTTACATTACTATATAATAACAGCCCTGTTACGTGAATGGTGAGGGAATGACGTCATAATTCCGTAACTATGACAACAAAGGTAGCAAGCAAATTGTTTATCCCGAGATTTCCTTACTTTCCAGTGGAATTAACACGAATTAATGGACGAATTTGTGGATGCAAAGTAGAAATATTGAACTCATGTTCCAAGTTTTAAGTATTAAAATTTAATAAAAATGTAATGGCTACGTATTGCTATGAGATTACACGATTTTACCATTGTTTTCTCAAGCAATGTAGTTTATAATTAATTTAAACAAATAAAATGATAAATTTAATGAAACTGTATGTTAAAAAAGTGAATGTGTGTTGATTTTCATTAATTTATCAATGAAAACAGTCGAAAAATCGAAAAATTATCGCGTCAGCCATTTTGCCCTCAATAAAAATGGCAGTCAACAAAATGGTGGACCAGACACGCCCACTATGCTGTTTATCCTTCAAGTAATTTTCGGCTTATTTACGAAAAAACATCGAAAATTAATAAAAGTTAAATGGAGAATTTCTTGTAATCTGGTGGTCGATATCAAATGATATTTTTAACGTCTGATAAAATCGATCGTTTGACTAAATCCAAACTGAACACTAGAGAAATCGATACATCAAAGAAAAAACATGGTAGTAGAATGAAACATCGATGCTAGAGAAAGTATCGAGGACCGATATAACCATTTTGAAAGACTGTTGGTGCATCTAAATAAGTTTTGTTGCCTCAGTTTCATAAGATGTGCGATAAAATCGATCGTTTGACAAAATACAAACTGAACACTAGAGAAATCGATACGTCAAAGAAAAAACATGGTAGTAGAATGAAACATCGATGTTAGAGAAAGTATCGAGGACCGATATAACCATTTTGAAAGATTGTTGTTGCATCTAAATAAGTTTTGTTGCCTGCAGTTTTATAATATCTGTGATAAAATCGATAGTTTGACTAACTCCAAACTAAACACTAGAGAGATCGATACGTCCTAGAATAAACATCGTAGTTGAATGAAACATCGATGCTAGAGAAAATATCGAGGACTTTTATAACCATTTTGAAAGACTGTTGGTGCATCTAAATAAGTTTGTTTGCCTGCAGTTTTATTCGATGTGTGATAAAATCGATCGGTTGACTAACTCCATACTGAACACTAGAGAGGTCGATACGTGCAAGAAAAAACATCGTAGTCGAATGAAACATCGATGCTAGAGAAAATATCGAGGACTGCTATAACCATTTTGAAAGACTGTTGCATCTAAATAAGTTTTTTTGCCTGCAGTTTCATGAGATGTGCGATGCTCCGGCATTCAAACCCGGAAATCCTATCCCGGATGGGACGTTTCCGGAAGTCTGTCGGCTACGGAGAAATTGGATGACGTCGCGCCGATTTCTCGCAAAATCTTCCTTCGCTTGTTTTCCATTTTTTTTTCTTTTTTCAACGTTTCGGAATGCGTAGCGAAAAAAACGAAAAACAAAAACGTCCACACTTGCGCGCGTCTCCGAAATCTCGTTCGAGTTTTAAAAGTGAAAGTTTGCGAAACAAAAAACGAACGATTTAGCGAATTCCTTCCGAAGTATAATTACATACTCCTCCATAAATTAAAATTTTCCATCCTTTACTGCGTCCACGCTTCTTAAAATGTGCATAAATTAGGTTATTTCTTAAAATACTTAAAAATCAGCTAATTATTCCATAAATGAGGAGTTTTATCTTAACCATTCGGTAATATATTCATGTGTTTGTTAAAATATATCATTTATTTTTCGAAATACAGGAATTTCTTATACTTTTCCGCTAACAACGTATATATCGCTCAAAATAACTGAATTCCGTCAAGTATTTTTGCAGTCCCGCTAAATTTAATATGGACTCAATACGTGGAATGTCTTTTTATGTAGTGTTTTGGATAGGTTTTTTTATTTTTGAAACTTTTTAGTTACTAGCAGACCTGTGCGAACATTTCGCACAGCGTGCGGCTTCTTCCTGTTTCTTCCTTCTTTCTTCCTGTCCTTTTACCTGTTAAATATTTCTAATAGTATGGAGCTTCTTCCTGTTCTTTCTTCCTGTTTCTTCCTGTTCTTTCTTCCTGTTCTTCTACCTGTCGAATATTTCGCACAGTGTGCAGCTTCTTCCTGTTTCTTCCTTCCTGTTCTTCTACCTGTCGAATATTTCGCACAGTATGCAGCTTCTTCCTGATTTGTCCTTCTTTCTTCCTGTTCTTCTACCTGTCGAATACTTCGCACAGATGCAGCTGTTTCCTGTCTCTTCCTTCTTTCTTCCTGTTCTTCTACCTGTCGAATATTTCGCACAGTGTGCAGCTTCTTCCTGTTTCTTCCTTCCTGTTCTTCTACCTGTCGAATATTTCGCACAGTATGCAGCTTCTTCCTGATTTGTCCTTCTTTATTCCTGTTCTTCTACCTGTCGAATACTTCGCACAGATGCAGCTGTTTCCTGTTTCTTCCTTCTTTCTTCCTGTTCTTCTACCTGTCGAATATTTCGCACAGTATGCAGCTTCCTCCTGTTTCTTATTTCTTTCTTCCTGTTCTTTTGCCTGTCGAATATTTCGCGCACTGTACGACTTCTTCCTGTTTCTTCCTTCTTTCTCCCTTTTCCTCTACCTGTTTCTTCCCATGGACAATTATATGTTGTTTTTGTTTGTGTTAAAGATACATAAGGGAAACGTAAACGGTAAACGATCACAACCTATTAAGCACGTAACCAGAGCCAACATATTAGTTGATTATATCGTCAACAGATGGGACTGTTAAATTTTGTAAATAGTTAGATAAACGATGCGTTAATAGATAGTGCCTCCCACAACCTTTCAAGCACGTAACCATAGCCAACATATTAGTTGATTATATTGTCAACAGATGGCACTGTTTAATTTTGATATTTTTTTAAAATTTTTAAATAAATACATTAATAATATACTTTATTTTATTTTTCGTCAAAAGCAGGGAACATAAGCTTTCAAATGACGTCTGTATTAATAATTTTGATAAAAAATTAAGAGAGATATGGCCAATCCACAAAAAAAAACACCTTTGAGAAATGATATATACGGATTGTATATTTTGTAATTTTATTTTGTTTTTTAGTCACTATGCGATATTTTGGCGACGGATATTCTCCGAAGAGCTAAAACCTGGATGGATGCTCCTCTCAAAATGGAAACGAGATCCAAAGAGATAAATAAATATGAATTCTGGAAATTCGTTTCGTAATTGTTTTTCGTTCAGGTGGCCTTCACCTTTTCAGGTGGCACTTTGGTAAAAAACGTTTACAGTCGATTTTTATTTGTAGAACCTCGTCTATAAATCGTTATATCGATACAAGAAGCAACTTATTGGTTTGTAATTTATTAAATCGATGTGTCAATGATGAGTATCTCATTTTTAATTACAACAATGGTTTAAACCAGTGAATAACGACAATGCCGGGGACGTAAAAAAGTATAGATTGTCCCGCTGACTCATAAGAATCAATATTTGATGCTCATCGAATTTATTGTCTTTTTTTCTCTTGTTTTTTGGAATATATCAGTTGTCAATGTTTCTCCTTTCAAGAACTTCCTGTATCTGTTCGAAGTTCAGTCACATGTTACATTAAACTAATGTTACTAGCCATTCTAATTAATTTTGTTTGGAAAATAGGACAAAAAACTGGCCTAGAAATTACTAACTCGGTTACCATTGGAATTAAAGTGGTCACGGAAATCAGTTCCCGTAAAACGTAGCTTCGATTTACGTCGATTCGATTTTCGTTGTTCGAGTTACGTCATTTCGATTTTACGACTTTTCGATTTACGTCATTTCGATTTTACGACGTTTGGATGTACGTCATTTCGATTTTACGACGTTTCGATTTACGTCGTATCGATTTACGTCACTTTCGATGAACGCCGCACTCTTTCAGCATAGAATTTCGACGTAAGTCGAGGACTTATCATGTAAAACGAAATTTATGTTCAAAATTTGATTCCTCGTTCCTCTTTAATGCATTAACGTGCTAACTGAGCTGTAAAAAAGGCGTAAAATGCCTTTATTTGACATGTAATCGATTTTGCGAGGTATCGAAATATTGAAGTATTGGTCCACTAATAAATTTATTCCTTGCGACCCGAATTCTGTCACGTAATGACATATTCAGGCCTTAGACCTGAAGATGTCATTATGTGACGTAACCCGGGTCGTAAAGAATAGATTTATTAGTGGACCAATACTTGAAAATTTTGATTTTCGATATGGAGAGGTTTCACAAAGTGAAGACTGAATTTATTAGTTAAATTTTGCGAGAGTTTTTGCGTGTTAAATACGGTTTTATATTAATTTTGGATTCAGGTTAAATAGTAAAATGCTGTTTTCCCTCTCAATCCTCTCAACCCCCACTCATCTCCATGTGATTTCAAGTCAATTTATCATATATATGGCACGGAAAGGTAACTTTTTATTGTACCCATCAGATAGAGGGTACATTTTTATATAAACATCAAGAATGTAAAATAAAACGGCATTCATTTCTTTTCCCGTTTCCACTGTCTTATGTGCATAAACTCGATTTACGTCGCTTTGATTAACGTATTTTCCACTTACGTCCTTTTCGATTAACTTCGGACTATTTCAGCGTAAAACTTCGACGTATCTCGTGGAGCTAGTGTATGTAAAGCAAACTACATGTTCACAGTTCTATACATCGATCCGATTTAATTTAACGGTGACAAACATATTTTCCACTCACGTCCCTTTCGATTAATTTCGGACTATTTCTGCGTAAAAGTTCGACGTATATCGAGGAAATAGTGTAAGTAAAACAAACTACATGTTCACTGTTCGATACATCGATCCGATTTAAGTTAACAGTGACAAACATATTTTCCACTCACGTCCCTTTCGATTAATTTCGGACTCTTTCAGCGTAAAACTTCGACGTATATCGAGGACCTAGTGTAAGTAAAACAAACTACATGTTCACAGTTCGATACATCGATCCGATTTAAGTTAACAGTGACAAATATATTTTCCACTCACGTCCCTTTCGATTAATTTCGGACTCTTTCAGCGTAAAACTTCGACGTATATCGAGGACCTAGTGTAAGTAAAACAAACTACATGTTCACAGTCCGATACATCGATCCGATTTAAGTTAACAGTGACAAACATGGGACAAGTGGTCAAGACTCTTTGGCGCTCTGATTCGAATTGTGTCTCCCGCAAGGTTTCCATGGTAACGGCGCGACGGCGTTCAACAGATTTTCGCCCCGAGACTCTCTCGCTCCGCGAAACAAGTTTCATCAAGCCGTGCTGCTCCCTGACGGTTGCATAGGGAACTGCGTCCGATCCCGGCTGAATTCACCTGCTCCCGGACGATCAATGCGGTTTCTCAATTGGAAATATATTTAAACGTATCACAAGAGCTTTCTGAACTGTGTCTACGCAAGAAAAATGACGAAATGAAGCACGAATCAGTGTATTAAGGTGTACCTAGCTCCACTACGTTAGTCAAGAGGAATACTTTAATACTTATATTTTTATTATGTTAATTATGAATTCATCCCGCTGATTGGAAAGGATTAAGGAGTCTCAAAAATTTTAGTTCGCCCTATTCTAAGACATTAATACAAATAAATAGTATCTTAAGGTGTCTCTAGCATTACTGAGTGAGTCAGGACAATAACTACGTTACTTTTATTTAATTATGTCGTAAATTAAGAATTTTTCCACATCGTTGGAAAGTATTTAGGAATTTTTGGTACCTACACAATTTTTAAAGGCATGGGTACAAATAATTAGTATATTAAGGCGTCTTTGGTTTGACTACTTAAGTCAAGGCGAATACTTGATTACTTATATCCATTTGTCAAGTTAATAATTAATTCATCCCCCTGATTGGAGAGTCTTTAGGTGTTCCAAACTTATAGTTCGTCATATTTTAAGACAATGATGCATATAATTAGTGCTTTAAGGTGACCCTACTTTGACTACTTGAGTCAACACTATTACTAACTTTTAATTATCATGTTAATTATGAATTCATCCACGTTAATGGAAAGTATTTATGAGTTCCACATTTTAAGTTCGCCATTTTTAAAGGCAAAGGGTACAAATAATTGGTATATTAAGGCTTCTCTGCCTTGACTACTGAAGTCAAGACATATACTTTATTGCTTATATTCATTTTTCCAGTTAATTATGAATGTATCCCCCTGATTGGAGAGTCTTTAGGTGTTCCAAACTTATAGTTCGTCACATTCTAAGAGATTGGTGCGTATAATAAGTGCTTAAAGGTGACTGTAGTTTGACTACTGGAGTCAGCACAATTACTTATTAAAAATTATCATGCTGATTATAAATCCATCTACCTCAGTGGAAAGCATTTGTGAGTTCCACGTTTTTAGTTCGCCATTTTCAAAACGCGTGGGTACAAATTGTTAGTACATTAATGTATCTTTCGTTTGACTACTTGAGTCAAGACGTTTGCTTTATTAGTTTTATGCATTTATCAAGTTCATTATGAATTCAACCCCCTGATTGTAAAGTCTTTGGGAGAACTAAACTTTTACTTCGCAATTTTCTGAGACAGTGATACAAATAATTAGCATACTAAGGCCTCTCTGGCTTCACAACGTGAGTCAGGACCATTACTACATAACACACTTTTAATGATAATGTTAATTATGAAGGAATGCACCTTGTTGGACAGTATCGTTAGTTGGAGTTATCGATCAAGTTTCATACTTGCTAGGTAGGTAGATTGGCTCCAAAAATTTCCTGATTCAAAAATCGATATTCTTCGATAATTAATCGGGTCGGATCCGATAAAATCGTGGTCGCATGACTGCAAGCGGATATAAAGCATGTGAGCGACGAATGTATTAGTAGTAATATGTAAGCATGTTCTCATTGTTGAATTCTTAGCATTTATTTTTGCTTAGAAACGTTTTAAATTATAGATAACCTTTTAAGTAAGCTATATAACTTGTCTTTTGTTTCATATTAATAATTATATTTGCAATTTGGATACTTCAGTTGATATAAAAAAGCGCATGAATGGACTTTGCTTAAATTTGTTTAACCCATGACTGCCTGCGGGATTCAAACAGCGATATATAATAACGCCACTGTTGCCAAATTGGTGTTTTTCCTAATCACCGAAATCGTTGTTTACTTCCGTCGTTGATTTGTTTGGGAATAAGTGGAAGTTATGTGTAATCGAAACGATGCCCTGTAATTCGATTAGAGATATCGATACACATCGCTACTCGCTAATTCAATGGAAATCAACCTCCATGTATTTACCCGCCTTAACAGTGGTGGTGTCAAATGCTTGTTAACAATCATGACACTTCAATAACACTTATTCCAAAGATACGGGAAATGTAACCATGGCAGCGTGAAAATAAACAATCTCCGGGAAACAATGGACGCACGACGAGCGCGTCATATCTCCGCGAACCGAACTTGTGTGTACTTCACTTAAGACGAATGAATTCCCGTGCGCAGTCAATTTGGTCCGGGAAGAATATTTCGTTTCGAAGATTTTTTTTGAAGGTCTTCAACCCCACCTGTCGGAGGTTGAACGAACCTTCATTCCCTCTCACTCCTCCTTCCCCTCCCTCAACTGCCATCCGAAAAGGTGAAGGCCGACTGAACGAAAAAAAAAAACGAAATGAATTTTCGTAGCGTAGATCTTTTTCTCTTCGCATTTCGTTTCCGTTTCGAGTGGAGGAAAACCCATCCAGGTTTTATCTCTCAGGCAAATGCTCATCTAGCTTACATCATTCGTATTTATCGATGATGATGGTAGAAAACATGGCGTATGTGCGCAAGGTAAATGTGAGTTCTCTTTTTTGGTGTTTTTTCAACAAAAAAATATCCTCCTAATTTTGCTACCCCGCCTCACTTGTCCCTTACTGTTTATTGAGTACAAAATTTTATGGTTTATATCAGAAAAAAATTAAATTCTTATTTTAAATGCGTAATTAATTATGTCACGGTTACAATTCCGCTACCTCTGCCAAATTTCTTTAATTACACTTTACAGATATTAAAAAACCAAATAGATCTCATTGAAAGTTAATAATTTACTCCTTCATCTACATCTACGTCTGCATAATACCGAGCGAGCCGCCACAGGGGCGTGTGGCAATGGGTGTTAGGTCACCAGGCGTGTAAGTGTGTAAGTTTTTGGAGAGGAAATGGTGACTTTAAGAGTGTAGTTTCCCGAGGGTCTCTAGGGACTCCCACCTTAATCCCTCTTAAAATTTTTGATGGAAGTCATCATAATATACTTTGTGTCGCCCTAAAACACGCACCAGTTCTGAAAAATATTCGAGCAAGCGAACCCTAGCGTGTGGTCTCCCGAGTCTCTCTAGGGGCTCCCACCTTAATCCCTCTTAAAAGTTGTGATGGAAGTCATAATAATATTCTCTGCGTCGCTCTGAAATACACCAGTTCTGAATTATATTCAAGCAACCTAAGCCTAGCGTGTAGTCTTTCGAGGCTCTCTAGGGGCTCCCACCTTAATCCCTCTTTAAAATTGTGATGGAAGTCATGATAATTTCCTCTGTTCCGCTCTTAAACACTCACCATTTCTGAATAATATTCAAACAAGCGAACCCTAGCGTGTGGTCTCCCGAGTCTCTCTAGGGGCTCCCACCTTAATCCCTCTTAAAATTTGTGATGGAAGTCATGATAATATTCTCTGTGTCGCTCTGAAATACACCAGTTCTGAATTATATTCAAGCAACCTAAGCCTAGCGTGTAGCCTCCGAGTCTCTCTAGGGGCTCCCATATTAGTTCCTCTAAAGGTTGTGAGACATGTTCCTTAAGGATATTAAAGAACCATATTTGTAATAAACAGTATTTTGAGCCATATTTCTCCTTTTTATGACCTGGTTGAATATATTCCTTATGACCTAGAGTCAATCATGCTTCATAATTAATTATCAAGCAAAAAAATTAGTTTTTCGGAATGTTTTTTTAAGGAGAAAAGCATTTTAAACCCTTAATGTTATGACTTAATAGTGCCTTTGCTGATAGACTGCATTTAGAAATAATTTTAGGTTTGGAGCTGAAATTAGTTAATTTTTTTTACTGTACCTTAAAAATGTGACTGTGAAGAAGCTAACAGGACAATAATATTCGAGAATTGAACAACTTCTTGGATGCAATGTTGAAACGAAAGTGAGAATTTTAAAAATTGAGGACTTGCGTAGGGAAAAAGCGATAAGTTTCAATGGATCAGTAAAAATTGTAATATTTTTCTCCAAACGTTTTTGAAAAATTTAAGACTGTTAGGTTTGGAAAAAGACGCAGACGTTTTTTTTAGAGATTTTTTGTGTCTTTTTCAAAATATTTAAATCACTAGCCGCCAGAGATCAAATTATATACATCAGCAACAAAGTTGGTCCAGATGCAGTGCCTTGTGGGACTCCTGTTTGAATAAATTTTGTTTTTCAAAACGGTCCGTGCGCTTCGCGTTACGCATTTCCCGCCTTCGTCGCGAAAGTGGTTCCACGTACGTCCGCGCAGGTGGCACTGTAGTATCTCCGGAAGGCCTTCCTCGCCAACAATGGAACCTGTTCCGTTCGCCCGCGTGGACAGTGACCGAAGGAAGTCCAGCGGAAATCGTCGAGGAAGACCTTTTTCATTCATTATAACGTGCCGACAACTTTGCGCGCACAGAACGCTGCCTATCTGTGTTAAGGTGGCTTGATTCAAATATCTTTTATTCCAGAAATCATTAAATTTCTTCTCTTTTTAAGAATTAATTTCATCTTTCAACAGACAAAAATTTCTCGGTGGAACCGTGCTATAAACAGTCATGAATCACCTCGGGAAAACGTCTTGAGGAAAGCTTTTCCTCAGGTTGACAAGAAAGCATGCTTCTGTTGAAATTGGGGAAGAATAATACGATTTCTGCAACAAAAACTTATTTTTTAAAACAAATTCGAGGCGTAGAGTAAAATTGATCTCTAGAATTAAATAATACATTCTTTTTGCAGTCCGATGGTGAAAATTGCAAACTGATATCTTTATTGCAAAGTATCTTAAAATGAAAAAACAAAAACCTTTGCAAAATTTCTTTGTTTTTTCGTAAGGGAGTGTAACACAGGGGCCCATTCTAGGGCCTATGAGTCTTTTTCTCGGTGGGTACGCCTTGATGCGGCTTCCGCGAGTAAATTAGGCTTAATTTAGTATGAGCTAAGTATCATTTAACCTTAAATCTATGAATTTGGTCCAATTTTGGATATAAAAATACGTTACTCTACCAAAAAATCAAAATATCGGCCCTTTACCGAACTAATTCCCAAGATTTTTTACGAAAAATGTATACAGGCATTGTTTTACTTGGTAAAAGGTACGTTTGTACACTCCAGGGGGAGATTATTAATATAACAAAAGTTACAAACCTGACTGGCTGACTTATTCATCAAATTTCTGGGCATTTCTAGGTGGGTGAACTTTTAGGGGAGGGTTAGATTTTGTGTGTCAAGTTGGGAAAATATCGGAAAAGTTAAAAAGAAATCGATCACGCTTCGAGGTATTGCAATCGATAGCTTTACATGAGAGGTTAAATGGGAAAAATGAAAAATTTCAGTGTAGACCTTTTTTCTTTCGTTCGTTAAAATATGAAAGACTTGAGCTACAAGATCGATTCTTTCACTAATGTGAGGCTGAATGTTTGGAGAAACTTATTCTTGAAATCGATTCTTCCCTACCTATTGTTTAACTGAAATGTTTAAACTTTTAAATGGGGGTTTTAGAAATTTCTTACTTTCCGTTGCCATGGATAGATTTTTCCATTTTCGCGATTGGATAGCGAAGATCGTCGATTTGAGATTTGGAACTTGGCGAGGCGGGCCAGTTCTCTGTTTGATTGTAGTATTTTGAGAAGTCGTTAATAACCGGATGAGATATAATATGATTTGTGCTAGGACTATCTGGTATCCATACCTCATGAACCGCGTTATTCATTGCTAGAATTCCATGATATTTTTCTTTTCATGCATGTGGCACGCAGACTTGAGAGCTTTCATTGGTTTTGTAAGGAAGATGCATTCAGTTTTCGTTTTTTAAAGAGTATCATCGTTAACAAATTCTCCACCTTGCTTGCAAACTGAAAGCACCCGTTTACTTGTATATATCAAAACCAGAAAACCTGAAGAATACTTTCACCGTACGATTTGGGGTGAAATCGGAAAAGTTTGAAAAGTCGAATAGGCTTCGAGATATTGCAATCGATATCTTTACATATATGAGTTAGGTATCCTAAGTGCACGTTATTTAGTCTTATTTATACCATTTTTCGCACTCCTAAGTACCTACTGGGTATAATTTCTTCAGCTTTTTCCTGGCCTCTACCGTAGCTTTGATGGCCAATTTCAACCAACCAAGCTTCACGATATTGTAGTTTTCATTAAAAAAACATGCAGTCCATGTAGAAGATTGAAAGAGAAAGATTGAATTTGACAATTAGCATATTAAAAATCTCGATTCCAATCGAATTTATATCGTAAAATTCTTCTCGTGAGTTCTTATGAAGTGTGCTGTACTGAAATGGAATATTTAACGAAGAAGAGCGTCTTATATGCCGTCAAAAGAGATCTCCCAGTGATGATGATCTTCCAGTGGTTTCACGTTCATTCCAGTGTACTGATTATAGTATTTTGAGAAGTCGTTCATAACCAGATGAGATACAATATATAAGGTGGTGCTAGGACCGTCTGGTATCCACACCTAATGGGGCGCGTATTTCATTTTCGAGAATTATACTCTTCTTCGCTTGCATGTAGCACGCAGACTTGAGAGCTTTCATTGGTTTAGTAAGGGTGATGCATTCTTTCTCCGTTATTTGAAGGGTATCTTCGTATACAAACTCTCCACCTTGCTTGCAAAATGAAAGCACCCGTTTACTCGTTCATATTAAAACCACAAAACCTGAAGAATGCTGTCGGCGTGGTCATTTGAGGAGTTGTTAACTCTTGTACGCTGTTTTTATGGAATATATCACGACATAATATGATTGAAGGTTTCTTAAGCAACCGCGGACAGAGGGTAGTTCTAGATGGCGTTATTTCAGACACAGTTAAAGTCACATCCGGTGTACCCCAGGGAAGTGTCATTGGTCCCCTATTATTCATTTCGTATATTAATTATAACAGAACCATATTTGCGAGCAAATTTCGCCTTTTCTCGGACTACACAGTTCATTCTCGGATTCATTTCTCGTTAATTAAAGAGTGTTATCATATGCAAACTCCCTCCATTGCTTGCAAATTGCAAGCACACATTCACTTCTTCATCCATTCATTCGTATAAATCTTCTACTGACACGAATAATAGTGTTTTATTTGGAACTATTATTACGAATAGCCGTCAATGTTAATGACCTTCGATGTAATTTGATTTATTTTAACAGCCCTGATGGCGATAACCGGATAACCGGGTCGTTTATAACCGGATGAGATAAAATATGATTTGTGCTAGGACTATCTGGTATCCATACTTCATGGACCGCGTTATTCATTTCGAGAATTCCATGATTGTTTTCTTTGCTTGCCTATAGCACGCAGACTTGAGAGCTTTCATAGGTTTTGTAGGGATGGTGCATTCAGTTTTCGTTTTTTAAAGAGTATCGTCATTAACAAAACCTCCACCTTGCTTGCAAACTGAAAGCACCCGTTTACTCGTTCATATAAAAACCACAAAACCTGAAGAATACTGTCAGTGTCGTCATTTGAGGAATTCTTAACTCTTGTACGCTGTTTTTATGGAATATATCACGACATAATATGATTGAAGGTTTCTTAAGCAACCGCGGACAGAGGGTAGTTCCAGATGGCGATATTTCAGACACAGTTAAAGTCACATCCGGTGTACCCCAGGGAAGTGCCATTGGTCCCTTATTATTCCTTTTGTATATTAATTATAACAGACCCGTATTTGCGAGCAAATTTCGCCTTTTCTCGGACGACACAGCATTCTACAGGGATATCAACGCAGAGTCTCATGGAATTGCGTATAAGAAAGGCCTAGAAGCTATAAAAGATTTTAACTCCAAATTGAGCTAACGGCTAATGTGTAATGAAAGTATAATATGATTTGATGGTTTCTTAAGCAACCGCGGACAGAGGGTAGTTCCAGATGGCGATATTTCAGACACAGTTAAAGTCACATCCGGTGTACCCCAAGGAAGTGTCATTGGTCCCCTATTATTCCTTTCGTTTACTAATTATAACAGACCCGTATTTGCGAGCAAATATCGCCTTTTCTCGGACGACACAGCATTCTACAGGGAAATCAACGCAGAGTCTGATGGAATTGCGTTTAAGAAAGACCTAGAAGCTATAAAAGATTTTAACTCCAAATTGAGCTAACGGCTAATGTGTAATGAAAGTATAATATGATTGATGGTTTCTTAAGCAACCGCGGACAGAGGGTAGTTCCAGATGGCGATATTTCAGACACAGTCAAAGTCACATCCGGTGTACCCCAGGGAAGTGTCATTGGTCCCCCTATTATTCATTTCGTATATTAATTATAACAGAACCATATTTGCGAGCAAATTTCGCCTTTTCTCGGACGACACAGCGTTCTACAGGGATATCAACGCAGAGTCTGATGGAATTGCGTTTAAGAAAGACCTAGAAGCTATAAAAGATTTTAACTCCAAATTGAGCTAACGGCTAATGTGTAATGAAAGTATAATTGCAGTCATTAGAGGCTGTGTGGTTTGCGTAATGAGATTTCTCGACGATAGAATGAAGCACGCATTCGCTGATTATTTTATAAAAAGGTGAAAAATCAAAAAGTTCGCGTAAAATAATTAGCAGGGGTGTGGTTCATGTGTTTCCTTGAGTATTTGTTGATAAACAAATCATATTGTCACCGCAGAACATTATTTCAAGGTGGTCATTGTTGCAGTTTTCACGTCGCGACCGTCCACCGTCATTGGATAATCCCAATCTCTCCCGCTCTTCGCTCTCCTATATTTCTCATACTCGCTATATTCTCATACCTCCCTCTCCGCCATCCCCACCTTATATATATGTATATATATATTTATACACATACGCCCTCTCGCTCTCTTTCGCTTTCAGGGTCATTCACTCTCTATCTCAAAGGCTACCCCTCCCCTCCGATTCGGTCAAGGACCTTCCTTCCCCACCACCTTCCCCTCCTGCCCCCCCATTCTCCTCCCTCGACCCCCGCCCACCTCCGCAAAGACGCCCTCAGGCTTCACATATATCTATCTTCCCCTCCTCACGAGTTCCCCGCCCTCAAGTCGACCGTTGAGCCTGAAATCTGTTACTTGCGAGCACGCTGGGTGATTATATGTGAGTGCAACGGGTGATATAACTGCCATTTCTACTAGAACATAACTTTACCTTGGTAATAATCGAAATAAATACTAGTATTCAAGAGAAATACGGTAGATATGGGACTCCTGGAGATTAAATATGGCATTGGACTAGAAAATTTTTGTCTGATCGCGATCAAAAAGAACTTATCGAAGATTACCATAAGGTGTTCCACAGTGATGTATCATAGGCCCTATTTTATTCATTACTCATATAAATGACCTACGTCTGTTACTTGTCGGTAAACTAAGATTATTTGCCGACGGTGTGATCGTCTACCGGGAATACAGGGAAGACGCGGCTTAATAGATCAGTGTACCTTCTAACTGGTACTTTAAATGTTACACATCCTTAATTATGACGATTCATAATTAATTAGTCGAATCCCCGAATCATAAAAAAACTTAAAATTGTATAATATTCGTCCCGGTGACAAGTTAAGCACAATGTTCCTCTCTGTGATTATGTATGCGTGCACCGGGTGATATAACTGCCAATTTTACTAGAACATAACTTTACCCTTGTAATAATCGGAATAGATACTAGTATTCAAGTGAAATACGGTAGATATGGGACTCCTGGAGATTAAATATGGCATTGTACTAGGAAATTTTAGTCTGATCGCGATCAAAAAGAACTTATCGAAGATTAACATAAGGTGTTCCACAGTGATGTATCATTGGCCCTCTTCTATTCACTATTCATATAAATGACCTATGTTTGCGATACTGTACGGTAAGCTAAGACTATTTGCCTACGATGTGGTCAGCTACCGATAATTCAGTAAAAACGCGGACTTAAAAGATTTGCATACCTTCTTAGCGGTACTGTAAATGTTACACAACCTTAATTATGACGATTCATAATTAATTAGTCAATCCACCAAATCATGAAACACTTAAAATTTTATAAAATTCGTCCCCATGACAACTTGCGAGTAGATTCTTCCTCTGCGTGATTATGTATGCGTCCATTGAGTGATATAACCGCCATTTTTACTCTAGTATAACCTTGCCCTGGTAATAATCGAAATAGATACTAGAAATAAGAAGAAATACAGTATATATGGGTCTCCTAGAGGAAAAATATGGAATTGGACTAGGAAATTTTACTCTGATCGCGAACAAAAAGAACTTATCGAAGATAAACATGAGGTGTTCCACAGTGATGTATCATAGGCCCTCTTTTATGCATTACTCATATAAATGACCTACGTTTGTGACTTTACGGTAAACTAACATTATTTGCCGACGATGTCATCTGCCGGGATATCAACGAAGACGCGGACTTAAAATGTCTACCTTCTGACCTGTACAGTAAATTAAAGACGACAGCAAATATTTTGATCCGGAAATATTAGTCAAATCCTCGAATTTGACATAAAAACCTTAAAATCATGTGAAAGCCTTCCAGATGATGACTTACGAGCATTCTGATCCCTTGCGAGATTATATGTCAGTGCACCGGGTGATATAACTGCCAATTATACTCGAATAATACTTTACCCTGGTACTAATCGTAATAGATACTAGAAATTAGGAGAAATACGGTAGATATGGGACACCTGAAGGGTAAATATTGAATTGTAGACGAGAATTTTACGCCGATCGCGAACAAATATTACTTATGGAAGATTCACATGAGGTGTTCCACAATGATGCATCATCGGCCATTTTTTATTCCCCATTCATATAAATGACCTAATTTTGCGATACTGTACGGTAAACTAAGATTTTTTGCCTATGGTGTGGTCAGCTGCCGAGAATTCAGTGAAAACGCGGACTAAAAAGATTAAAATACCTTCTAATCGGTTCTGTAAATGTTACACAACCTTAATAATGACGATCTATAATTTATTAGTCAATCCACCAAATCATGAAACACTTAAAATTGTATAAAATTCGTCCCGATGACAACTTACGAGCAGATTCTTCCTCTGCGTGATTATATATGCGTCCATCGGGTGATATAACCGCCAATTTTACTTGAGTATAACTATACCCTGGTGATAATAGAAATAGATACTAGTATTCAAGAGAAATACAGTAGATATCGGTCTCCTAGAGGATAAATATGGAATTGGACTAGGAAATTTTACTCTGATCGCGAACAAAAAGAACTTATCGAATATTAATATAAGGTGTTCCACAGTGATGTATCGTAGGCCCTCTTCTATTCACTATTCATATAAATGACCTATGTTGGCGATACTGTACGGTAAACTAAGGTTATTTGCCTACGGTGTGGTCAGCTGCCGAGAATTCAGTGAAAACGCGGACTTAATAGATTAAAATACCTTCTAATCGGTACTGTAAATGTTACACAACCTTAATAATGCGATCCATAATTAATTAGTCAATTCCCCGAATCATAAAACACATAAAGTTTTATAAAATTCGTCCCGATGACAACTTGCGAGCAGATTCTTCCTCTGCGTGATTATGTATGCGTCCATCGGGTGATATAACCGCCAATTTGAGCCAACCTAAATGAGAAATATTCTCCTTTTATTATTCTTTTCAAGATTGCGTCCACCGAGTTCTTCAGGCCTCGATTATTTGGTTTTGCGAGTTTCCCGATCAAAAAGTGTACTTCTTTGAACCTTCTTTCCAATATTATATGTAGAAGTTGTTCTCGTCTCGAATATTTTAGTCCAGTGAGATTAATGAGCGAGGAGAATTCTCCTTTCACTTTCCCCTCAATTTTTCATACAAGAAGTTGTTCAAGTCTCGAATAGTGTCGTCCAGTGAGTTTCCTGAATTTCTGAATGAGAATCATTCATTCACTTTTTGTCCAATATTGCATCCCAGGTGTTGTTTCGAATATTTTAGTCCAGTGAGTTTCCTGAGCAAAGAGAATTCTCCTTTCACTTTCCCTCCAATATTTCATACAAGAAGTTGTACAAGTCTCGAATGGTATTGGCCTGAATTACTGAATGAGGAGACTTATTCTTCCAACTTTTGTTCAATATTGTATCCAAGGTGTTTTTCAAGCATCGAATATTTTTATTCGGGGAGTTACCTGAATGAGGAGAATTCTCCTTTTACTTGTCTTTCCCGTATTGCACCAAAGAAGTTGTTCAAGCCTAGGATATTATTGTGCCGTGAGTTGATTACATCTACTCTGCTGTGGTTTGCGTACAAAATTGTTATTGGCAAAGTATTTCCGCCATTGAGTGCATATTAACTGGGTATTATACTACATAATTATGGTATATACTTGAATACTTTCCTACTGAAAAAATATAACATGATGTAGAAGAAAGTACGCGATTCTTCGCAATCTCTTTTTATTGAATAAAACATTTTTTCCGACGAAAAAATTCGCGAATGAGCGGAAACCTTAATGATGAGTCAAAGTGTTGCTGCAGTGCAGCGCTTCCCCGCGGACGGACCGCGAAGCCGGCGCGCGACTGGTGCTTCTTTTTTTTTCTTAATTCTCCTTTTTTCCGCCGCCGTCGTTTCCCGCGCGAGCAGTGGCGCTCGGGTCGTTGCTTCGCTTTCTGTATCACTGGGGTAAGTGACTTGTGGTGACCTCTGCTGGCGTGCGAAGCGACGAATGCGGAACGGACGGGGGTGTGGGGAGGAAGATGCAGTCGGAGAGGAAAAAAACTCCATCTAGCGGAAGAGGGGGAAAATAGGGAAGGAAGTGCATGCCGGGAAGGAAAATGTCGGATTCCCTGGGGAATTAATCGCGTAAAAAAATATGTAATATATTTTACGTGAATGATCAACATTTACTTTCACTTTGCATCCAATAAGTTGTTCAAGTCCCTGACATTTTCGTCCAGTGAGTTTCCTGAATGAAAGGACTTCTCCTTTCAATTTTATCTGCAATATTGCATCACAAAAGTTGTTCAAGCTTCGAATATTAATGTCCTGTGAGTTTCCTGACTGAACGGGATTCTTTTTTCTATATTTTGTCCAATTTTGCATCATAGAAGTTGTTCAAGTCTCGTATATAATTGTTCATGTAGTTACATGAGTGGAAAGTATTCTCCTTTCAATTCTCTGAACAATTGTGTGATGAAGAAGTTGTTCAAGTCTCCAATACTAGTATCCCGTGCGTTACCTGAATGAAGAGGATTCTCCTTTCAAGTTTCTTCCCAAAATTGCGTCGAAAAAGTTCACAGGTCATGTAAAAGCTGTTTTTTCTCTGCATATTTGCTCATGTACAACGCAATACTTATTTTAAATGATCTAATTAGTAGAAATTCAGAGAAATACCATGGATTTTTGGTGGATTCACAGAAATACAGTGGAAATACAGTGGACAGTCTGTTTTTGTTAGAACCATATCCGGTGTGCCACAAGGAAGCGTGACCGGCCCACTTTTATTCATTTTTTTATAAATGACCGTAGTTATCCTACTCTTACTTGTCCGTTTCATGTAGTATACGTCCTAACTGCATGTTTCTTACTTAGAAATTTTCGCATTTTGTATCATTTCCATCAAGTGTTCTCACCTATTTAAGTATCCGTTCTCTTAAGCATACTATTTATCGAATTTTCCATCCAAATAGTGTCCTTTTCATACGTTTCCTCCAACTTAGCATCCTTTCCATTTAGTATCCTTACCACGCAGTATGCTTATCATTCGGTACCTATTCCTTTCAGGGTACATCCCATTTGATACCCTTTCAGGATAAGTATGACCCTGTATTTAGTGTCCTCTCTATTCATTGTCCTTCATATGTGGTACCATGTAAGGAATATCTTTCCCAAAGTGTATTCTTCGACCTAGCATCCTTAAATGTAATATTCTTTCCAATTTGTATCCTTCCAGTTTAGTATTTGTCACCTTTTGTGTCCTTAAGGTTAAGTATGGTTTCAAATTTTGTTTTCTCTTAACCTCTATCCCCTAATCTAGTATTATTCCCACTTGGTATACTTCCAGTTGGGCATACTTCATACTTGGTGCTATTCACAAGAAGCATTCTGACCCATTTAGTGTCCTATCTTAACATCCCTCCCATTTAGTGCCCTTTCGTAGTAGTATGTTTCCCATTTAGTATCATTCTGGTAAAGTAATGTTTCAAATTGAGGATCCTCTTCATTTATTTTCCTTTATATGTAAAATCCTGCTCACTAAGTACACTTCCCGTTTAGCGTCCTTCATATTTAGTATTGTTTCCGCAATGTATTCATACCAATTCAAGAATCCTTTATCTTATTATTAACATATGACAAATTGAATTTGCTTAAAATGTAATAGTATAATGACTAATAAATTATAATGTAATGTAATATAATATAATATGATATAATATAATATAATATAATATAATATGATATGATATGATATGATATGATATGATATGATATGATATGATATGATATGATATGATATGATATGATATGATATGATATGATATGATATGATATGATATGATATGATATGATATGATATGATATGATATGATATGATATGATATGATATAATATGATATAATATAATATAATATAATATAATATAATGTTACACAATATTATATTATATTATATTATATTATATTATATTATATAACACAACACAACATAATATAATATCATATAATATAATGTAATTAATATAATATAATTTAATGCAATGCAATGTGATGTAATATAATATAATGTAATGTAAAGTTACAAAATGTAACGTCCTGTAACGTATAATAACATAACACAATATAATATATACTTATATAAAACATATGAAACATTTATATAGAATGTATTTAAAACCGCTAAATACAGTTGCATAAAGGATTAATCACATTGGAGTTAAATAGGTAAGGAAATATTTTAAACGACGAATGATTTATGCTGAAAGTCCCTTTTCATTCTCACGTATGCGTCTGATTCCTTTCCCCTTGTGGAGTGTTGTCAAATGCTTTTTACAGCGACATGAGGAATTTTTACAAGTAAATTGCTCAGTATAACCGTCTGTAATCTGTAATAAACAATGCTTGTTCACAAACGTAATCGGTTACGCCCGTTTTTTGTTGGATTTTATTGTTTACATGCGTCGTCACCTTGGTTACCCACAGCGCACGTGTTGAAAATTGGACTCAATGAAAGTGTTTCTTATTCCAAATATGAAATTTTTCCACGACTATATTCTCTTCCGAAGTAAATCCATCCCTACATTGTCGACACGTTTCCGAGAAAATAAATCCAGACACACTCACCCAAAAAAAAGCTCGGAAAAATGTTTTAAGATACGCGGAAGTTCATTAGCCACGCTCTAGAAAACAAGTGAACGTAACAAGGATAACAGGAGCTCGCTAAAATATTCCAATGAAGTACGTTTGGAGAGTATTCGTCAGTCATTTATGGGCAAAATGTACCCATAACCAGTCCTAGCATTAAATACAGTAAAGTATATATGTGGTAAAGTATATTAACTTCAATTCTTGGGTAAAGAAAAGGGTACTCCATCGCTGATTCGTGAATGGAAATCGTTTGACGTATCTCGTCGCCAGATGTATACCTAAGAACAACAGTACGTGAACGTAAGAAAGCATTTGGTGAGCATTATACGATTCGTAAACATTTTTCGAATCGGGATTCGTAAACATTTATCGGTACCGGAACCAAACGTGTTGCAATAAAGAACGTCACCACAGATTCGTGAATGGAAATCGTTTGACGTATCTCGTCGCCAGATGTATACCTAAGAACAACAATACGTGAACGTAAGAAAGCATTTGGTGAGCATTATACGATTCGTAAACATTTTTCGAATCGTGATTCGTAAACATTTATCGGTACCGGAACCAAACGTGTTGCAATAAAGAACGTCATCACAGATTCGTGAATGGAAATCGTTTGACGTATCTCGTCGCCAGATGTATACCTAAGAACAACAATACGTGAACGTAAGAAAGCATTTGGTGAGCAATATACGATTCATAAACATTTTTCGGATCGTGATTCGTAAACATTTATCGGTACCGGAACCAAACATGTTGCTATAAAGAACGTTTCCCGCCTTACTCTCTCATATATTAACAGGGAATGTAGTTTGATGAAATTCGGTGGAAAATACTGAATAAGTTTCCTATTTTATTAGTCACTCTTCAAAACGATTAAAATTACAATACACGAACGTCTTGGGAGAAATTTGCGGTGCGGATCACTCAAATCGTGATTAGTAAAATTTTTCGATTCGTAATTCGTAAATTTTTTTCGGTACCGGAGCCAAACATAGGTACAGGTAGTAAAGAACACTTTTCATTCTCCTATTCCGAAAAATGAAGAGGATATAAATTATATAAAGTAAAAAAAATGCAAAAGAAGTCTCAATTCGCAGTACTCAATTCGGGGTTCGTAAACATTTTTCGATTCGTAATTAGCAACATTGTTTTCGGTTCTGGAGTCGAACATAACATTATCTCGAGGTAATAAATAACACTTATTCATTCTCCTGTACTAAAAATAATGAGGATTACAATAATGTTAAATGTAATAAAATACAAAAGAAGTCTCAATCCGCAATACTCAATTCGTCGTTCGTAAACATTTTTCGATTCGTAATTCGCAAACATTATTTTCGGTTCCGGAGCCGAACATAGTATTATTCCGAGGTAATAAGGAACACTTTTTTCATTCTCCTGTACTAAAAATAGTGAGGATTGCAGTAATGTAAAATGAAATAAAATACAAAATAAGTCTTAAATCGCAATACTCAATTCGTGGTTCGTAAACATTTTTCGATTCGTAATTCGGAAACTTTTTTTCGGTGCCGGAGCCAAACATAATATTGTCTTGAGGCAGTGATGAACGCTTTCTATCGTTCTCCTCTACTAAAAATAAAGAGGTTTTAAAAAATAAAAACGGAAAAAAACATAAGAAGTCAGTCACCCGTTTACCTCGTGAGAGAGAGAGAGAGAGAACGAACGACCATTACGTGAGTTGGCCCGAGCCGGCGGTTCCTCGCGGAAGGCCCGCGTCACGTGACCCGGAAGGGGAAAACGATCACGTGACACGGGTACAACCCACATCTATCCTCCCCCTTGCCGCCAACCACCTCCACCACTCCCCCCCCTCGCGTTTCATCCCCATTCCCATTGTTGACGCAACAATGGCGGGCCCGACGGATCGGCCCCGTCCGCAGCCGATGACCATGGAAAGGTAACAGACGGGAGAAAAAAATTATCTTTTTTTTTCTCTGCGAGCCGCGAGTTTACAAGGAGCGTGGGGAAAAGTTTATTTATTTATTTTTTTTCATTCCAAGGCGCGCATAAGGAACTCGCCTTCCTTTCGCCGAGACGACAACAGTGGTGAGAACGGGAGGGGTAGGAAATGGTTCTGACGGAGTATGGGAAGACTTCGCGGTCAGGTCAACGGGTGAACGCGCCCTTCCGATTACGCGAGCCCGGAGCCAAGGACTCTTTGAACGGCTATGGGATCTAGATTCGACGCTGCGATTTCGTTTCGCGGGCAAAGTCAAGGTGACGAGGGCTGTGACTCAGACGTGCATTCCTCACGCTCTCCTGACGCTCGCTCGAGTTACGCTCACTCGCGTTACGTTAACGTTACACTCACGTTAGAATATTTCACGTTAGACTTACTCGTGTTATATTCTCTCACGTTACACTATCTCACGTTACAGTCACTCACGTTACACTCGCTCACGTTACACTCACTAATGTTACACTGGCTCACGTTACACTGGCTCACGTTACACTCGCTCACGTTACACTCTCTCACGTTACAGTCACTCACGTTACACTCACTAACGTACCCTCACTCACGGTACACTCACTAACGTTACACTGGCTCACGTTACACTCGCTCACGTTACACTCTCTCACGTTACACTCACTAACGTTACACTCACTAATGTTACACTGGCTCACGTTACACTCGCTTACGTTACACTCTCTCACGTTACACTCACTAACGTTACACTCACTAATGTTACACTGGCTCACGTTACACTCGCTTACGTTACACTCACTCATGTTTCACTTGCTCACGTGACACCCACTAGCGTTACACTTGCTCACGTTACACTCGCTCACGTTACACTCTCTCACGTTACACTCACTAACGTTACACTCACTAATGTTACACTGGCTCACGTTACACTCGCTTACGTTACACTCTCTCACGTTACACTCACTAACGTTACACTCACTAATGTTACACTGGCTCACGTTACACATGCTTACGTTACTCTCTCTCACGTTTCACTCTCTCAGGTTACACTCACTCTATTTACAATCGCTCACGTAACACTCACTCACTGTACCCTCACTTTTTTACACTCACTATCGTTAAACTCACTCACGTTACATTTACTTACATGACTCTCACTAACGTTACACTGGCTCACGTTACACTCACTCATGTTTCACTTGCTCACGTGACACCCACTAGCGTTACACTTGCTCACGTTACACATGCTTACGTTACTCTCTCTCACGTTTCACTCTCTCAGGTTACACTCACTCTATTTACAATCGCTCACGTAACACTCACTCACTGTACCCTCACTTTTTTACACTCACTATCGTTAAACTCACTCACGTTACATTTACTTACGTGACTCTCACTAACGTTACACTGGCTCACGTTACACTCCCTCACGCTACACTCGCTCACGTTACACCTACCTACGTTACACTCCCTCACGTTTCCCTTGCACACGTGACACCCACTAGCGTTACACTTTCTCACGTTACACATGCTTACGTTACTCTATCTTACGTTTCACTCTTACGTGACACTCGCTCAGGTTTCTCTCACTCTATTATCAATCGCTCACGTTACTCTCACTTACGTTTCCCTCACTTTTTTTACACTCACTTACGTTAAACTCACTCACGTTACGTTTACTTACACTGTGACATTCTCTCAAGTTACACTCACTAACATTAGACACGTTCACGTTACTCTTACACACTTTATACCTACCCAAGCTACACTCGGTCACGTTACACTCTCTCACGTGACACTCGCTCACGTGACACTAACTCTGTTTAGACTCACTTACGTCAGACATTGTCACTTTAAACTCTTGCGAGTTAAACTTCCTGACGTTACACTCGCTCACGTTATGCTATCTCAAGTTACCCTCTCCAACTTAACACACTGTCACTTAAAACTCCATCTCGTTACACTCTTTCATTTAAAATCCACTCCCGTCACAGTAATGCCTCCTAATAAGTGAATTTATCATGAGTAGTACAAAGCTGTCACTAACATGGTAGTGGCACCTCAATGAAAGGGTTTATAAATATTGAATACGTTTAACCCTTTGATTGCGGCATGACGTGATGTCACGTCATGGTTTTCTTTGAGCTGGTGCTGATGACGTCATAAAACGTCAAGGGTACCGTGAGTGTTCCAGCTATCACTAAGAAACTTTCAATAGAAAGCTGGAGCACTCACAGTACCCATGACGTGATATGACGTCTTCAGCTCCAGCGTAAAGACAACCATGACGTGAGAACACGTCATGCCGCACTCAAAGGGTTAAAGGAAAACATGCGGTGTCATATGTTTCTTCTATGAGATCTGGATATCTCTGAACATACATGTGCCAAACGTACATTTTTTGCACAAATGAAATATTGATTTGAATCGGTTCGTATCGATTTGAAATCTCAGACTGGACGAGAAAGCGAGCCATGTTAGCCCGCTTCACATATCGATCACACTAGCCCAGTGCGTTTGCCATACCGAGCTGAACGGGCTAAATCAATAAACGCAGTGAATAACGTATATTCCTCCATTCAACAAACATAATATTGAAATATAATGATAAAGTCATTCCTGCTGATGGAACACCATGAAAAGCTGAGTCAATAGCATTTTGACTTGAAAGAGAGAGCTTTCTGATTTAAATACTAATTCAAAATCCTCAAATAAAGAAATATAATGTTGAAACATCACGATATAGACATTCCTGCTGGTGAAACACTTAGAAATTCATGTTTTTACTCAAAATCTGCATGCATAGTCACTGTGCCGATATCTTGAGACCATAACCATGACAAATAAAGTCCATTTCGGAGAAATTTATATCAATTAAACGGATAATGTATCAGTTAATAGGAAAGTAAGTCATTAATTTCTGGGTTAAGAGCGTTATTACCTCGGAAGAGATAGCTATCTATGTATAAGAAAAACTACTTATGATTCTTAAAATCAAGAGGGAAAACATTAAAACAACGCATGATTAAGACCTCCCTGCTGGTTGAACACAGTGAATCTCGCTGAAAAAGTGTCACTCTGACTAAAATATATTAGTAACTTGGAAGAGAGAGTTTCTTTATAAGATATAAGATAAGATTTATTGGCTCTAGGAAAGAATTCCTTTGGAGCAGGCATAAGTAATTACAACTCAGGCAAAAAATAATAACAATCACATAGAAAAAATGTCACTTATTTACAAGAATTTTATCAAATCACAGCACTTGCCCACAACAATTATTACAATTCCATGCGCAATACATTGTAGCAATCACAAAGGTGGCGTATTCATGAATTTAATCCTAAAAAACGAACATATTAACTTTTTTTTTTAAATTTTTTTTTAAATTATATATAATTTTTATTATATATATCTCAGTGATAGTTGATATTTTTAACACAATATTAACTATCACTGAGATAATAAGACAGCAAGCTTTTTTTTAAATCTTTCAGCGTTTGCGGGATAGAATTCCATACAATGCATGAATTTACATGAAAAGAGTTGTGATGCATAAGACGTTCTGTGACAGGGTACAATTAATTTGTCATTATTTCTGGTGTTTTTTGTTTTTTTGACCAAATTATCTTTATATATGGCTGAAAAATGTAAGGAGGAGTTTCAGTTTTTAATAATTTGTGCATAAAAACACCCATTTGCAATTTTCTCCTTTGTTCAATTTTGAGAATTTTTAATTCGTAGTAATTTCGGTGTGATATGATCATTAAATGCTACGTCGCACACATAACGTATACCACACAGTTTTGTATTTTTTGCAGCTTGGATATCTGAGATTTTGAAATATTGGACATTACCAACGAACAGTAGGGATAATTAAGGTTTTAGCTAATTTGAGTCTCAGTTTGAATATATACATTACTATATATAATTGAAGAAACTCGATAATTTCGTAACACTCTCCTTGAATAAGCGACATCAGTTAATTGTGT